>JBAKBJ010000037.1:0-17968 GCA_037038555.1 Rhynchonycteris naso | reverse complement strand
ACTCTGTTAAAAACCTGCATATTTTCTAACGATATGGGAAAACAAGTTTCCACCAAGCACCGCCACTGAAAAGGAGCAGATCTTTTCAATCTATCTGATAGTAGATTTACTATACATGGTGATCTTGGTGCATTTGCTAACCAAAAAAAAGAAAGTTTCAGTGTTGAAGTTCTATAAACAGCGGGTGTTCTAGACAGTGTTAAGTTCTAAACAGAATGCTTTTTTCATATTGGAGCAAGTTCTCAAACCTAACGGCACAAGTTAAAGGGATAATCATTTTCATGTGATACTAACAATGATTAACGTATATCCTGCAATGCGTTCATCAGGATTCTGTATATATACTGAACACAGAAATATGTATGTGTTGAACATTTTAAATGGCTTCATAACAGCAATATGCCACTGATTCTCGAAGCATCAAAGTTAGATTTTGGATGTACATATGCAAAAATTTTGGACCCAATAATTTTATTGATAGAAACAAGGAATTTCAAAGCTTCATAAGACTCGATACCTTAAGCTTATTTATTTAGAATGTATTAAGTTTAAATGACATTGCTGGATTTGTAGCAATATAAGTGCTGTTATGCACACAGTTAAAACACACTGTTTTGCAGTTGACAAAAATGGTAATCTGACATGGCCAAATGGCAATGAGCCAGAAATTGTAAGGAGCTAACATTCATGTTAAAATATCACCTGGAGCTTAGTTTGACCTACACATTCACAGTAATAGTAGTATAACATAGTGTACAGAATCATTGTATTTCAGTGCTAAGATACATTAGGATGTCTCTAAGTTACGAGTTCACTTAAGATTAAAACTACATAACATTTTATTCAGCATGAGAGAAAACAATAACATTTCTAGTTCTGAATTTCCCTTGTTTTAAATCTGTGAAATTTAGTTTACATCAGTAGTCTTTCTTATAATGCACATGGAATGTTTATTGTTCTCGTGCAGTTAAATTGGATCTCCTTATGTTAGTCGAATTTTGGGGTTTTCTTATGTTATCTTTACAATAAGAAGGTTCGTGTAAACAATGGTGGCAGAATTTACCCCGAGGAATATGACCGTCAGTTGAACTCAGAATACTGGAAACTGTGCAGTTTATATAAGAAGCACCGTTTAATGAAAAAGAAATCTTTTCGCAACTTAAGCTCGAAAGACCTCCTTGAGATGAATATACAGAAAAGAAATATATAAAAGCTTCAGGTGAATTGTAAAGTAATTCCTAGAATACGGACATGTGCAGCTAGCTCAAAACATTAAAACCTTATTTAAACACAAATTCTAATACGGCAGAACAGAAAATTATGAGCTGTAAATAAGCATTAGCGGTTTTTCTTGAAGAATGTACTAATCATAGAGGTATAAAATAATCTTTGCACAACTTCACCTGAAACTATATTGCAAAGAATTAAACACCTCCCCATTTTGTTCAGTTACAGAAGCTAAGAACAGAGTGCTGGATTGACAATACTCTGCAAGAAAACTGAGTATTTCTTAAATGAATAAGAATTAACAAGTTTCTCCCAAGCACTGCTACACCTGAAGAGCAGAAAACGGTGTTATTTTATCATATAGCACAGTAACTACATATGTTGGTTCTGGTGTATATGCTAAACAATAAAATGAAAGCTTCACTCTTGCATTTCTATACACTGTGGCTGTTCTAACAAGGGCTTAGTTTTTAACAGGATGCTTTCTGAGTATTGGAGTATGTGCTCTGCCCAAATGAAACAAGTTCAAGTGATCATCACTTTCATATCTTATAATCACTGGGTAATGTGTACATCCTGCAATCCTCCCTTCAGAAGGCTGTATACATACTGAACACTAAAAACGTGTATGGATTCAACATTTAAAATGGCTTTCCAATGGAATTATGGCACTGTTTCTGAGAAAAGAGCAGTTGAATATTTGCGTACATTTATAAAAGACCTTGCACCAAAGAGACTGATGAATGGAAACAACGCATTTTAATGCTCCATTAAACGTGTAGTTCTAAGCAGATTTGTGTACATTATAAGGTCTTCAAGTGAGATTGCTAGACTTCTTGCACTATATGTGCGGTTATGCACGCAGTTAAAACACACTGTATTGCATTTGACCAGAATGGTATTCTGACATGGGCCAATGACAAAAGAATAAGAAAGTGTTATGCGCTCACATTAACGTTAGAATATCTTCTGGAGCTTCATTTGTCATACCGATTTACAGTAAGAGTAGAATTCACTCAGTGTACAGAGACTTTTCATTTCAGTGCTATGATACAGCTGTGGTTCTCTTTAAGTTACATAGATAAATTTAGGTTGAAAGTATATAAAATTGTGTCCAGTGTCAGGGGAAACAATAAAATTTCCAGTTCTGAATCTCCAGTGAAATAATTGTAGTGTAGTGTACATCAATACTATTAATTATACTGCCCCTACTATGTTGCCTGTACTCATTCAGTTAAGTTTAACCTGATGCAGATAGTTAGATGAAACGTACTTGAAAGCCTAGAGTTGACTTGTCACATTCAGGATACGTAAGTCTGTTTACACAATGGTGTCAAAATTACCATGAGTAATATATTGTCTATTGAGCTCTGGGATCTGAAAACTGTGCAGTTTATATAAGAAGGACCATTTCATTAAAAAGAATACTTTCTGTAACTTAACCTTAAAAAACTTTCTCGAGCCTGTTGTACAGGCAAAATAAATAAAAAAAGCTTGAGGTTTACTTGAAATTAATTTGTAGAATAAGGATGTGCGCAGCCACCCCAAAACACTAAAATCTCATTTCAAGACAGTCACGATTACGAAGAAAAGTAACTATCACCTGGTCAGAAGCATTGGCGTTTGTCCTGGAAGATACAGTCAGCATAGACTTCTATAATAATCTTTGCAATATTTTACTCTGAACTATATTGCAAAGAATTAGACACCTCCCCCATTATGTTCAGTTACAGAAGCTAAGAACAGAGTGCTGGAATGACATGACTCAGCTGGAAAACTGAGTGTTTTCTAAATGGATAAGAATAAACAAGTTTCTGCCAAGCACTGCTACACCTGAAGAGCAGATGACTGTGTTACTTTTTCACATAGTAGAGTGACTATATATGTTGGTTCTGATGCATATGCAAACCAATAAAATGAAAGCTTCACTGTTGCATTTCTATATACTGTGGCTGTTCTAGAATGTACTTAGTCTTAACAGAATGCTTTCTGAATATTGGAGCATGTTCTCTGCCCTACCGAATCAGTTCAAGTGATAATCTGTTTCCTATCATATAAACACTGATTAATGTATATTCTGCAATGCTCCCTTCTGAAGGCTGTATACATAAGGAACACTAAAAGCGTGTATGGATAGCACATTTAAAATGGCTTCCCAATGGAATTATGGCACTGTTTCTGAGAAAAGAGCAGTTGAATATTTGTGTACATTTATAAAAAACTGCCCCAAAGAAACTGATGAATAGAAACAACGCATTTCAATGCTCCATTAAAAGCGTAGTTCTATACAGATTTGTGTACAGTATAAGGACTTCAAGTGAGATATCTAGACTTTTCGCACTATATGTGCTATTATGCACGCAGTTAAAACACGCTGCATTGCAGTTGACCAGAAAGGTACTCTGACATGGGCAAATGACAATGAATAAGAAAGTGTTATGAGCTCACATTAATGTTAGAATATTTTCTGGGGCTTCGTTTGACATACAGATTTACAGTAAGAGTTGAATTGACACCGTGTAACAGAAATATTTCATTTCAGGGCTAAGTTTCAATTGTGGTCCTGTTAAAGTTACGTAAATAAATTTATGTTGAAAATACATAAAATCGTGTCCAGCATCAGAGGAAACAATAGATTTTTTAGTTCTGAATCTCCAATGAATAAAGAGTACTGCGAAATTCAGTTTCCATCATTACCATTTGTTATGCTGTTTCTAAAATGTTGCCTGTACTCATTTAGTTTGAGCTTATGCTATTTTTAGTTAGATGAAAAGTACTTGTGTATTTGGGGTTTACTTGTGTTATATTCAGTGTATAAAAGTCTGCTTACACAAGGATGTTAAAATACCACGAGTAATAGAATTTTCTATTGAACTCAGTGATGTGAAAACTGCAGTTTATATAAGAAACACCATTGAATTAAAGAGAAATCCTTCTGCAACATAAGCTTGAAAGACCTCGTTGTGTAAAGTATACAGAAAAGAAATATATAAAAGATTGAGGTGAATTTTAAAGTAATTCCTAGAATACGGATGTGTGCAGCTAGCTCAAAACACTAAAATCTCACTTAAACACAAATTCGGATTTGGCAGAAAAGAAAATATCAGTTGTAAATAAGCATTAGCAGTTTTCTTTAAAGAATGTACTCAGCTTAGAGGTATAAAGTAATATTCGCAAAACTTCACCCGAAACTATATTGCTAAACACTAGACACCTCCCCATTACGTTGTTACAGAACATATGCACAGAGTGCTGGGTTGACACTACTCTGTTAAAAACCTGCATATTTTCTAACGATATGGGAAAACAAGTTTCCACCAAGCACCGCCACTGAAAAGGAGCAGATCTTTTCAATCTATCTGATAGTAGATTTACTATACATGGTGATCTTGGTGCATTTGCTAACCAAAAAAAAGAAAGTTTCAGTGTTGAAGTTCTATAAACAGCGGGTGTTCTAGACAGTGTTAAGTTCTAAACAGAATGCTTTTTTCATATTGGAGCAAGTTCTCAAACCTAACGGCACAAGTTAAAGGGATAATCATTTTCATGTGATACTAACAATGATTAACGTATATCCTGCAATGCGTTCATCAGGATTCTGTATATATACTGAACACAGAAATATGTATGTGTTGAACATTTTAAATGGCTTCATAACAGCAATATGCCACTGATTCTCGAAGCATCAAAGTTAGATTTTGGATGTACATATGCAAAAATTTTGGACCCAATAATTTTATTGATAGAAACAAGGAATTTCAAAGCTTCATAAGACTCGATACCTTAAGCTTATTTATTTAGAATGTATTAAGTTTAAATGACATTGCTGGATTTGTAGCAATATAAGTGCTGTTATGCACACAGTTAAAACACACTGTTTTGCAGTTGACAAAAATGGTAATCTGACATGGCCAAATGGCAATGAGCCAGAAATTGTAAGGAGCTAACATTCATGTTAAAATATCACCTGGAGCTTAGTTTGACCTACACATTCACAGTAATAGTAGTATAACATAGTGTACAGAATCATTGTATTTCAGTGCTAAGATACATTAGGATGTCTCTAAGTTACGAGTTCACTTAAGATTAAAACTACATAACATTTTATTCAGCATGAGAGAAAACAATAACATTTCTAGTTCTGAATTTCCCTTGTTTTAAATCTGTGAAATTTAGTTTACATCAGTAGTCTTTCTTATAATGCACATGGAATGTTTATTGTTCTCGTGCAGTTAAATTGGATCTCCTTATGTTAGTCGAATTTTGGGGTTTTCTTATGTTATCTTTACAATAAGAAGGTTCGTGTAAACAATGGTGGCAGAATTTACCCCGAGGAATATGACCGTCAGTTGAACTCAGAATACTGGAAACTGTGCAGTTTATATAAGAAGCACCGTTTAATGAAAAAGAAATCTTTTCGCAACTTAAGCTCGAAAGACCTCCTTGAGATGAATATACAGAAAAGAAATATATAAAAGCTTCAGGTGAATTGTAAAGTAATTCCTAGAATACGGACATGTGCAGCTAGCTCAAAACATTAAAACCTTATTTAAACACAAATTCTAATACGGCAGAACAGAAAATTATGAGCTGTAAATAAGCATTAGCGGTTTTTCTTGAAGAATGTACTAATCATAGAGGTATAAAATAATCTTTGCACAACTTCACCTGAAACTATATTGCAAAGAATTAAACACCTCCCCATTTTGTTCAGTTACAGAAGCTAAGAACAGAGTGCTGGATTGACAATACTCTGCAAGAAAACTGAGTATTTCTTAAATGAATAAGAATTAACAAGTTTCTCCCAAGCACTGCTACACCTGAAGAGCAGAAAACGGTGTTATTTTATCATATAGCACAGTAACTACATATGTTGGTTCTGGTGTATATGCTAAACAATAAAATGAAAGCTTCACTCTTGCATTTCTATACACTGTGGCTGTTCTAACAAGGGCTTAGTTTTTAACAGGATGCTTTCTGAGTATTGGAGTATGTGCTCTGCCCAAATGAAACAAGTTCAAGTGATCATCACTTTCATATCTTATAATCACTGGGTAATGTGTACATCCTGCAATCCTCCCTTCAGAAGGCTGTATACATACTGAACACTAAAAACGTGTATGGATTCAACATTTAAAATGGCTTTCCAATGGAATTATGGCACTGTTTCTGAGAAAAGAGCAGTTGAATATTTGCGTACATTTATAAAAGACCTTGCACCAAAGAGACTGATGAATGGAAACAACGCATTTTAATGCTCCATTAAACGTGTAGTTCTAAGCAGATTTGTGTACATTATAAGGTCTTCAAGTGAGATTGCTAGACTTCTTGCACTATATGTGCGGTTATGCACGCAGTTAAAACACACTGTATTGCATTTGACCAGAATGGTATTCTGACATGGGCCAATGACAAAAGAATAAGAAAGTGTTATGCGCTCACATTAACGTTAGAATATCTTCTGGAGCTTCATTTGTCATACCGATTTACAGTAAGAGTAGAATTCACTCAGTGTACAGAGACTTTTCATTTCAGTGCTATGATACAGCTGTGGTTCTCTTTAAGTTACATAGATAAATTTAGGTTGAAAGTATATAAAATTGTGTCCAGTGTCAGGGGAAACAATAAAATTTCCAGTTCTGAATCTCCAGTGAAATAATTGTAGTGTAGTGTACATCAATACTATTAATTATACTGCCCCTACTATGTTGCCTGTACTCATTCAGTTAAGTTTAACCTGATGCAGATAGTTAGATGAAACGTACTTGAAAGCCTAGAGTTGACTTGTCACATTCAGGATACGTAAGTCTGTTTACACAATGGTGTCAAAATTACCATGAGTAATATATTGTCTATTGAGCTCTGGGATCTGAAAACTGTGCAGTTTATATAAGAAGGACCATTTCATTAAAAAGAATACTTTCTGTAACTTAACCTTAAAAAACTTTCTCGAGCCTGTTGTACAGGCAAAATAAATAAAAAAAGCTTGAGGTTTACTTGAAATTAATTTGTAGAATAAGGATGTGCGCAGCCACCCCAAAACACTAAAATCTCATTTCAAGACAGTCACGATTACGAAGAAAAGTAACTATCACCTGGTCAGAAGCATTGGCGTTTGTCCTGGAAGATACAGTCAGCATAGACTTCTATAATAATCTTTGCAATATTTTACTCTGAACTATATTGCAAAGAATTAGACACCTCCCCCATTATGTTCAGTTACAGAAGCTAAGAACAGAGTGCTGGAATGACATGACTCAGCTGGAAAACTGAGTGTTTTCTAAATGGATAAGAATAAACAAGTTTCTGCCAAGCACTGCTACACCTGAAGAGCAGATGACTGTGTTACTTTTTCACATAGTAGAGTGACTATATATGTTGGTTCTGATGCATATGCAAACCAATAAAATGAAAGCTTCACTGTTGCATTTCTATATACTGTGGCTGTTCTAGAATGTACTTAGTCTTAACAGAATGCTTTCTGAATATTGGAGCATGTTCTCTGCCCTACCGAATCAGTTCAAGTGATAATCTGTTTCCTATCATATAAACACTGATTAATGTATATTCTGCAATGCTCCCTTCTGAAGGCTGTATACATAAGGAACACTAAAAGCGTGTATGGATAGCACATTTAAAATGGCTTCCCAATGGAATTATGGCACTGTTTCTGAGAAAAGAGCAGTTGAATATTTGTGTACATTTATAAAAAACTGCCCCAAAGAAACTGATGAATAGAAACAACGCATTTCAATGCTCCATTAAAAGCGTAGTTCTATACAGATTTGTGTACAGTATAAGGACTTCAAGTGAGATATCTAGACTTTTCGCACTATATGTGCTATTATGCACGCAGTTAAAACACGCTGCATTGCAGTTGACCAGAAAGGTACTCTGACATGGGCAAATGACAATGAATAAGAAAGTGTTATGAGCTCACATTAATGTTAGAATATTTTCTGGGGCTTCGTTTGACATACAGATTTACAGTAAGAGTTGAATTGACACCGTGTAACAGAAATATTTCATTTCAGGGCTAAGTTTCAATTGTGGTCCTGTTAAAGTTACGTAAATAAATTTATGTTGAAAATACATAAAATCGTGTCCAGCATCAGAGGAAACAATAGACTTTTTAGTTCTGAATCTCCAATGAATAAAGAGTACTGCGAAATTCAGTTTCCATCATTACCATTTGTTATGCTGTTTCTAAAATGTTGCCTGTACTCATTTAGTTTGAGCTTATGCTATTTTTAGTTAGATGAAAAGTACTTGTGTATTTGGGGTTTACTTGTGTTATATTCAGTGTATAAAAGTCTGCTTACACAAGGATGTTAAAATACCACGAGTAATAGAATTTTCTATTGAACTCAGTGATGTGAAAACTGCAGTTTATATAAGAAACACCATTGAATTAAAGAGAAATCCTTCTGCAACATAAGCTTGAAAGACCTCGTTGTGTAAAGTATACAGAAAAGAAATATATAAAAGATTGAGGTGAATTTTAAAGTAATTCCTAGAATACGGATGTGTGCAGCTAGCTCAAAACACTAAAATCTCACTTAAACACAAATTCGGATTTGGCAGAAAAGAAAATATCAGTTGTAAATAAGCATTAGCAGTTTTCTTTAAAGAATGTACTCAGCTTAGAGGTATAAAGTAATATTCGCAAAACTTCACCCGAAACTATATTGCTAAACACTAGACACCTCCCCATTACGTTGTTACAGAACATATGCACAGAGTGCTGGGTTGACACTACTCTGTTAAAAACCTGCATATTTTCTAACGATATGGGAAAACAAGTTTCCACCAAGCACCGCCACTGAAAAGGAGCAGATCTTTTCAATCTATCTGATAGTAGATTTACTATACATGGTGATCTTGGTGCATTTGCTAACCAAAAAAAAGAAAGTTTCAGTGTTGAAGTTCTATAAACAGCGGGTGTTCTAGACAGTGTTAAGTTCTAAACAGAATGCTTTTTTCATATTGGAGCAAGTTCTCAAACCTAACGGCACAAGTTAAAGGGATAATCATTTTCATGTGATACTAACAATGATTAACGTATATCCTGCAATGCGTTCATCAGGATTCTGTATATATACTGAACACAGAAATATGTATGTGTTGAACATTTTAAATGGCTTCATAACAGCAATATGCCACTGATTCTCGAAGCATCAAAGTTAGATTTTGGATGTACATATGCAAAAATTTTGGACCCAATAATTTTATTGATAGAAACAAGGAATTTCAAAGCTTCATAAGACTCGATACCTTAAGCTTATTTATTTAGAATGTATTAAGTTTAAATGACATTGCTGGATTTGTAGCAATATAAGTGCTGTTATGCACACAGTTAAAACACACTGTTTTGCAGTTGACAAAAATGGTAATCTGACATGGCCAAATGGCAATGAGCCAGAAATTGTAAGGAGCTAACATTCATGTTAAAATATCACCTGGAGCTTAGTTTGACCTACACATTCACAGTAATAGTAGTATAACATAGTGTACAGAATCATTGTATTTCAGTGCTAAGATACATTAGGATGTCTCTAAGTTACGAGTTCACTTAAGATTAAAACTACATAACATTTTATTCAGCATGAGAGAAAACAATAACATTTCTAGTTCTGAATTTCCCTTGTTTTAAATCTGTGAAATTTAGTTTACATCAGTAGTCTTTCTTATAATGCACATGGAATGTTTATTGTTCTCGTGCAGTTAAATTGGATCTCCTTATGTTAGTCGAATTTTGGGGTTTTCTTATGTTATCTTTACAATAAGAAGGTTCGTGTAAACAATGGTGGCAGAATTTACCCCGAGGAATATGACCGTCAGTTGAACTCAGAATACTGGAAACTGTGCAGTTTATATAAGAAGCACCGTTTAATGAAAAAGAAATCTTTTCGCAACTTAAGCTCGAAAGACCTCCTTGAGATGAATATACAGAAAAGAAATATATAAAAGCTTCAGGTGAATTGTAAAGTAATTCCTAGAATACGGACATGTGCAGCTAGCTCAAAACATTAAAACCTTATTTAAACACAAATTCTAATACGGCAGAACAGAAAATTATGAGCTGTAAATAAGCATTAGCGGTTTTTCTTGAAGAATGTACTAATCATAGAGGTATAAAATAATCTTTGCACAACTTCACCTGAAACTATATTGCAAAGAATTAAACACCTCCCCATTTTGTTCAGTTACAGAAGCTAAGAACAGAGTGCTGGATTGACAATACTCTGCAAGAAAACTGAGTATTTCTTAAATGAATAAGAATTAACAAGTTTCTCCCAAGCACTGCTACACCTGAAGAGCAGAAAACGGTGTTATTTTATCATATAGCACAGTAACTACATATGTTGGTTCTGGTGTATATGCTAAACAATAAAATGAAAGCTTCACTCTTGCATTTCTATACACTGTGGCTGTTCTAACAAGGGCTTAGTTTTTAACAGGATGCTTTCTGAGTATTGGAGTATGTGCTCTGCCCAAATGAAACAAGTTCAAGTGATCATCACTTTCATATCTTATAATCACTGGGTAATGTGTACATCCTGCAATCCTCCCTTCAGAAGGCTGTATACATACTGAACACTAAAAACGTGTATGGATTCAACATTTAAAATGGCTTTCCAATGGAATTATGGCACTGTTTCTGAGAAAAGAGCAGTTGAATATTTGCGTACATTTATAAAAGACCTTGCACCAAAGAGACTGATGAATGGAAACAACGCATTTTAATGCTCCATTAAACGTGTAGTTCTAAGCAGATTTGTGTACATTATAAGGTCTTCAAGTGAGATTGCTAGACTTCTTGCACTATATGTGCGGTTATGCACGCAGTTAAAACACACTGTATTGCATTTGACCAGAATGGTATTCTGACATGGGCCAATGACAAAAGAATAAGAAAGTGTTATGCGCTCACATTAACGTTAGAATATCTTCTGGAGCTTCATTTGTCATACCGATTTACAGTAAGAGTAGAATTCACTCAGTGTACAGAGACTTTTCATTTCAGTGCTATGATACAGCTGTGGTTCTCTTTAAGTTACATAGATAAATTTAGGTTGAAAGTATATAAAATTGTGTCCAGTGTCAGGGGAAACAATAAAATTTCCAGTTCTGAATCTCCAGTGAAATAATTGTAGTGTAGTGTACATCAATACTATTAATTATACTGCCCCTACTATGTTGCCTGTACTCATTCAGTTAAGTTTAACCTGATGCAGATAGTTAGATGAAACGTACTTGAAAGCCTAGAGTTGACTTGTCACATTCAGGATACGTAAGTCTGTTTACACAATGGTGTCAAAATTACCATGAGTAATATATTGTCTATTGAGCTCTGGGATCTGAAAACTGTGCAGTTTATATAAGAAGGACCATTTCATTAAAAAGAATACTTTCTGTAACTTAACCTTAAAAAACTTTCTCGAGCCTGTTGTACAGGCAAAATAAATAAAAAAAGCTTGAGGTTTACTTGAAATTAATTTGTAGAATAAGGATGTGCGCAGCCACCCCAAAACACTAAAATCTCATTTCAAGACAGTCACGATTACGAAGAAAAGTAACTATCACCTGGTCAGAAGCATTGGCGTTTGTCCTGGAAGATACAGTCAGCATAGACTTCTATAATAATCTTTGCAATATTTTACTCTGAACTATATTGCAAAGAATTAGACACCTCCCCCATTATGTTCAGTTACAGAAGCTAAGAACAGAGTGCTGGAATGACATGACTCAGCTGGAAAACTGAGTGTTTTCTAAATGGATAAGAATAAACAAGTTTCTGCCAAGCACTGCTACACCTGAAGAGCAGATGACTGTGTTACTTTTTCACATAGTAGAGTGACTATATATGTTGGTTCTGATGCATATGCAAACCAATAAAATGAAAGCTTCACTGTTGCATTTCTATATACTGTGGCTGTTCTAGAATGTACTTAGTCTTAACAGAATGCTTTCTGAATATTGGAGCATGTTCTCTGCCCTACCGAATCAGTTCAAGTGATAATCTGTTTCCTATCATATAAACACTGATTAATGTATATTCTGCAATGCTCCCTTCTGAAGGCTGTATACATAAGGAACACTAAAAGCGTGTATGGATAGCACATTTAAAATGGCTTCCCAATGGAATTATGGCACTGTTTCTGAGAAAAGAGCAGTTGAATATTTGTGTACATTTATAAAAAACTGCCCCAAAGAAACTGATGAATAGAAACAACGCATTTCAATGCTCCATTAAAAGCGTAGTTCTATACAGATTTGTGTACAGTATAAGGACTTCAAGTGAGATATCTAGACTTTTCGCACTATATGTGCTATTATGCACGCAGTTAAAACACGCTGCATTGCAGTTGACCAGAAAGGTACTCTGACATGGGCAAATGACAATGAATAAGAAAGTGTTATGAGCTCACATTAATGTTAGAATATTTTCTGGGGCTTCGTTTGACATACAGATTTACAGTAAGAGTTGAATTGACACCGTGTAACAGAAATATTTCATTTCAGGGCTAAGTTTCAATTGTGGTCCTGTTAAAGTTACGTAAATAAATTTATGTTGAAAATACATAAAATCGTGTCCAGCATCAGAGGAAACAATAGACTTTTTAGTTCTGAATCTCCAATGAATAAAGAGTACTGCGAAATTCAGTTTCCATCATTACCATTTGTTATGCTGTTTCTAAAATGTTGCCTGTACTCATTTAGTTTGAGCTTATGCTATTTTTAGTTAGATGAAAAGTACTTGTGTATTTGGGGTTTACTTGTGTTATATTCAGTGTATAAAAGTCTGCTTACACAAGGATGTTAAAATACCACGAGTAATAGAATTTTCTATTGAACTCAGTGATGTGAAAACTGCAGTTTATATAAGAAACACCATTGAATTAAAGAGAAATCCTTCTGCAACATAAGCTTGAAAGACCTCGTTGTGTAAAGTATACAGAAAAGAAATATATAAAAGATTGAGGTGAATTTTAAAGTAATTCCTAGAATACGGATGTGTGCAGCTAGCTCAAAACACTAAAATCTCACTTAAACACAAATTCGGATTTGGCAGAAAAGAAAATATCAGTTGTAAATAAGCATTAGCAGTTTTCTTTAAAGAATGTACTCAGCTTAGAGGTATAAAGTAATATTCGCAAAACTTCACCCGAAACTATATTGCTAAACACTAGACACCTCCCCATTACGTTGTTACAGAACATATGCACAGAGTGCTGGGTTGACACTACTCTGTTAAAAACCTGCATATTTTCTAACGATATGGGAAAACAAGTTTCCACCAAGCACCGCCACTGAAAAGGAGCAGATCTTTTCAATCTATCTGATAGTAGATTTACTATACATGGTGATCTTGGTGCATTTGCTAACCAAAAAAAAGAAAGTTTCAGTGTTGAAGTTCTATAAACAGCGGGTGTTCTAGACAGTGTTAAGTTCTAAACAGAATGCTTTTTTCATATTGGAGCAAGTTCTCAAACCTAACGGCACAAGTTAAAGGGATAATCATTTTCATGTGATACTAACAATGATTAACGTATATCCTGCAATGCGTTCATCAGGATTCTGTATATATACTGAACACAGAAATATGTATGTGTTGAACATTTTAAATGGCTTCATAACAGCAATATGCCACTGATTCTCGAAGCATCAAAGTTAGATTTTGGATGTACATATGCAAAAATTTTGGACCCAATAATTTTATTGATAGAAACAAGGAATTTCAAAGCTTCATAAGACTCGATACCTTAAGCTTATTTATTTAGAATGTATTAAGTTTAAATGACATTGCTGGATTTGTAGCAATATAAGTGCTGTTATGCACACAGTTAAAACACACTGTTTTGCAGTTGACAAAAATGGTAATCTGACATGGCCAAATGGCAATGAGCCAGAAATTGTAAGGAGCTAACATTCATGTTAAAATATCACCTGGAGCTTAGTTTGACCTACACATTCACAGTAATAGTAGTATAACATAGTGTACAGAATCATTGTATTTCAGTGCTAAGATACATTAGGATGTCTCTAAGTTACGAGTTCACTTAAGATTAAAACTACATAACATTTTATTCAGCATGAGAGAAAACAATAACATTTCTAGTTCTGAATTTCCCTTGTTTTAAATCTGTGAAATTTAGTTTACATCAGTAGTCTTTCTTATAATGCACATGGAATGTTTATTGTTCTCGTGCAGTTAAATTGGATCTCCTTATGTTAGTCGAATTTTGGGGTTTTCTTATGTTATCTTTACAATAAGAAGGTTCGTGTAAACAATGGTGGCAGAATTTACCCCGAGGAATATGACCGTCAGTTGAACTCAGAATACTGGAAACTGTGCAGTTTATATAAGAAGCACCGTTTAATGAAAAAGAAATCTTTTCGCAACTTAAGCTCGAAAGACCTCCTTGAGATGAATATACAGAAAAGAAATATATAAAAGCTTCAGGTGAATTGTAAAGTAATTCCTAGAATACGGACATGTGCAGCTAGCTCAAAACATTAAAACCTTATTTAAACACAAATTCTAATACGGCAGAACAGAAAATTATGAGCTGTAAATAAGCATTAGCGGTTTTTCTTGAAGAATGTACTAATCATAGAGGTATAAAATAATCTTTGCACAACTTCACCTGAAACTATATTGCAAAGAATTAAACACCTCCCCATTTTGTTCAGTTACAGAAGCTAAGAACAGAGTGCTGGATTGACAATACTCTGCAAGAAAACTGAGTATTTCTTAAATGAATAAGAATTAACAAGTTTCTCCCAAGCACTGCTACACCTGAAGAGCAGAAAACGGTGTTATTTTATCATATAGCACAGTAACTACATATGTTGGTTCTGGTGTATATGCTAAACAATAAAATGAAAGCTTCACTCTTGCATTTCTATACACTGTGGCTGTTCTAACAAGGGCTTAGTTTTTAACAGGATGCTTTCTGAGTATTGGAGTATGTGCTCTGCCCAAATGAAACAAGTTCAAGTGATCATCACTTTCATATCTTATAATCACTGGGTAATGTGTACATCCTGCAATCCTCCCTTCAGAAGGCTGTATACATACTGAACACTAAAAACGTGTATGGATTCAACATTTAAAATGGCTTTCCAATGGAATTATGGCACTGTTTCTGAGAAAAGAGCAGTTGAATATTTGCGTACATTTATAAAAGACCTTGCACCAAAGAGACTGATGAATGGAAACAACGCATTTTAATGCTCCATTAAACGTGTAGTTCTAAGCAGATTTGTGTACATTATAAGGTCTTCAAGTGAGATTGCTAGACTTCTTGCACTATATGTGCGGTTATGCACGCAGTTAAAACACACTGTATTGCATTTGACCAGAATGGTATTCTGACATGGGCCAATGACAAAAGAATAAGAAAGTGTTATGCGCTCACATTAACGTTAGAATATCTTCTGGAGCTTCATTTGTCATACCGATTTACAGTAAGAGTAGAATTCACTCAGTGTACAGAGACTTTTCATTTCAGTGCTATGATACAGCTGTGGTTCTCTTTAAGTTACATAGATAAATTTAGGTTGAAAGTATATAAAATTGTGTCCAGTGTCAGGGGAAACAATAAAATTTCCAGTTCTGAATCTCCAGTGAAATAATTGTAGTGTAGTGTACATCAATACTATTAATTATACTGCCCCTACTATGTTGCCTGTACTCATTCAGTTAAGTTTAACCTGATGCAGATAGTTAGATGAAACGTACTTGAAAGCCTAGAGTTGACTTGTCACATTCAGGATACGTAAGTCTGTTTACACAATGGTGTCAAAATTACCATGAGTAATATATTGTCTATTGAGCTCTGGGATCTGAAAACTGTGCAGTTTATATAAGAAGGACCATTTCATTAAAAAGAATACTTTCTGTAACTTAACCTTAAAAAACTTTCTCGAGCCTGTTGTACAGGCAAAATAAATAAAAAAAGCTTGAGGTTTACTTGAAATTAATTTGTAGAATAAGGATGTGCGCAGCCACCCCAAAACACTAAAATCTCATTTCAAGACAGTCACGATTACGAAGAAAAGTAACTATCACCTGGTCAGAAGCATTGGCGTTTGTCCTGGAAGATACAGTCAGCATAGACTTCTATAATAATCTTTGCAATATTTTACTCTGAACTATATTGCAAAGAATTAGACACCTCCCCCATTATGTTCAGTTACAGAAGCTAAGAACAGAGTGCTGGAATGACATGACTCAGCTGGAAAACTGAGTGTTTTCTAAATGGATAAGAATAAACAAGTTTCTGCCAAGCACTGCTACACCTGAAGAGCAGATGACTGTGTTACTTTTTCACATAGTAGAGTGACTATATATGTTGGTTCTGATGCATATGCAAACCAATAAAATGAAAGCTTCACTGTTGCATTTCTATATACTGTGGCTGTTCTAGAATGTACTTAGTCTTAACAGAATGCTTTCTGAATATTGGAGCATGTTCTCTGCCCTACCGAATCAGTTCAAGTGATAATCTGTTTCCTATCATATAAACACTGATTAATGTATATTCTGCAATGCTCCCTTCTGAAGGCTGTATACATAAGGAACACTAAAAGCGTGTATGGATAGCACATTTAAAATGGCTTCCCAATGGAATTATGGCACTGTTTCTGAGAAAAGAGCAGTTGAATATTTGTGTACATTTATAAAAAACTGCCCCAAAGAAACTGATGAATAGAAACAACGCATTTCAATGCTCCATTAAAAGCGTAGTTCTATACAGATTTGTGTACAGTATAAGGACTTCAAGTGAGATATCTAGACTTTTCGCACTATATGTGCTATTATGCACGCAGTTAAAACACGCTGCATTGCAGTTGACCAGAAAGGTACTCTGACATGGGCAAATGACAATGAATAAGAAAGTGTTATGAGCTCACATTAATGTTAGAATATTTTCTGGGGCTTCGTTTGACATACAGATTTACAGTAAGAGTTGAATTGACACCGTGTAACAGAAATATTTCATTTCAGGGCTAAGTTTCAATTGTGGTCCTGTTAAAGTTACGTAAATAAATTTATGTTGAAAATACATAAAATCGTGTCCAGCATCAGAGGAAACAATAGACTTTTTAGTTCTGAATCTCCAATGAATAAAGAGTACTGCGAAATTCAGTTTCCATCATTACCATTTGTTATGCTGTTTCTAAAATGTTGCCTGTACTCATTTAGTTTGAGCTTATGCTATTTTTAGTTAGATGAAAAGTACTTGTGTATTTGGGGTTTACTTGTGTTATATTCAGTGTATAAAAGTCTGCTTACACAAGGATGTTAAAATACCACGAGTAATAGAATTTTCTATTGAACTCAGTGATGTGAAAACTGCAGTTTATATAAGAAACACCATTGAATTAAAGAGAAATCCTTCTGCAACATAAGCTTGAAAGACCTCGTTGTGTAAAGTATACAGAAAAGAAATATATAAAAGATTGAGGTGAATTTTAAAGTAATTCCTAGAATACGGATGTGTGCAGCTAGCTCAAAACACTAAAATCTCACTTAAACACAAATTCGGATTTGGCAGAAAAGAAAATATCAGTTGTAAATAAGCATTAGCAGTTTTCTTTAAAGAATGTACTCAGCTTAGAGGTATAAAGTAATATTCGCAAAACTTCACCCGAAACTATATTGCTAAACACTAGACACCTCCCCATTACGTTGTTACAGAACATATGCACAGAGTGCTGGGTTGACACT
>JBAKBJ010000036.1:0-22607 GCA_037038555.1 Rhynchonycteris naso | reverse complement strand
AACAACTGCTAAGAGTAACACATACATTAAAGCATTGAAATGCGTTGTTTCTATGAATCAGATTGCATGATCCACGTTTTTTACATATTTATATGAAAAATCAACTCCTCTTTTATCTGAAACCTTTTCATATATCTATTGGAAAGCCATTTTACATTTTCAAATCATACACTATTTTTTGTGTTCATAATGTGTACAACGATCTGAAGTGAGCATTGGAGGATATACAAAAATCAGAGTTAATACTATGAGAAAATGATTATAATTTTAAATTATTTCATTAGGGCAGAGAACATGCTTCAATACTCTGAAAGCATTCTTTGCCAGTGTTAATTAGCCCTGTCTAAAACAGACACAGTATATAGAAGTTCAACAGGGAAGCTCTCATTCCCTTCATTAGCAAATGCAACAGCATCAGGATGGATAGTGATGATACTCAGTGATAAAGTTACAAAGTGTTCTGGTGATTAGAATTAGCAGTGCTTGTCAGGATCTTCTTTTTCTCTGTTGAATTAAAAAATACGGTGTTTAATAAAAGAGTAATACCAATTTAGCACACAGTGTTTATGTTCTGTAACTGAACATAACGGGGAGGTCCTTAGTTCTTTGAAATATAGTTCTGGGTGAAGTTGTGCAAGGATTATTTTGTACTTCTATGCTGAGCATATTCCAGAACGATGTTAATGCTTGGTTACAACTGTCATTTACCTCATTGTTGGGTTTGAATTTGTGTAGAAATGAAAATTAAGCATTTTGAGCCAACTTCACTGACATGTACTTGTGGAATTACTTAAAATTTGACCAGAAACGTTTAGATTTTTCTTGTCTGCACATCTCGGTCAAAACTGTCTTTCACGCTGATGTTACAGAAAGCTTACTTTTTAATTAATCACTGCTTATTGTATGAAATGCACATGTCTTAGAATGCTGAGTTCATTAAAAATTTGCATTTCTTACGTAAATTAAAAGACCGTTGTGTAAATAGATATTTCTACCTTGAAGATAACACTATTTAATCCTAATTTAGAAGAAACTTTTATGTAACACAAACAGCAAGTACAAGTTAACTGCACAAGTACAGAAAATGTTCCGGGGCCATTATTAGAAAGACTAGTGATGTAAATTTTATTAAAACTAGAGTTAAACTAAAGGAGATTCTGAACTAAGAAATCTATTGTTTTTCCTCATCAAGAACAGAATTTCATGTACTTTTCCGCTAATAGATCTAAATAATTAAATAAAACCACAAAAGTGTTTTAAAACTGCAAAGAAATGTTTCTCTACACAAGTGTTATTTTACTTTTACTCTAAACATGTATAAAAAACTATGATCGAGAAGATATCCTAATGTTAATGTAAGTTCATCTGTTTTCAAGAATATTGCCATTTGGCAGTGTTAGAATACCTTTCTGAACAACTGCCAAAAAATGTGTTTAAACTGGTTAGTTAACAGCACAAATTTTACTATGATTCTAGCATTCTTACTTGAAAATCTTACATTCTACAAACAACTGCTAAGAGTAACACATACATTAAAGCATTGAAATGCGTTGTTTCTATGAATCAGATTGAATGATCCACGTTTTTTACATATTTATATGAAAAATCAACTCCTCTTTTATCTGAAACCTTTTCATATATCTATTGGAAAGCCATTTTACATGTTCAAATCATACACTATTTTTTGTGTTCATAATGTGTACAACGATCTGAATTGAGCATTGGAGGATATACAAAAATCAGAGTTAATACTATGAGAAAATGATTATAATTTTAAATTATTTCATTAGGGCAGAGAACATGCTTCAATACTCTGAAAGCATTCTTTGCCAGTGTTAATTAGCCCTGTCTAAAACAGACACAGTATATAGAAGTTCAACAGGGAAGCTCTCATTCCCTTCATTAGCAAATGCAACAGCATCAGGATGTATAGTGATGATACTCAGTGATAAAGTTACAAAGTGTTCTGGTGATTAGAATTAGCAGTGCTTGTCAGGATCTTCTTTTTCTCTGTTGAATTAAAAAATACGGTGTTTAATAAAAGAGTAATACCAATTTAGCACACAGTGTTTATATTCTGTAACTGAAAACAACGGGGAGGTCCTTAGTTCTTTGAAATATAGTTCTGGGTGAAGTTGTGCAAGGATTATTTTGTACTTCTATGCTGAGCATATTCCAGAACAGATGTTAATGCTTGGTTACAACTGTCATTTACCTCATTGTTGGGTTTGAATTTGTGTAGAAATGAAAATTAAGCATTTTGAGCCAACTTCACTGACATGTACTTGTGGAATTACTTAAAATTTGATCTGAAGCGTTTAGATTTTTCTTGTCTGCAAATCTCGGTCAAAACTGTCTTTCATGCTGATGTTACAGAAAGCTTACTTTTTAATTAATCACTGCTTATTGTATGAAATGCACATGTCTTAGAATGCTGAGTTCATTAAAAATTCGCATTTCTTTCGTAAATTAAAAGACCATTGTGTAATTAGATATTTCTACCTTGAAGATAACACTATTTAATCCTAATTTAGAAGAAACTTTTATGTAACACAAACAGCAAGTACAAGTTAACTGCACAAGTACAGAAAATGTTCCGGGGCCATTATTAGAAAGACTAGTGATGTAAATTTTATTAAAACTAGAGTTAAACTAAAGGAGATTCTGAACTAAGAAATCTATTGTTTTTCCTCATCAAGAACAGAATTTCATGTAGTTTTCCCCTAATAGATCTAAATAATTAAATAAAACCACAAAAGTGTTTTAAAACTGCAAAGAAAGGTTTCTCTACACAAGTGTTATTTTACTTTTACTCTAAACATGTATAAAAAACTATGATCGAGAAGATATCCTAATGTTAATGTAAGTTCATCTGTTTTCTAGAATATTGCCATTTGGCAGTGTTAAAATACCTTTCTGAACAACTGCCAAAAAATGTGTTTAAACTGGTTAGTTAACAGCACAAATTTTACTATGATTCTAGCATTCTTACTTGAAAATCTTACATTCTACAAACAACTGCTAAGAGTAACACATACATTAAAGCATTGAAATGCGTTGTTTCTATGAATCAGATTGCATGATCCACGTTTTTTACATATTTATATGAAAAATCAACTCCTCTTTTATCTGAAACCTTTTCATATATCTATTGGAAAGCCATTTTACATTTTCAAATCATACACTATTTTTTGTGTTCATAATGTGTACAACGATCTGAGGTGAGCATTGGAGGATATACAAAAATCAGAGTTAATACTATGAGAAAATGATTATAATTTTAAATTATTTCATTAGGGCAGAGAACATGCTTCAATACTCTGAAAGCATTCTTTGCCAGTGTTAATTAGCCCTGTCTAAAACAGACACAGTATATAGAAGTTCAACAGGGAAGCTCTCATTCCCTTCATTAGCAAATGCAACAGCATCAGGATGTATAGTGATGATACTCAGTGATAAAGTTACAAAGTGTTCTGGTGATTAGAATTAGCAGTGCTTGTCAGGATCTTCTTTTTCTCTGTTGAATTAAAAAATTCGGTGTTTAATAAAAGAGTAATACCAATTTAGCACACAGTGTTTATGTTCTGTAACTGAACATAACGGGGAGGTCCTTAGTTCTTTGAAATATAGTTCTGGGTGAAGTTGTGCAAGGATTATTTTGTACTTCTATGCTGAGCAAATTCCAGAACAGATGTTAATGCTTGGTTACAACTGTCATTTACCTCATTGTTGGGTTTGAATTTGTGTAGAAATGAAAATTAAGTATTTTGAGCAAACTTCACTGACATGTACTTGTGGAATTGCTTAAAATTTGACCTGAAGCGTTTAGATTTTTCTTGTCTGCACATCTCGGTCAAAACTGTCTTTCACGCTGATGTTACAGAAAGCTTACTTTTTAATTAATCACTGCTTTTTGTATGAAATGCACATGTCTTAGAATGCTGAGTTCATTAAAAATTCGCATTTCTTTCGTAAATTAAAAGACCATTGTGTAAATAGATATTTCTACCTTGAAGATAACACTATTTAATCCTAATTTAGAAGAAACTTTTATGTAACACAAACAGCAAGTACAAGTTAACTGCACAAGTACAGAAAATGTTCCGGGGCCATTATTAGAAAGACTAGTGATGTAAATTTTATTAAAACTAGAGTTAAACTAAAGGAGATTCTGAACTAAGAAATCTATTGTTTTTCCTCATCAAGAACAGAATTTCATGTACTTTTCCCCTAATAGATCTACATAATTAAATAAAACCACAAAAGTGTTTTAAAACTGCAAAGAAATGTTTCTCTACACAAGTGTTATTTTACTTTTACTCTAAACATGTATAAAAAACTATGATCGAGAAGATATCCTAATGTTAATGTAAGTTCATCTGTTTTCTAGAATATTGCCATTTGGCAGTGTTAGAATACCTTTCTGAACAACTGCCAAAAAATGTGTTTAAACTGGTTAGTTAACAGCACAAATTTTACTATGATTCTAGCATTCTTACTTGAAAATCTTACATTCTACAAACAACTGCTAAGAGTAACACATACATTAAAGCATTGAAATGCGTTGTTTCTATGAATCAGATTGAATGATCCACGTTTTTTACATATTTATATGAAAAATCAACTCCTCTTTTATCTGAAACCTTTTCATATATCTATTGGAAAGCCATTTTACATGTTCAAATCATACACTATATTTTGTGTTCATAATGTGTACAACGATCTGAAGTGAGCATTGGAGGATATACAAAAATCAGAGTTAATACTATGAGAAAATGATTATAATTTTAAATTATTTCATTAGGGCAGAGAACATGCTTCAATACTCTGAAAGCATTCTTTGCCAGTGTTAGTTAGCACTGTCTAAAAGAGACACAGTATAAAGAAGTTCAACAGGAAAGCTCTCATTCCCATCATTAGCAAATGCACCAGCATCAGGATGTATAGTGATGATACTCAGTGATAAAGTTACAAAGTGTTCTGGTGATTAGAATTAGCAGTGCTTGTCAGGATCTTCTTTTTCTCTGTTGAATTAAAAAATACGGTGTTTAATAAAAGAGTAATACCAATTTAGCACACAGTGTTTATGTTCTGTAACTGAACATAACGGGGAGGTCCTTAGTTCTTTGAAATATAGTTCTGGGTGAAGTTGTGCAAGGATTATTTTGTACTTCTATGCTGAGCATATTCCAGAACAGATGTTAATGCTTGGTTACAACTGTCATTTACCTCATTGTTGGGTTTGAATTTGTGTAGAAATGAAAATTAAGTATTTTGAGCCAACTTCACTGACATGTACTTG
The DNA here is from genome assembly GCA_037038555.1 of Rhynchonycteris naso. Classification (NCBI taxonomy): domain Eukaryota; kingdom Metazoa; phylum Chordata; class Mammalia; order Chiroptera; family Emballonuridae; genus Rhynchonycteris; species Rhynchonycteris naso. Next base: position 17,305 of record JBAKBJ010000036.1, on the reverse strand, counting down.
TGGAATTACTTAAAATTTGACCTGAAGCGTTTAGATTTTTCTTGTCTGCACATCTCGGTCAAAACTGTCTTTCACGCTGATGTTACAGAAAGCTTACTTTTTAATTAATCACTGCTTATTGTATGAAATGCACATGTCTTAGAATGCTGAGTTCATTAAAAATTCGCATTTCTTTCGTAAATTAAAAGACCATTGTGTAAATAGATATTTCTACCTTGAAGATAACACTATTTAATCCTAATTTAGAAGAAACTTTTATGTAACACAAACAGCAAGTACAAGTTAACTGCACAAGTACAGAAAATGTTCTGGGGCCATTATTAGAAAGACTAGTGATGTAAATTTTATTAAAACTAGAGTTAAACTAAAGGAGATTCTGAACTAAGAAATCTATTGTTTTTCCTCATCAAGAACAGAATTTCATGTACTTTTCCCCTAATAGATCTAAATAATTAAATAAAACCACAAAAGTGTTTAAAAACTGCAAAGAAATGTTTCTCTACACAAGTGTTATTTTACTTTTACTCTAAACATGTATAAAAAACTATGATCGAGAAGATATCCTAATGTTAATGTAAGTTCATCTGTTTTCTAGAATATTGCCATTTGGCAGTGTTAGAATACCTTTCTGAACAACTGCCAAAAAATGTGTTTAAACTGGTTAGTTAACAGCACAAATTTTACTATGATTCTAGCATTCTTACTTGAAAATCTTACATTCTACAAACAACTGCTAAGAGTAACACATACATTAAAGCATTGAAATTCGTTGTTTCTATGAATCAGATTGAATGATCCACGTTTTTTACATATTTATATGAAAAATCAACTCCTCTTTTATCTGAAACCTTTTCATATATCTATTGGAAAGCCATTTTACATGTTCAAATCATACACTATTTTTTGTGTTCATAATGTGTACAACGATCTGAAGTGAGCATTGGAGGATATACAAAAATCAGAGTTAATACTATGAGAAAATGATTATAATTTTAAATTATTTCATTAGGGCAGAGAACATGCTTCAATACTCTGAAAGCATTCTTTGCCAGTGTTAATTAGCCCTGTCTAAAACAGACACAGTATATAGAAGTTCAACAGGGAAGCTCTCATTCCCTTCATTAGCAAATGCAACAGCATCAGGATGTATAGTGATGATACTCAGTGATAAAGTTACAAAGTGTTCTGGTGATTAGAATTAGCAGTGCTTGTCAGGATCTTCTTTTTCTCTGTTGAATTAAAAAATTCGGTGTTTAATAAAAGAGTAATACCAATTTAGCACACAGTGTTTATGTTCTGTAACTGAACATAACGGGGAGGTCCTTAGTTCTTTGAAATATAGTTCTGGGTGAAGTTGTGCAAGGATTATTTTGTACTTCTATGCTGAGCAAATTCCAGAACAGATGTTAATGCTTGGTTACAACTGTCATTTACCTCATTGTTGGGTTTGAATTTGTGTAGAAATGAAAATTAAGTATTTTGAGCAAACTTCACTGACATGTACTTGTGGAATTGCTTAAAATTTGACCTGAAGCGTTTAGATTTTTCTTGTCTGCACATCTCGGTCAAAACTGTCTTTCACGCTGATGTTACAGAAAGCTTACTTTTTAATTAATCACTGCTTTTTGTATGAAATGCACATGTCTTAGAATGCTGAGTTCATTAAAAATTCGCATTTCTTTCGTAAATTAAAAGACCATTGTGTAAATAGATATTTCTACCTTGAAGATAACACTATTTAATCCTAATTTAGAAGAAACTTTTATGTAACACAAACAGCAAGTACAAGTTAACTGCACAAGTACAGAAAATGTTCCGGGGCCATTATTAGAAAGACTAGTGATGTAAATTTTATTAAAACTAGAGTTAAACTAAAGGAGATTCTGAACTAAGAAATCTATTGTTTTTCCTCATCAAGAACAGAATTTCATGTACTTTTCCCCTAATAGATCTACATAATTAAATAAAACCACAAAAGTGTTTTAAAACTGCAAAGAAATGTTTCTCTACACAAGTGTTATTTTACTTTTACTCTAAACATGTATAAAAAACTATGATCGAGAAGATATCCTAATGTTAATGTAAGTTCATCTGTTTTCTAGAATATTGCCATTTGGCAGTGTTAGAATACCTTTCTGAACAACTGCCAAAAAATGTGTTTAAACTGGTTAGTTAACAGCACAAATTTTACTATGATTCTAGCATTCTTACTTGAAAATCTTACATTCTACAAACAACTGCTAAGAGTAACACATACATTAAAGCATTGAAATGCGTTGTTTCTATGAATCAGATTGAATGATCCACGTTTTTTACATATTTATATGAAAAATCAACTCCTCTTTTATCTGAAACCTTTTCATATATCTATTGGAAAGCCATTTTACATGTTCAAATCATACACTATATTTTGTGTTCATAATGTGTACAACGATCTGAAGTGAGCATTGGAGGATATACAAAAATCAGAGTTAATACTATGAGAAAATGATTATAATTTTAAATTATTTCATTAGGGCAGAGAACATGCTTCAATACTCTGAAAGCATTCTTTGCCAGTGTTAATTAGCCCTGTCTAAAACAGACACAGTATATAGAAGTTCAACAGGGAAGCTCTCATTCCCTTCATTAGCAAATGCAACAGCATCAGGATGTATAGTGATGATACTCAGTGATAAAGTTACAAAGTGTTCTGGTGATTAGAATTAGCAGTGCTTGTCAGGATCTTCTTTTTCTCTGTTGAATTAAAAAATACGGTGTTTAAAAAAAAGAGTAATACCAATTTAGCACACAGTGTTTATGTTCTGTAACTGAACATAACGAGGAGGTCCTTAGTTCTTTGAAATATAGTTCTGGGTGAAGTTGTGCAAGGATTATTTTGTACTTCTATGCTGAGCAAATTCCAGAACAGATGTTAATGCTTGGTTACAACTGACATTTACCTCATTGTTGGGTTTGAATTTGTGTAGAAATGAAAATTAAGTATTTTGAGCAAACTTCACTGACATGTACTTGTAAAATTGCTTAAAATTTGACCTGAAGCGTTTAGATTTTTCTTGTCTGCACATCTCGGTCAAAACTGTCTTTCACGCTGATGTTACAGAAAGCTTACTTTTTAATTAATCACTGCTTATTGTATGAAATGCACATGTCTTAGAATGCTGAGTTCATTAAAAATTCGCATTTCTTTCGTAAATTAAAAGACCATTGTGTAAATAGATATTTCTACCTTGAAGATAACACTATTTAATCCTAATTTAGAAGAAACTTTTATGTAACACAAACAGCAAGTACAAGTTAACTGCACAAGTACAGAAAATGTTCCGGGGCCATTATTAGAAAGACTAGTGATGTAAATTTTATTAAAACTAGAGTTAAACTAAAAAAGATTCTGAACGAAGAAATCTATTGTTTTTCCTCATCAAGAACAGAATTTCATGTACTTTTCCCCTAATAGATCTACATAATTAAATAAAACCACAAAAGTGTTTTAAAACTGCAAAGAAATGTTTCTCTACACAAGTGTTATTTTACTTTTACTCTAAACATGTATAAAAAACTATGATCGAGAAGATATCCTAATGTTAATGTAAGTTCATCTGTTTTCTAGAATATTGCCATTTGGCAGTGTTAGAATACCTTTCTGAACAACTGCCAAAAAATGTGTTTAAACTGGTTAGTTAACAGCACAAATTTTACTATGATTCTAGCATTCTTACTTGAAAATCTTACATTCTACAAACAACTGCTAAGAGTAACACATACATTAAAGCATTGAAATGCGTTGTTTCTATGAATCAGATTGAATGATCCACGTTTTTTACATATTTATATGAAAAATCAACTCCTCTTTTATCTGAAACCTTTTCATATATCTATTGGAAAGCCATTTTACATGTTCAAATCATACACTATTTTTTGTGTTCATAATGTGTACAACGATCTGAAGTGAGCATTGGAGGATATACAAAAATCAGAGTTAATACTATGAGAAAATGATTATAATTTTAAATTATTTCATTAGGGCAGAGAACATGCTTCAATACTCTGAAAGCATTCTTTGCCAGTGTTAATTAGCCCTGTCTAAAACAGACACAGTATATAGAAGTTCAACAGGGAAGCTCTCATTCCCTTCATTAGCAAATGCAACAGCATCAGGATGTATAGTGATGATACTCAGTGATAAAGTTACAAAGTGTTCTGGTGATTAGAATTAGCAGTGCTTGTCAGGATCTTCTTTTTCTCTGTTGAATTAAAAAATACGGTGTTTAATAAAAGAGTAATACCAATTTAGCACACAGTGTTTATGTTCTGTAACTGAACATAACGGGGAGGTCCTTAGTTCTTTGAAATATAGTTCTGGGTGAAGTTGTGCAAGGATTATTTTGTACTTCTATGCTGAGCAAATTCCAGAACAGATGTTAATGCTTGGTTACAACTGTCATTTACCTCATTGTTGGGTTTGAATTTGTGTAGAAATGAAAATTAAGTATTTTGAGCAAACTTCACTGACATGTACTTGTGGAATTGCTTAAAATTTGACCTGAAGCGTTTAGATTTTTCTTGTCTGCACATCTCGGTCAAAACTGTCTTTCACGCTGATGTTACAGAAAGCTTACTTTTTAATTAATCACTGCTTTTTGTATGAAATGCACATGTCTTAGAATGCTGAGTTCATTAAAAATTCGCATTTCTTTCGTAAATTAAAAGACCATTGTGTAAATAGATATTTCTACCTTGAAGATAACACTATTTAATCCTAATTTAGAAGAAACTTTAATGTAACACAAACAGCAAGTACAAGTTAACTGCACAAGTACAGAAAATGTTCCGGGGCCATTATTAGAAAGACTAGTGATGTAAATTTTATTAAAACTAGAGTTAAACTAAAGGAGATTCTGAACTAAGAAATCTATTGTTTTTCCTCATCAAGAACAGAATTTCATGTACTTTTCCCCTAATAGATCTAAATAATTAAATAAAACCACAAAAGTGTTTTAAAACTGCAAAGAAATGTTTCTCTACACAAGTGTTATTTTACTTTTACTCTAAACATGTATAAAAAACTATGATCGAGAAGATATCCTAATGTTAATGTAAGTTCATCTGTTTTCTAGAATATTGCCATTTGGCAGTGTTAGAATACCTTTCTGAACAACTGCCGAAAAATGTGTTTAAACTGGTTAGTTAACAGCACAAATTTTACTATGATTCTAGCATTCTTACTTGAAAATGTTACATTCTACAAACAACTGCTAAGAGTAACACATACATTAAAGCATTGAAATGCGTTGTTTCTATGAATCAGATTGAATGATCCACGTTTTTTACATATTTATATGAAAAATCAACTCCTCTTTTATCTGAAACCTTTTCATATATCTATTGGAAAGCCATTTTACATGTTCAAATCATACACTATTTTTTGTGTTCATAATGTGTACAACGATCTGAAGTGAGCATTGGAGGATATACAAAAATCAGAGTTAATACTATGAGAAAATGATTATAATTTTAAATTATTTCATTAGGGCAGAGAACATGCTTCAATACTCTGAAAGCATTCTTTGCCAGTGTTAATTAGCCCTGTCTAAAACAGACACAGTATATAGAAGTTCAACAGGGAAGCTCTCATTCCCTTCATTAGCAAATGCAACAGCATCAGGATGTATAGTGATGATACTCAGTGATAAAGTTACAAAGTGTTCTGGTGATTAGAATTAGCAGTGCTTGTCAGGATCTTCTTTTTCTCTGTTGAATTAAAAAATACGGTGTTTAAAAAAAAGAGTAATACCAATTTAGCACACAGTGTTTATGTTCTGTAACTGAACATAACGGGGAGGTCCTTAGTTCTTTGAAATATAGTACTGGGTGAAGTTGTGCAAGGATTATTTTGTACTTCTATGCTGAGCAAATTCCAGAACAGATGTTAATGCTTGGTTACAACTGTCATTTACCTCATTGTTGGGTTTGAATTTGTGTAGAAATGAAAATTAAGTATTTTGAGCAAACTTCACTGACATGTACTTGTGGAATTGCTTAAAATTTGACCTGAAGCGTTTAGATTTTTCTTGTCTGCACATCTCGGTCAAAACTGTCTTTCACGCTGATGTTACAGAAAGCTTACTTTTTAATTAATCACTGCTTATTGTATGAAATGCACATGTCTTAGAATGCTGAGTTCATTAAAAATTCGCATTTCTTTCGTAAATTAAAAGACCATTGTGTAAATAGATATTTCTACCTTGAAGATAACACTATTTAATCCTAATTTAGAAGAAACTTTTATGTAACACAAACAGCAAGTACAAGTTAACTGCACAAGTACAGAAAATGTTCCGGGGCCATTATTAGAAAGACTAGTGATGTAAATTTTATTAAAACTAGAGTTAAACTAAAGGAGATTCTGAACTAAGAAATCTATTGTTTTTCCTCATCAAGAACAGAATTTCATGTACTTTTCCCCTAATAGATCTACATAATTAAATAAAACCACAAAAGTGTTTTAAAACTGCAAAGAAATGTTTCTCTACACAAGTGTTATTTTACTTTTACTCTAAACATGTATAAAAAACTATGATCGAGAAGATATCCTAATGTTAATGTAAGTTCATCTGTTTTCTAGAATATTGCCATTTGGCAGTGTTAAAATACCTTTCTGAACAACTGCCAAAAAATGTGTTTAAACTGGTTAGTTAACAGCACAAATTTTACTATGATTCTAGCATTCTTACTTGAAAATCTTACATTCTACAAACAACTGCTAAGAGTAACACATACATTAAAGCATTGAAATGCGTTGTTTCTATGAATCAGATTGAATGATCCACGTTTTTTACATATTTATATGAAAAATCAACTCCTCTTTTATCTGAAACCTTTTCATATATCTATTGGAAAGCCATTTTACATGTTCAAATCATACACTATATTTTGTGTTCATAATGTGTACAACGATCTGAAGTGAGCATTGGAGGATATACAAAAATCAGAGTTAATACTATGAGAAAATGATTATAATTTTAAATTATTTCATTAGGGCAGAGAACATGCTTCAATACTCTGAAAGCATTCTTTGCCAGTGTTAATTAGCCCTGTCTAAAACAGACACAGTATATAGAAGTTCAACATGGAAGCTCTCATTCCCTTCATTAGCAAATGCAACAGCATCAGGATGTATAGTGATGATACTCAGTGATAAAGTTACAAAGTGTTCTGGTGATTAGAATTAGCAGTGCTTGTCAGGATCTTCTTTTTCTCTGTTGAATTAAAAAATACGGTGTTTAATAAAAGAGTAATACCAATTTAGCACACAGTGTTTATGTTCTGTAACTGAACATAACGGGGAGGTCCTTAGTTCTTTGAAATATAGTTCTGGGTGAAGTTGTGCAAGGATTATTTTGTACTTCTATGCTGAGCATATTCCAGAACAGATGTTAATGCTTGGTTACAACTGTCATTTACCTCATTGTTGGGTTTGAATTTGTGTAGAAATGAAAATTAAGCATTTTGAGCCAACTTCACTGACATGTACTTGTGGAATTACTTAAAATTTGACCTGAAGCGTTTAGATTTTTCTTGTCTGCACATCTCGGTCAAAACTGTCTTTCACGCTGATGTTACAGAAAGCTTACTTTTTAATTAATCACTGCTTATTGTATGAAATGCACATGTCTTAGAATGCTGAGTTCATTAAAAATTCGCATTTCTTTCGTAAATTAAAAGACCATTGTGTAAATAGATATTTCTACCTTGAAGATAACACTATTTAATCCTAATTTAGAAGAAACTTTTATGTAACACAAACAGCAAGTACAAGTTAACTGCACAAGTACAGAAAATGTTCCGGGGCCATTATTAGAAAGACTAGTGATGTAAATTTTATTAAAACTAGAGTTAAACTAAAGGAGATTCTGAACGAAGAAATCTATTGTTTTTCCTCATCAAGAACAGAATTTCATGTACTTTTCCCCTAATAGATCTACATAATTAAATAAAACCACAAAAGTGTTTTAAAACTGCAAAGAAATGTTTCTCTACACAAGTGTTATTTTACTTTTACTCTAAACATGTATAAAAAACTATGATCGAGAAGATATCCTAATGTTAATGTAAGTTCATCTGTTTTCTAGAATATTGCCATTTGGCAGTGTTAGAATACCTTTCTGAACAACTGCCAAAAAATGTGTTTAAACTGGTTAGTTAACAGCACAAATTTTACTATGATTCTAGCATTCTTACTTGAAAATCTTACATTCTACAAACAACTGTTAAGAGTAACACATACATTAAAGCATTGAAATGCGTTGTTTCTATGAATCAGATTGAATGATCCACGTTTGTTACATATTTATATGAAAAATCAACTCCTCTTTTATCTGAAACCTTTTCATATATCTATTGGAAAGCCATTTTACATGTTCAAATCATACACTATTTTTTGTGTTCATAATGTGTACAACGATCTGAAGTGAGCATTGGAGGATATACAAAAATCAGAGTTAATACTATGAGAAAATGATTATAATTTTAAATTATTTCATTAGGGCAGAGAACATGCTTCAATACTCTGAAAGCATTCTTTGCCAGTGTTAATTAGCCCTGTCTAAAACAGACACAGTATATAGAAGTTCAACAGGGAAGCTCTCATTCCCTTCATTAGCAAATGCAACAGCATCAGGATGTATAGTGATGATACTCAGTGATAAAGTTACAAAGTGTTCTGGTGATTAGAATTAGCAGTGCTTGTCAGGATCTTCTTTTTCTCTGTTGAATTAAAAAATACGGTGTTTAATAAAAGAGTAATACCAATTTAGCACACAGTGTTTATGTTCTGTAACTGAACATAACGGGGAGGTCCTTAGTTCTTTGAAATATAGTTCTGGGTGAAGTTGTGCAAGGATTATTTTGTACTTCTATGCTGAGCATATTCCAGAACAGATGTTAATGCTTGGTTACAACTGTCATTTACCTCATTGTTGGGTTTGAATTTGTGTAGAAATGAAAATTAAGCATTTTGAGCAAACTTCACTGACATGTACTTGTGGAATTACTTAAAATTTGACCTGAAGCGTTTAGATTTTTCTTGTCTGCACATCTCGGTCAAAACTGTCTTTCACGCTGATGTTACAGAAAGCTTACTTTTTAATTAATCACTGCTTATTGTATGAAATGCACATGTCTTAGAATGCTGAGTTCATTAAAAATTCGCATTTCTTTCGTAAATTAAAAGACCATTGTGTAAATAGATATTTCTACCTTGAAGATAACACTATTTAATACTAATTCAGAAGAAACTTTTATGTAACATAAACAGCAAGTACTAGTTAACTGCACAAGTACAGAAAATGTTCCGGGGCCATTATTAGAAAGACTAGTGATGTAAAATTTATTCAAACTAGAGTTAAACTAAAGGAGATTCTGAACTAAGAAATCTATTGTTTTTCCTCATCAAGAACAGAATTTCATGTACTTTTCCCCTAATAGATCTACATAATTAAATAAAACCACAAATGTGTTTTAAAACTGCAAAGAAATGTTTCTCTACACTAGAGTTATTTTACTTTGACTCTAAACATGTTTAAAAAACTATGATCGAGAAGATATCCTAATGTTAATGTAAGTTCATCAGTCTTCTAGAATATTGCCATTTGGCACTGTTAGAATACCTTTCTGAACAACTGCCAAAAAATGTGTTTAAACTGGTTAGTTAACAGCACAAATTTTACTATGATTCTAGCATTCTTACTTGAAAATCTTACATTCTACATATAACTGCTAAGAGTAACACATACATTAAAGCATTGAAATGCGTTGTTTCTATGAATCAGATTGTGTGATCCACGTTTTTTAAATATTTTTACATGAAAAATCAACTCTTCTTTTATCAGACACCTTTTCATATATCTATTGGAAAGCCATTTTACATGTTCAAATCATACACTATTTTTTGTGTTCATAATGTGTACAACGATCTGAAGTGAGCATTGGAGGATATACAAAAATCAGAGTTAATACTATGAGAAAATGATTATAATTTTAAATTATTTCATTAGGGCAGAGAACATGCTTCAATACTCTGAAAGCATTCTTTGCCAGTGTTAATTAGCCCTGTCTAAAACAGACACAGTATATAGAAGTTCAACAGGGAAGCTCTCATTCCCTTCATTAGCAAATGCAACAGCATCAGGATGTATAGTGATGATACTCAGTGATAAAGTTACAAAGTGGTCTTCTGATTAGAAGTAGCAGTGCTTGTCAGGATCTTCTTTTTCTCTGTTGAATTAAAAAATACGGTGTTTAATAAAAGAGTAATACCAATTTAGCTCACCGTGTTTATGTTCTGTAACTGAACACAACGGGGAGGTCCTTAGTTCTTTGAAATATAGTTCTGGTTGAAGTTGTGCAAGGATTATTTTGTACTTCTATGCTGAGCATATTCCAGAACAGATGTTAATGCTTGGTTACAACTGTCATTTACCTCATTGTTGGATTTGAATTTGTGTAGAAATGAAAATTAAGCATTTTGGGCAAACTTCACTGACATGTACTTGTGGAATTACTTAAAATTTGACCTGAAGCGTTTAGATTTTTCTTGTCTGCACATCTCGGTCAAAACTGTCTTTCACGCTGATGTTACAGAAAGCTTACTTTTTAATTAATCACTGCTTATTGTATGATATGCACATGTCTTAGAATGCTGAGTTCATTTAGAATTCGCATTTCTTACGTAAATTAAAAGACCATTGTGTAAATAGATATTTCTACCTTGAAGATAACACTATTTAATATTAATTTAGAAGAAACTTTAATGTAACATAAACAGCAAGTACAAGTTAACTGCACAAGTACAGAAAATGTTCCGGGGCCATTATTAGAAAGACTAGTGATGTAAATTTTATTAAAACTAGAGTTAAACTAGAGGAGATTCTGAACTAAGAAATCTATTGTTTTTTCTCATCAAGAACAGAATTTCATGTACTTATCCCCTAATAGATCTACATAATTAAATAAAACCACAAATGTGTTTTAAAACTGCAAAGATATGTTTCTCTACACTAGAGTTATTTTACTTTTACTCTAAACATGGTTAAAAAACTATGATCGAGAAGATATCCTAATGTTAATGTAAGTTCATCAGTCTTCTAGAATATTGCCATTTGGCACTGTTGGAATACCGTTCTGAACAACTGCCAAAAAATGTGTTTAAACTGGTTAGTTAACAGCACAAATTTTACTATGATTCTAGCATTCTTACTTGAAAATCTTACATTCTACAAACAACTGCTAAGAGTAACACATACATTAAAGCATTGAAATGCGTTGTTTCTATGAATCAGATTGAATGATCCACGTTTTTTACATATTTATATGAAAAATCAACTCCTCTTTTATCTGAAACCTTTTCATATATCTATTGGAAAGCCATTTTACATGTTCAAATCATACACTATTTTTTGTGTTCATAATGTGTACAATGATCTGAATTGAGCATTGGAGGATATACAAAAATCAGAGTTAATACTATGAGAAAATGATTATAATTTTAAATTATTTCATTAGGGCAGAGAACATGCTTCAATACTCTGAAAGCATTCTTTGCCAGTGTTAATTAGCCCTGTCTAAAACAGACACAGTACATAGAAGTTCAACAGGGAAGCTCTCATTCCCTTCATTAGCAAATGCAACAGCATCAGGATGTATAGTGATGATACTCAGTGATAAAGTTACAAAGTGTTCTGGTGATTAGAATTAGCAGTGCTTGTCAGGATCTTCTTTTTCTCTGTTGAATTAAAAAATACGGTGTTTAATAAAAGAGTAATACCAATTTAGCACACAGTGTTTATGTTCTGTAACTGAACATAACGGGGTGGTCCTTAGTTCTTTGAAATATAGTTCTGGGTGAAGTTGTGCAAGGATTATTTTGTACTTCTATGCTGAGCATATTCCAGAACAGATGTTAATGCTTGGTTACAACTGTCATTTACCTCATTGTTGGGTTTGAATTTGTGTAGAAATGAAAATTAAGCATTTTGAGCCAACTTCACTGACATGTACTTGTGGAATTACTTAAAATTTGACCAGAAACGTTTAGATTTTTCTTGTCTGCACATCTCGGTCAAAACTGTCTTTCACGCTGATGTTACAGAAAGCTTACTTTTTAATTAATCACTGCTTATTGTATGAAATGCACATGTCTTAGAATGCTGAGTTCATTAAAAATTTGCATTTCTTACGTAAATTAAAAGACCATTGTGTAAATAGATATTTCTACCTTGAAGATAACACTATTTAATCCTAATTTAGAAGAAACTTTTATGTAACACAAACAGCAAGTACAAGTTAACTGCACAAGTACAGAAAATGTTCCGGGGCCATTATTAGAAAGACTAGTGATGTAAATTTTATTAAAACTAGAGTTAAACTAAAGGAGATTCTGAACTAAGAAATCTATTGTTTTTCCTCATCAAGAACAGAATTTCATGTACTTTTCCGCTAATAGATCTAAATAATTAAATAAAACCACAAAAGTGTTTTAAAACTGCAAAGAAATGTTTCTCTACACAAGTGTTATTTTACTTTTACTCTAAACATGTATAAAAAACTATGATCGAGAAGATATCCTAATGTTAATGTAAGTTCATCTGTTTTCAAGAATATTGCCATTTGGCAGTGTTAGAATACCTTTCTGAACAACTGCCAAAAAATGTGTTTAAACTGGTTAGTTAACAGCACAAATTTTACTATGATTCTAGCATTCTTACTTGAAAATCTTACATTCTACAAACAACTGCTAAGAGTAACACATACATTAAAGCATTGAAATGCGTTGTTTCTATGAATCAGATTGAATGATCCACGTTTTTTACATATTTATATGAAAAATCAACTCCTCTTTTATCTGAAACCTTTTCATATATCTATTGGAAAGCCATTTTACATGTTCAAATCATACACTATTTTTTGTGTTCATAATGTGTACAACGATCTGAATTGAGCATTGGAGGATATACAAAAATCAGAGTTAATACTATGAGAAAATGATTATAATTTTAAATTATTTCATTAGGGCAGAGAACATGCTTCAATACTCTGAAAGCATTCTTTGCCAGTGTTAATTAGCCCTGTCTAAAACAGACACAGTATATAGAAGTTCAACAGGGAAGCTCTCATTCCCTTCATTAGCAAATGCAACAGCATCAGGATGTATAGTGATGATACTCAGTGATAAAGTTACAAAGTGTTCTGGTGATTAGAATTAGCAGTGCTTGTCAGGATCTTCTTTTTCTCTGTTGAATTAAAAAATACGGTGTTTAATAAAAGAGTAATACCAATTTAGCACACAGTGTTTATATTCTGTAACTGAAAACAACGGGGAGGTCCTTAGTTCTTTGAAATATAGTTCTGGGTGAAGTTGTGCAAGGATTATTTTGTACTTCTATGCTGAGCATATTCCAGAACAGATGTTAATGCTTGGTTACAACTGTCATTTACCTCATTGTTGGGTTTGAATTTGTGTAGAAATGAAAATTAAGCATTTTGAGCCAACTTCACTGACATGTACTTGTGGAATTACTTAAAATTTGATCTGAAGCGTTTAGATTTTTCTTGTCTGCAAATCTCGGTCAAAACTGTCTTTCATGCTGATGTTACAGAAAGCTTACTTTTTAATTAATCACTGCTTATTGTATGAAATGCACATGTCTTAGAATGCTGAGTTCATTAAAAATTCGCATTTCTTTCGTAAATTAAAAGACCATTGTGTAATTAGATATTTCTACCTTGAAGATAACACTATTTAATCCTAATTTAGAAGAAACTTTTATGTAACACAAACAGCAAGTACAAGTTAACTGCACAAGTACAGAAAATGTTCCGGGGCCATTATTAGAAAGACTAGTGATGTAAATTTTATTAAAACTAGAGTTAAACTAAAGGAGATTCTGAACTAAGAAATCTATTGTTTTTCCTCATCAAGAACAGAATTTCATGTACTTTTCCCCTAATAGATCTAAATAATTAAATAAAACCACAAAAGTGTTTTAAAACTGCAAAGAAAGGTTTCTCTACACAAGTGTTATTTTACTTTTACTCTAAACATGTATAAAAAACTATGATCGAGAAGATATCCTAATGTTAATGTAAGTTCATCTGTTTTCTAGAATATTGCCATTTGGCAGTGTTAAAATACCTTTCTGAACAACTGCCAAAAAATGTGTTTAAACTGGTTAGTTAACAGCACAAATTTTACTATGATTCTAGCATTCTTACTTGAAAATCTTACATTCTACAAACAACTGCTAAGAGTAACACATACATTAAAGCATTGAAATGCGTTGTTTCTATGAATCAGATTGCATGATCCACGTTTTTTACATATTTATATGAAAAATCAACTCCTCTTTTATCTGAAACCTTTTCATATATCTATTGGAAAGCCATTTTACATTTTCAAATCATACACTATTTTTTGTGTTCATAATGTGTACAACGATCTGAAGTGAGCATTGGAGGATATACAAAAATCAGAGTTAATACTATGAGAAAATGATTATAATTTTAAATTATTTCATTAGGGCAGAGAACATGCTTCAATACTCTGAAAGCATTCTTTGCCAGTGTTAATTAGCCCTGTCTAAAACAGACACAGTATATAGAAGTTCAACAGGGAAGCTCTCATTCCCTTCATTAGCAAATGCAACAGCATCAGGATGTATAGTGATGATACTCAGTGATAAAGTTACAAAGTGTTCTGGTGATTAGAATTAGCAGTGCTTGTCAGGATCTTCTTTTTCTCTGTTGAATTAAAAAATACGGTGTTTAATAAAAGAGTAATACCAATTTAGCACACAGTGTTTATGTTCTGTAACTGAACATAACGGGGAGGTCCTTAGTTCTTTGAAATATAGTTCTGGGTGAAGTTGTGCAAGGATTATTTTGTACTTCTATGCTGAGCATATTCCAGAACGATGTTAATGCTTGGTTACAACTGTCATTTACCTCATTGTTGGGTTTGAATTTGTGTAGAAATGAAAATTAAGCATTTTGAGCCAACTTCACTGACATGTACTTGTGGAATTACTTAAAATTTGACCAGAAACGTTTAGATTTTTCTTGTCTGCACATCTCGGTCAAAACTGTCTTTCACGCTGATGTTACAGAAAGCTTACTTTTTAATTAATCACTGCTTATTGTATGAAATGCACATGTCTTAGAATGCTGAGTTCATTAAAAATTTGCATTTCTTACGTAAATTAAAAGACCATTGTGTAAATAGATATTTCTACCTTGAAGATAACACTATTTAATCCTAATTTAGAAGAAACTTTTATGTAACACAAACAGCAAGTACAAGTTAACTGCACAAGTACAGAAAATGTTCCGGGGCCATTATTAGAAAGACTAGTGATGTAAATTTTATTAAAACTAGAGTTAAACTAAAGGAGATTCTGAACTAAGAAATCTATTGTTTTTCCTCATCAAGAACAGAATTTCATGTACTTTTCCGCTAATAGATCTAAATAATTAAATAAAACCACAAAAGTGTTTTAAAACTGCAAAGAAATGTTTCTCTACACAAGTGTTATTTTACTTTTACTCTAAACATGTATAAAAAACTATGATCGAGAAGATATCCTAATGTTAATGTAAGTTCATCTGTTTTCAAGAATATTGCCATTTGGCAGTGTTAGAATACCTTTCTGAACAACTGCCAAAAAATGTGTTTAAACTGGTTAGTTAACAGCACAAATTTTACTATGATTCTAGCATTCTTACTTGAAAATCTTACATTCTACAAACAACTGCTAAGAGTAACACATACATTAAAGCATTGAAATGCGTTGTTTCTATGAATCAGATTGAATGATCCACGTTTTTTACATATTTATATGAAAAATCAACTCCTCTTTTATCTGAAACCTTTTCATATATCTATTGGAAAGCCATTTTACATGTTCAAATCATACACTATTTTTTGTGTTCATAATGTGTACAACGATCTGAATTGAGCATTGGAGGATATACAAAAATCAGAGTTAATACTATGAGAAAATGATTATAATTTTAAATTATTTCATTAGGGCAGAGAACATGCTTCAATACTCTGAAAGCATTCTTTGCCAGTGTTAATTAGCCCTGTCTAAAACAGACACAGTATATAGAAGTTCAACAGGGAAGCTCTCATTCCCTTCATTAGCAAATGCAACAGCATCAGGATGTATAGTGATGATACTCAGTGATAAAGTTACAAAGTGTTCTGGTGATTAGAATTAGCAGTGCTTGTCAGGATCTTCTTTTTCTCTGTTGAATTAAAAAATACGGTGTTTAATAAAAGAGTAATACCAATTTAGCACACAGTGTTTATATTCTGTAACTGAAAACAACGGGGAGGTCCTTAGTTCTTTGAAATATAGTTCTGGGTGAAGTTGTGCAAGGATTATTTTGTACTTCTATGCTGAGCATATTCCAGAACAGATGTTAATGCTTGGTTACAACTGTCATTTACCTCATTGTTGGGTTTGAATTTGTGTAGAAATGAAAATTAAGCATTTTGAGCCAACTTCACTGACATGTACTTGTGGAATTACTTAAAATTTGATCTGAAGCGTTTAGATTTTTCTTGTCTGCAAATCTCGGTCAAAACTGTCTTTCATGCTGATGTTACAGAAAGCTTACTTTTTAATTAATCACTGCTTATTGTATGAAATGCACATGTCTTAGAATGCTGAGTTCATTAAAAATTCGCATTTCTTTCGTAAATTAAAAGACCATTGTGTAATTAGATATTTCTACCTTGAAGATAACACTATTTAATCCTAATTTAGAAGAAACTTTTATGTAACACAAACAGCAAGTACAAGTTAACTGCACAAGTACAGAAAATGTTCCGGGGCCATTATTAGAAAGACTAGTGATGTAAATTTTATTAAAACTAGAGTTAAACTAAAGGAGATTCTGAACTAAGAAATCTATTGTTTTTCCTCATCAAGAACAGAATTTCATGTAGTTTTCCCCTAATAGATCTAAATAATTAAATAAAACCACAAAAGTGTTTTAAAACTGCAAAGAAAGGTTTCTCTACACAAGTGTTATTTTACTTTTACTCTAAACATGTATAAAAAACTATGATCGAGAAGATATCCTAATGTTAATGTAAGTTCATCTGTTTTCTAGAATATTGCCATTTGGCAGTGTTAAAATACCTTTCTGAACAACTGCCAAAAAATGTGTTTAAACTGGTTAGTTAACAGCACAAATTTTACTATGATTCTAGCATTCTTACTTGAAAATCTTACATTCTACA
>JBAKBJ010000034.1:0-33061 GCA_037038555.1 Rhynchonycteris naso | reverse complement strand
GTCAGAATACCATTCTGGTCAAATGCAATACAGTGTGTTTTAACTGCGTGCATAACCGCACATATAGTGCAAGAAGTCTAGCAATCTCACTTGAAGACCTTATAATGTACACAAATCTGCTTAGAACTACACGTTTAATGGAGCATTAAAATGCGTTGTTTCCATTCATCAGTCTCTTTGGTGCAAGGTCTTTTATAAATGTACGCAAATATTCAACTGCTCTTTTCTCAGAAACAGTGCCATAATTCCATTGGAAAGCCATTTTAAATGTTGAATCCATACACGTTTTTAGTGTTCAGTATGTATACAGCCTTCTGAAGGGAGGATTGCAGGATGTACACATTACCCAGTGATTATAAGATATGAAAGTGATGATCACTTGAACTTGTTTCATTTGGGCAGAGCACATACTCCAATACTCAGAAAGCATCCTGTTAAAAACTAAGCCCTTGTTAGAACAGCCACAGTGTATAGAAATGCAAGAGTGAAGCTTTCATTTTATTGTTTAGCATATACACCAGAACCAACATATGTAGTTACTGTGCTATATGATAAAATAACACCGTTTTCTGCTCTTCAGGTGTAGCAGTGCTTGGGAGAAACTTGTTAATTCTTATTCATTTAAGAAATACTCAGTTTTCTTGCAGAGTATTGTCAATCCAGCACTCTGTTCTTAGCTTCTGTAACTGAACAAAATGGGGAGGTGTTTAATTCTTTGCAATATAGTTTCAGGTGAAGTTGTGCAAAGATTATTTTATACCTCTATGATTAGTACATTCTTCAAGAAAAACCGCTAATGCTTATTTACAGCTCATAATTTTCTGTTCTGCCGTATTAGAATTTGTGTTTAAATAAGGTTTTAATGTTTTGAGCTAGCTGCACATGTCCGTATTCTAGGAATTACTTTACAATTCACCTGAAGCTTTTATATATTTCTTTTCTGTATATTCATCTCAAGGAGGTCTTTCGAGCTTAAGTTGCGAAAAGATTTCTTTTTCATTAAACGGTGCTTCTTATATAAACTGCACAGTTTCCAGTATTCTGAGTTCAACTGACGGTCATATTCCTCGGGGTAAATTCTGCCACCATTGTTTACACGAACCTTCTTATTGTAAAGATAACATAAGAAAACCCCAAAATTCGACTAACATAAGGAGATCCAATTTAACTGCACGAGAACAATAAACATTCCATGTGCATTATAAGAAAGACTACTGATGTAAACTAAATTTCACAGATTTAAAACAAGGGAAATTCAGAACTAGAAATGTTATTGTTTTCTCTCATGCTGAATAAAATGTTATGTAGTTTTAATCTTAAGTGAACTCGTAACTTAGAGACATCCTAATGTATCTTAGCACTGAAATACAATGATTCTGTACACTATGTTATACTACTATTACTGTGAATGTGTAGGTCAAACTAAGCTCCAGGTGATATTTTAACATGAATGTTAGCTCCTTACAATTTCTGGCTCATTGCCATTTGGCCATGTCAGATTACCATTTTTGTCAACTGCAAAACAGTGTGTTTTAACTGTGTGCATAACAGCACTTATATTGCTACAAATCCAGCAATGTCATTTAAACTTAATACATTCTAAATAAATAAGCTTAAGGTATCGAGTCTTATGAAGCTTTGAAATTCCTTGTTTCTATCAATAAAATTATTGGGTCCAAAATTTTTGCATATGTACATCCAAAATCTAACTTTGATGCTTCGAGAATCAGTGGCATATTGCTGTTATGAAGCCATTTAAAATGTTCAACACATACATATTTCTGTGTTCAGTATATATACAGAATCCTGAGGAACGCATTGCAGGATATACGTTCATCATTGTTAGTATCACATGAAAATGATTATCCCTTTAACTTGTGCCGTTAGGTTTGAGAACTTGCTCCAATATGAAAAAAGCATTCTGTTTAGAACTTAACACTGTCTAGAACACCCGCTGTTTATAGAACTTCAACACTGAAACTTTCTTTTTTTTGGTTAGCAAATGCACCAAGATCACCATGTATAGTAAATCTACTATCAGATAGATTGAAAAGATCTGCTCCTTTTCAGTGGCGGTGCTTGGTGGAAACTTGTTTTCCCATATCGTTAGAAAATATGCAGGTTTTTAACAGAGTAGTGTCAACCCAGCACTCTGTGCATATGTTCTGTAACAACGTAATGGGGAGGTGTCTAGTGTTTAGCAATATAGTTTCGGGTGAAGTTTTGCGAATATTACTTTATACCTCTAAGCTGAGTACATTCTTTAAAGAAAACTGCTAATGCTTATTTACAACTGATATTTTCTTTTCTGCCAAATCCGAATTTGTGTTTAAGTGAGATTTTAGTGTTTTGAGCTAGCTGCACACATCCGTATTCTAGGAATTACTTTAAAATTCACCTCAATCTTTTATATATTTCTTTTCTGTATACTTTACACAACGAGGTCTTTCAAGCTTATGTTGCAGAAGGATTTCTCTTTAATTCAATGGTGTTTCTTATATAAACTGCAGTTTTCACATCACTGAGTTCAATAGAAAATTCTATTACTCGTGGTATTTTAACATCCTTGTGTAAGCAGACTTTTATACACTGAATATAACACAAGTAAACCCCAAATACACAAGTACTTTTCATCTAACTAAAAATAGCATAAGCTCAAACTAAATGAGTACAGGCAACATTTTAGAAACAGCATAACAAATGGTAATGATGGAAACTGAATTTCGCAGTACTCTTTATTCATTGGAGATTCAGAACTAAAAAGTCTATTGTTTCCTCTGATGCTGGACACGATTTTATGTATTTTCAACATAAATTTATTTACGTAACTTTAACAGGACCACAATTGAAACTTAGCCCTGAAATGAAATATTTCTGTTACACGGTGTCAATTCAACTCTTACTGTAAATCTGTATGTCAAACGAAGCCCCAGAAAATATTCTAACATTAATGTGAGCTCATAACACTTTCTTATTCATTGTCATTTGCCCATGTCAGAGTACCTTTCTGGTCAACTGCAATGCAGCGTGTTTTAACTGCGTGCATAATAGCACATATAGTGCGAAAAGTCTAGATATCTCACTTGAAGTCCTTATACTGTACACAAATCTGTATAGAACTACGCTTTTAATGGAGCATTGAAATGCGTTGTTTCTATTCATCAGTTTCTTTGGGGCAGTTTTTTATAAATGTACACAAATATTCAACTGCTCTTTTCTCAGAAACAGTGCCATAATTCCATTGGGAAGCCATTTTAAATGTGCTATCCATACACGCTTTTAGTGTTCCTTATGTATACAGCCTTCAGAAGGGAGCATTGCAGAATATACATTAATCAGTGTTTATATGATAGGAAACAGATTATCACTTGAACTGATTCGGTAGGGCAGAGAACATGCTCCAATATTCAGAAAGCATTCTGTTAAGACTAAGTACATTCTAGAACAGCCACAGTATATAGAAATGCAACAGTGAAGCTTTCATTTTATTGGTTTGCATATGCATCAGAACCAACATATATAGTCACTCTACTATGTGAAAAAGTAACACAGTCATCTGCTCTTCAGGTGTAGCAGTGCTTGGCAGAAACTTGTTTATTCTTATCCATTTAGAAAACACTCAGTTTTCCAGCTGAGTCATGTCATTCCAGCACTCTGTTCTTAGCTTCTGTAACTGAACATAATGGGGGAGGTGTCTAATTCTTTGCAATATAGTTCAGAGTAAAATATTGCAAAGATTATTATAGAAGTCTATGCTGACTGTATCTTCCAGGACAAACGCCAATGCTTCTGACCAGGTGATAGTTACTTTTCTTCGTAATCGTGACTGTCTTGAAATGAGATTTTAGTGTTTTGGGGTGGCTGCGCACATCCTTATTCTACAAATTAATTTCAAGTAAACCTCAAGCTTTTTTTATTTATTTTGCCTGTACAACAGGCTCGAGAAAGTTTTTTAAGGTTAAGTTACAGAAAGTATTCTTTTTAATGAAATGGTCCTTCTTATATAAACTGCACAGTTTTCAGATCCCAGAGCTCAATAGACAATATATTACTCATGGTAATTTTGACACCATTGTGTAAACAGACTTACGTATCCTGAATGTGACAAGTCAACTCTAGGCTTTCAAGTACGTTTCATCTAACTATCTGCATCAGGTTAAACTTAACTGAATGAGTACAGGCAACATAGTAGGGGCAGTATAATTAATAGTATTGATGTACACTACACTACAATTATTTCACTGGAGATTCAGAACTGGAAATTTTATTGTTTCCCCTGACACTGGACACAATTTTATATACTTTCAACCTAAATTTATCTATGTAACTTAAAGAGAACCACAGCTGTATCATAGCACTGAAATGAAAAGTCTCTGTACACTGAGTGAATTCTACTCTTACTGTAAATCGGTATGACAAATGAAGCTCCAGAAGATATTCTAACGTTAATGTGAGCGCATAACACTTTCTTATTCTTTTGTCATTGGCCCATGTCAGAATACCATTCTGGTCAAATGCAATACAGTGTGTTTTAACTGCGTGCATAACCGCACATATAGTGCAAGAAGTCTAGCAATCTCACTTGAAGACCTTATAATGTACACAAATCTGCTTAGAACTACACGTTTAATGGAGCATTAAAATGCGTTGTTTCCATTCATCAGTCTCTTTGGTGCAAGGTCTTTTATAAATGTACGCAAATATTCAACTGCTCTTTTCTCAGAAACAGTGCCATAATTCCATTGGAAAGCCATTTTAAATGTTGAATCCATACACGTTTTTAGTGTTCAGTATGTATACAGCCTTCTGAAGGGAGGATTGCAGGATGTACACATTACCCAGTGATTATAAGATATGAAAGTGATGATCACTTGAACTTGTTTCATTTGGGCAGAGCACATACTCCAATACTCAGAAAGCATCCTGTTAAAAACTAAGCCCTTGTTAGAACAGCCACAGTGTATAGAAATGCAAGAGTGAAGCTTTCATTTTATTGTTTAGCATATACACCAGAACCAACATATGTAGTTACTGTGCTATATGATAAAATAACACCGTTTTCTGCTCTTCAGGTGTAGCAGTGCTTGGGAGAAACTTGTTAATTCTTATTCATTTAAGAAATACTCAGTTTTCTTGCAGAGTATTGTCAATCCAGCACTCTGTTCTTAGCTTCTGTAACTGAACAAAATGGGGAGGTGTTTAATTCTTTGCAATATAGTTTCAGGTGAAGTTGTGCAAAGATTATTTTATACCTCTATGATTAGTACATTCTTCAAGAAAAACCGCTAATGCTTATTTACAGCTCATAATTTTCTGTTCTGCCGTATTAGAATTTGTGTTTAAATAAGGTTTTAATGTTTTGAGCTAGCTGCACATGTCCGTATTCTAGGAATTACTTTACAATTCACCTGAAGCTTTTATATATTTCTTTTCGGTATATTCATCTCAAGGAGGTCTTTCGAGCTTAAGTTGCGAAAAGATTTCTTTTTCATTAAACGGTGCTTCTTATATAAACTGCACAGTTTCCAGTATTCTGAGTTCAACTGACGGTCATATTCCTCGGGGTAAATTCTGCCACCATTGTTTACACGAACCTTCTTATTGTAAAGATAACATAAGAAAACCCCAAAATTCGACTAACATAAGGAGATCCAATTTAACTGCACGAGAACAATAAACATTCCATGTGCATTATAAGAAAGACTACTGATGTAAACTAAATTTCACAGATTTAAAACAAGGGAAATTCAGAACTAGAAATGTTATTGTTTTCTCTCATGCTGAATAAAATGTTATGTAGTTTTAATCTTAAGTGAACTCGTAACTTAGAGACATCCTAATGTATCTTAGCACTGAAATACAATGATTCTGTACACTATGTTATACTACTATTACTGTGAATGTGTAGGTCAAACTAAGCTCCAGGTGATATTTTAACATGAATGTTAGCTCCTTACAATTTCTGGCTCATTGCCATTTGGCCATGTCAGATTACCATTTTTGTCAACTGCAAAACAGTGTGTTTTAACTGTGTGCATAACAGCACTTATATTGCTACAAATCCAGCAATGTCATTTAAACTTAATACATTCTAAATAAATAAGCTTAAGGTATCGAGTCTTATGAAGCTTTGAAATTCCTTGTTTCTATCAATAAAATTATTGGGTCCAAAATTTTTGCATATGTACATCCAAAATCTAACTTTGATGCTTCGAGAATCAGTGGCATATTGCTGTTATGAAGCCATTTAAAATGTTCAACACATACATATTTCTGTGTTCAGTATATATACAGAATCCTGATGAACGCATTGCAGGATATACGTTAATCATTGTTAGTATCACATGAAAATGATTATCCCTTTAACTTGTGCCGTTAGGTTTGAGAACTTGCTCCAATATGAAAAAAGCATTCTGTTTAGAACTTAACACTGTCTAGAACACCCGCTGTTTATAGAACTTCAACACTGAAACTTTCTTTTTTTTGGTTAGCAAATGCACCAAGATCACCATGTATAGTAAATCTACTATCAGATAGATTGAAAAGATCTGCTCCTTTTCAGTGGCGGTGCTTGGTGGAAACTTGTTTTCCCATATCGTTAGAAAATATGCAGGTTTTTAACAGAGTAGTGTCAACCCAGCACTCTGTGCATATGTTCTGTAACAACGTAATGGGGAGGTGTCTAGTGTTTAGCAATATAGTTTCGGGTGAAGTTTTGCGAATATTACTTTATACCTCTAAGCTGAGTACATTCTTTAAAGAAAACTGCTAATGCTTATTTACAACTGATATTTTCTTTTCTGCCAAATCCGAATTTGTGTTTAAGTGAGATTTTAGTGTTTTGAGCTAGCTGCACACATCCGTATTCTAGGAATTACTTTAAAATTCACCTCAATCTTTTATATATTTCTTTTCTGTATACTTTACACAACGAGGTCTTTCAAGCTTATGTTGCAGAAGGATTTCTCTTTAATTCAATGGTGTTTCTTATATAAACTGCAGTTTTCACATCACTGAGTTCAATAGAAAATTCTATTACTCGTGGTATTTTAACATCCTTGTGTAAGCAGACTTTTATACACTGAATATAACACAAGTAAACCCCAAATACACAAGTACTTTTCATCTAACTAAAAATAGCATAAGCTCAAACTAAATGAGTACAGGCAACATTTTAGAAACAGCATAACAAATGGTAATGATGGAAACTGAATTTCGCAGTACTCTTTATTCATTGGAGATTCAGAACTAAAAAGTCTATTGTTTCCTCTGATGCTGGACACGATTTTATGTATTTTCAACATAAATTTATTTACGTAACTTTAACAGGACCACAATTGAAACTTAGCCCTGAAATGAAATATTTCTGTTACACGGTGTCAATTCAACTCTTACTGTAAATCTGTATGTCAAACGAAGCCCCAGAAAATATTCTAACATTAATGTGAGCTCATAACACTTTCTTATTCATTGTCATTTGCCCATGTCAGAGTACCTTTCTGGTCAACTGCAATGCAGCGTGTTTTAACTGCGTGCATAATAGCACATATAGTGCGAAAAGTCTAGATATCTCACTTGAAGTCCTTATACTGTACACAAATCTGTATAGAACTACGCTTTTAATGGAGCATTGAAATGCGTTGTTTCTATTCATCAGTTCCTTTGGGGCAGTTTTTTATAAATGTACACAAATATTCAACTGCTCTTTTCTCAGAAACAGTGCCATAATTCCATTGGGAAGCCATTTTAAATGTGCTATCCATACACGCTTTTAGTGTTCCTTATGTATACAGCCTTCAGAAGGGAGCATTGCAGAATATACATTAATCAGTGTTTATATGATAGGAAACAGATTATCACTTGAACTGATTCGGTAGGGCAGAGAACATGCTCCAATATTCAGAAAGCATTCTGTTAAGACTAAGTACATTCTAGAACAGCCACAGTATATAGAAATGCAACAGTGAAGCTTTCATTTTATTGGTTTGCATATGCATCAGAACCAACATATATAGTCACTCTACTATGTGAAAAAGTAACACAGTCATCTGCTCTTCAGGTGTAGCAGTGCTTGGCAGAAACTTGTTTATTCTTATCCATTTAGAAAACACTCAGTTTTCCAGCTGAGTCATGTCATTCCAGCACTCTGTTCTTAGCTTCTGTAACTGAACATAATGGGGGAGGTGTCTAATTCTTTGCAATATAGTTCAGAGTAAAATATTGCAAAGATTATTATAGAAGTCTATGCTGACTGTATCTTCCAGGACAAACGCCAATGCTTCTGACCAGGTGATAGTTACTTTTCTTCGTAATCGTGACTGTCTTGAAATGAGATTTTAGTGTTTTGGGGTGGCTGCGCACATCCTTATTCTACAAATTAATTTCAAGTAAACCTCAAGCTTTTTTTATTTATTTTGCCTGTACAACAGGCTCGAGAAAGTTTTTTAAGGTTAAGTTACAGAAAGTATTCTTTTTAATGAAATGGTCCTTCTTATATAAACTGCACAGTTTTCAGATCCCAGAGCTCAATAGACAATATATTACTCATGGTAATTTTGACACCATTGTGTAAACAGACTTACGTATCCTGAATGTGACAAGTCAACTCTAGGCTTTCAAGTACGTTTCATCTAACTATCTGCATCAGGTTAAACTTAACTGAATGAGTACAGGCAACATAGTAGGGGCAGTATAATTAATAGTATTGATGTACACTACACTACAATTATTTCACTGGAGATTCAGAACTGGAAATTTTATTGTTTCCCCTGACACTGGACACAATTTTATATACTTTCAACCTAAATTTATCTATGTAACTTAAAGAGAACCACAGCTGTATCATAGCACTGAAATGAAAAGTCTCTGTACACTGAGTGAATTCTACTCTTACTGTAAATCGGTATGACAAATGAAGCTCCAGAAGATATTCTAACGTTAATGTGAGCGCATAACACTTTCTTATTCTTTTGTCATTGGCCCATGTCAGAATACCATTCTGGTCAAATGCAATACAGTGTGTTTTAACTGCGTGCATAACCGCACATATAGTGCAAGAAGTCTAGCAATCTCACTTGAAGACCTTATAATGTACACAAATCTGCTTAGAACTACACGTTTAATGGAGCATTAAAATGCGTTGTTTCCATTCATCAGTCTCTTTGGTGCAAGGTCTTTTATAAATGTACGCAAATATTCAACTGCTCTTTTCTCAGAAACAGTGCCATAATTCCATTGGAAAGCCATTTTAAATGTTGAATCCATACACGTTTTTAGTGTTCAGTATGTATACAGCCTTCTGAAGGGAGGATTGCAGGATGTACACATTACACAGTGATTATAAGATATGAAAGTGATGATCACTTGAACTTGTTTCATTTGGGCAGAGCACATACTCCAATACTCAGAAAGCATCCTGTTAAAAACTAAGCCCTTGTTAGAACAGCCACAGTGTATAGAAATGCAAGAGTGAAGCTTTCATTTTATTGTTTAGCATATACACCAGAACCAACATATGTAGTTACTGTGCTATATGATAAAATAACACCGTTTTCTGCTCTTCAGGTGTAGCAGTGCTTGGGAGAAACTTGTTAATTCTTATTCATTTAAGAAATACTCAGTTTTCTTGCAGAGTATTGTCAATCCAGCACTCTGTTCTTAGCTTCTGTAACTGAACAAAATGGGGAGGTGTTTAATTCTTTGCAATATAGTTTCAGGTGAAGTTGTGCAAAGATTATTTTATACCTCTATGATTAGTACATTCTTCAAGAAAAACCGCTAATGCTTATTTACAGCTCATAATTTTCTGTTCTGCCGTATTAGAATTTGTGTTTAAATAAGGTTTTAATGTTTTGAGCTAGCTGCACATGTCCGTATTCTAGGAATTACTTTACAATTCACCTGAAGCTTTTATATATTTCTTTTCTGTATATTCATCTCAAGGAGGTCTTTCGAGCTTAAGTTGCGAAAAGATTTCTTTTTCATTAAACGGTGCTTCTTATATAAACTGCACAGTTTCCAGTATTCTGAGTTCAACTGACGGTCATATTCCTCGGGGTAAATTCTGCCACCATTGTTTACACGAACCTTCTTATTGTAAAGATAACATAAGAAAACCCCAAAATTCGACTAACATAAGGAGATCCAATTTAACTGCACGAGAACAATAAACATTCCATGTGCATTATAAGAAAGACTACTGATGTAAACTAAATTTCACAGATTTAAAACAAGGGAAATTCAGAACTAGAAATGTTATTGTTTTCTCTCATGCTGAATAAAATGTTATGTAGTTTTAATCTTAAGTGAACTCGTAACTTAGAGACATCCTAATGTATCTTAGCACTGAAATACAATGATTCTGTACACTATGTTATACTACTATTACTGTGAATGTGTAGGTCAAACTAAGCTCCAGGTGATATTTTAACATGAATGTTAGCTCCTTACAATTTCTGGCTCATTGCCATTTGGCCATGTCAGATTACCATTTTTGTCAACTGCAAAACAGTGTGTTTTAACTGTGTGCATAACAGCACTTATATTGCTACAAATCCAGCAATGTCATTTAAACTTAATACATTCTAAATAAATAAGCTTAAGGTATCGAGTCTTATGAAGCTTTGAAATTCCTTGTTTCTATCAATAAAATTATTGGGTCCAAAATTTTTGCATATGTACATCCAAAATCTAACTTTGATGCTTCGAAAATCAGTGGCATATTGCTGTTATGAAGCCATTTAAAATGTTCAACACATACATATTTCTGTGTTCAGTATATATACAGAATCCTGATGAACGCATTGCAGGATATACGTTAATCATTGTTAGTATCACATGAAAATGATTATCCCTTTAACTTGTGCCGTTAGGTTTGAGAACTTGCTCCAATATGAAAAAAGCATTCTGTTTAGAACTTAACACTGTCTAGAACACCCGCTGTTTATAGAACTTCAACACTGAAACTTTCTTTTTTTTGGTTAGCAAATGCACCAAGATCACCATGTATAGTAAATCTACTATCAGATAGATTGAAAAGATCTGCTCCTTTTCAGTGGCGGTGCTTGGTGGAAACTTGTTTTCCCATATCGTTAGAAAATATGCAGGTTTTTAACAGAGTAGTGTCAACCCAGCACTCTGTGCATATGTTCTGTAACAACGTAATGGGGAGGTGTCTAGTGTTTAGCAATATAGTTTCGGGTGAAGTTTTGCGAATATTACTTTATACCTCTAAGCTGAGTACATTCTTTAAAGAAAACTGCTAATGCTTATTTACAACTGATATTTTCTTTTCTGCCAAATCCGAATTTGTGTTTAAGTGAGATTTTAGTGTTTTGAGCTAGCTGCACACATCCGTATTCTAGGAATTACTTTAAAATTCACCTCAATCTTTTATATATTTCTTTTCTGTATACTTTACACAACGAGGTCTTTCAAGCTTATGTTGCAGAAGGATTTCTCTTTAATTCAATGGTGTTTCTTATATAAACTGCAGTTTTCACATCACTGAGTTCAATAGAAAATTCTATTACTCGTGGTATTTTAACATCCTTGTGTAAGCAGACTTTTATACACTGAATATAACACAAGTAAACCCCAAATACACAAGTACTTTTCATCTAACTAAAAATAGCATAAGCTCAAACTAAATGAGTACAGGCAACATTTTAGAAACAGCATAACAAATGGTAATGATGGAAACTGAATTTCGCAGTACTCTTTATTCATTGGAGATTCAGAACTAAAAAGTCTATTGTTTCCTCTGATGCTGGACACGATTTTATGTATTTTCAACATAAATTTATTTACGTAACTTTAACAGGACCACAATTGAAACTTAGCCCTGAAATGAAATATTTCTGTTACACGGTGTCAATTCAACTCTTACTGTAAATCTGTATGTCAAACGAAGCCCCAGAAAATATTCTAACATTAATGTGAGCTCATAACACTTTCTTATTCATTGTCATTTGCCCATGTCAGAGTACCTTTCTGGTCAACTGCAATGCAGCGTGTTTTAACTGCGTGCATAATAGCACATATAGTGCGAAAAGTCTAGATATCTCACTTGAAGTCCTTATAATGTACACAAATCTGTATAGAACTACGCTTTTAATGGAGCATTGAAATGCGTTGTTTCTATTCATCAGTTCCTTTGGGGCAGTTTTTTATAAATGTACACAAATATTCAACTGCTCTTTTCTCAGAAACAGTGCCATAATTCCATTGGGAAGCCATTTTAAATGTGCTATCCATACACGCTTTTAGTGTTCCTTATGTATACAGCCTTCAGAAGGGAGCATTGCAGAATATACATTAATCAGTGTTTATATGATAGGAAACAGATTATCACTTGAACTGATTCGGTAGGGCAGAGAACATGCTCCAATATTCAGAAAGCATTCTGTTAAGACTAAGTACATTCTAGAACAGCCACAGTATATAGAAATGCAACAGTGAAGCTTTCATTTTATTGGTTTGCATATGCATCAGAACCAACATATATAGTCACTCTACTATGTGAAAAAGTAACACAGTCATCTGCTCTTCAGGTGTAGCAGTGCTTGGCAGAAACTTGTTTATTCTTATCCATTTAGAAAACACTCAGTTTTCCAGCTGAGTCATGTCATTCCAGCACTCTGTTCTTAGCTTCTGTAACTGAACATAATGGGGGAGGTGTCTAATTCTTTGCAATATAGTTCAGAGTAAAATATTGCAAAGATTATTATAGAAGTCTATGCTGACTGTATCTTCCAGGACAAACGCCAATGCTTCTGACCAGGTGATAGTTACTTTTCTTCGTAATCGTGACTGTCTTGAAATGAGATTTTAGTGTTTTGGGGTGGCTGCGCACATCCTTATTCTACAAATTAATTTCAAGTAAACCTCAAGCTTTTTTTATTTATTTTGCCTGTACAACAGGCTCGAGAAAGTTTTTTAAGGTTAAGTTACAGAAAGTATTCTTTTTAATGAAATGGTCCTTCTTATATAAACTGCACAGTTTTCAGATCCCAGAGCTCAATAGACAATATATTACTCATGGTAATTTTGACACCATTGTGTAAACAGACTTACGTATCCTGAATGTGACAAGTCAACTCTAGGCTTTCAAGTACGTTTCATCTAACTATCTGCATCAGGTTAAACTTAACTGAATGAGTACAGGCAACATAGTAGGGGCAGTATAATTAATAGTATTGATGTACACTACACTACAATTATTTCACTGGAGATTCAGAACTGGAAATTTTATTGTTTCCCCTGACACTGGACACAATTTTATATACTTTCAACCTAAATTTATCTATGTAACTTAAAGAGAACCACAGCTGTATCATAGCACTGAAATGAAAAGTCTCTGTACACTGAGTGAATTCTACTCTTACTGTAAATCGGTATGACAAATGAAGCTCCAGAAGATATTCTAACGTTAATGTGAGCGCATAACACTTTCTTATTCTTTTGTCATTGGCCCATGTCAGAATACCATTCTGGTCAAATGCAATACAGTGTGTTTTAACTGCGTGCATAACCGCACATATAGTGCAAGAAGTCTAGCAATCTCACTTGAAGACCTTATAATGTACACAAATCTGCTTAGAACTACACGTTTAATGGGGCATTAAAATGCGTTGTTTCTATTCATCAGTCTCTTTGGTGCAAGGTCTTTTATAAATGTACGCCAATATTCAACTGCTCTTTTCTCAGAAACAGTGCCATAATTCCATTGGAAAGCCATTTTAAATGTTGAATCCATACACGTTTTTAGTGTTCAGTATGTGTACAGCCTTCTGAAGGGAGGATTGCAGGATATACACATTACCCAGTGATTATATGATATGAAAGTGATGATCACTTGAACTTGTTTCATTAGGGCAGAGCACATACTCCAATACTCAGAAAGCATCCTGTTAAAAACTAAGCCCTTGTTAGAACAGCCACAGTGTATAGAAATGCAAGAGTGAAGCTTTCATTTTATTGTTTAGCATATACACCAGAACCAACATATGTAGTTACTGTGCTATATGATAAAATAACACCGTTTTCTGCTCTTCAGGTGTAGCAGTGCTTGGGAGAAACTTGTTAATTCTTATTCATTTAAGAAATACTCAGTTTTCTTGCAGAGTATTGTCAATCCAGCACTCTGTTCTTAGCTTCTGTAACTGAACAAAATGGGGAGGTGTTTAATTCTTTGCAATATAGTTTCAGGTGAAGTTGTGCAAAGATTATTTTATACCTCTATGATTAGTACATTCTTCAAGGAAAACCGCTAATGCTTATTTACAGCTGATAATTTTCTGTTCTGCCGTATTAGAATTTGTGTTTAAATAAGGTTTTAATGTTTTGAGCTAGCTGCACATGTCCGTATTCTAGGAATTACTTTACAATTCACCTGAAGCTTTTATATATTTCTTTTCTGTATATTCATCTCAAGGAGGTCTTTCAAGCTTAAGTTGCGATAAGATTTCTTTTTCATTAAACGGTGCTTCTTATATAAACTGCACAGTTTCCAGTATTCTGAGTTCAACTGACGGTCATATTCCTCGGGGTAAATTCTGCCACCATTGTTTACACGAACCTTCTTATTGTAAAGATAACATAAGAAAACCCCAAAATTCGACTAACATAAGGAGATCCAATTTAACTGCACGAGAACAATAAACATTCCATGTGCATTATAAGAAAGACTACTGATGTAAACTAAATTTCACAGATTTAAAACAAGGGAAATTCAGAACTAAAAATGTTATTGTTTTCTCTCATGCTGAATAAAATGTTATGTAGTTTTAATCTTAAGTGAACTCGTAACTTAGAGACATCCTAATGTATCTTAGCACTGAAATACAATGATTCTGTACACTATGTTATACTACTATTACTGTGAATGTGTAGGTCAAACTAAGCTCCAGGTGATATTTTAACATGAATGTTAGCTCCTTACAATTTCTGGCTCATTGCCATTTGGCCATGTCAGATTACCATTTTTGTCAACTGCAAAACAGTGTGTTTTAACTGTGTGCATAACAGCACTTATATTGCTACAAATCCAGCAATGTCATTTAAACTTAATACATTCTAAATAAATAAGCTTAAGGTATCGAGTCTTATGAAGCTTTGAAATTCCTTGTTTCTATCAATAAAATTATTGGGTCCAAAATTTTTGCATATGTACATCCAAAATCTAACTTTTATGCTTCGAGAATCAGTGGCATATTGCTGTTATGAAGCCATTTAAAATGTTCAACACATACATATTTCTGTGTTCAGTATATATACCGAATCCTGAGGAACGCATTGCAGGATATACGTTAATCATTGGTAGTATCACATGAAAATGATTATCCCTTTAACTTGTGCCGTTAGGTTTGAGAACTTGCTCCAATATGAAAAAAGCATTCTGTTTAGAACTTAACACTGTCTAGAACACCCGCTGTTTATAGAACTTCAACACTGAAACTTCCTTTTTTTTGGTTAGCAAATGCACCAAGATCACCATGTATAGTAAATCTACTATCAGATAGATTGAAAAGATCTGCTCCTTTTCAGTGGCGGTGCTTGGTGGAAACTTGTTTTCCCATATCGTTAGAAAATATGCAGGTTTTTAACAGAGTAGTGTCAACCCAGCACTCTGTGCATATGTTCTGTAACAACGTAATGGGGAGGTGTCTAGTGTTTAGCAATATAGTTTCGGGGGAAGTTTTGCGAATATTACTTTATACCTCTAAGCTGAGTACATTCTTCAAAGAAAACTGCTAATGCTTATTTACAACTGATATTTTCTTTTCTGCCAAATCCGAATTTGTGTTTAAGTGAGATTTTAGTGTTTTGAGCTAGCTGCACACATCCGTATTCTAGGAATTACTTTAAAATTCACCTCAATCTTTTATATATTTCTTTTCTGTATACTTTACACAACGAGGTCTTTCAAGCTTATGTTGCAGAAAGATTTCTCTTTAATTCAATGGTGTTTCTTATATAAACTGCAGTTTTCACATCACTGAGTTCAATAGAAAATTCTATTACTCGTGGTATTTTAACATCCTTGTGTAAGCAGACTTTTATACACTGAATATAACACAAGTAAACCCCAAATACACAAGTACTTTTCATCTAACTAAAAATAGCATAAGCTCAAACTAAATGAGTACAGGCAACATTTTAGAAACAGCATAACAAACGGTAATGATGGAAACTGAATTTCGCAGTACTCTTTATTCATTGGAGATTCAGAACTAAAAAATCTATTGTTTCCTCTGATGCTGGACACGATTTTATGTATTTTCAACATAAATTTATTTACGTAACTTTAACAGGACCACAATTGAAACTTAGCCCTGAAATGAAATATTTCTGTTACACGGTGTCAATTCAACTCTTACTGTAAATCTGTATGTCAAACGAAGCCCCAGAAAATATTCTAACATTAATGTGAGCTCATAACACTTTCTTATTCATTGTCATTTGCCCATGTCAGAGTACCTTTCTGGTCAACTGCAATGCAGCGTGTTTTAACTGCGTGCATAATAGCACATATAGTGCGAAAAGTCTAGATATCTCACTTGAAGTCCTTATACTGTACACAAATCTGTATAGAACTACGCTTTTAATGGAGCATTGAAATGCGTTGTTTCTATTCCTCAGTTTCTTTGGGGCAGTTTTTTATAAATGTACACAAATATTCAACTGCTCTTTTCTCAGAAACAGTGCCATAATTCCATTGGGAAGCCATTTTAAATGTGCTATCCATACACGCTTTTAGTGTTCCTTATGTATACAGCCTTCAGAAGGGAGCATTGCAGAATATACATTAATCAGTGTTTATATGATAGGAAACAGATTATCACTTGAACTGATTCGGTAGGGCAGAGAACATGCTCCAATATTCAGAAAGCATTCTGTTAAGACTAAGTACATTCTAGAACAGCCACAGTATATAGAAATGCAACAGTGAAGCTTTCATTTTATTGGTTTGCATATGCATCAGAACCAACATATATAGTCACTCTACTATGTGAAAAAGTAACACAGTCATCTGCTCTTCAGGTGTAGCAGTGCTTGGCAGAAACTTGTTTATTCTTATCCATTTAGAAAACACTCAGTTTTCCAGCTGAGTCATGTCATTCCAGCACTCTGTTCTTAGCTTCTGTAACTGAACATAATGGGGGAGGTGTCTAATTCTTTGCAATATAGTTCAGAGTAAAATATTGCAAAGATTATTATAGAAGTCTATGCTGACTGTATCTTCCAGGACAAACGCCAATGCTTCTGAACAGGTGATAGTTACTTTTCTTCGTAATCGTGACTGTCTTGAAATGAGATTTTAGTGTTTTGGGGTGGCTGCGCACATCCTTATTCTACAAATTAATTTCAAGTAAACCTCGAGCTTTTTTTATTTATTTTGCCTGTACAACAGGCTCGAGAAAGTTTTTTAAGGTTAAGTTACAGAAAGTATTCTTTTTAATGAAATGGTCCTTCTTATATAAACTGCACAGTTTTCAGATCCCAGAGCTCAATAGACAATATATTACTCATGGTAATTTTGACACCATTGTGTAAACAGACTTACGTATCCTGAATGTGACAAGTCAACTCTAGGCTTTCAAGTACGTTTCATCTAACTATCTGCATCAGGTTAAACTTAACTGAATGAGTACAGGCAACATAGTAGGGGCAGTATAATTAATAGTATTGATGTACACTACACTACAATTATTTCACTGGAGATTCAGAACTGGAAATTTTATTGTTTCCCCTGACACTGGACACAATTTTATATACTTTCAACCTAAATTTATCTATGTAACTTAAAGAGAACCACAGCTGTATCATAGCACTGAAATGAAAAGTCTCTGTACACTGAGTGAATTCTACTCTTACTGTAAATCGGTATGACAAATGAAGCTCCAGAAGATATTCTAACGTTAATGTGAGCGCATAACACTTTCTTATTCTTTTGTCATTGGCCCATGTCAGAATACCATTCTGGTCAAATGCAATACAGTGTGTTTTAACTGCGTGCATAACCGCACATATAGTGCAAGAAGTCTAGCAATCTCACTTGAAGACCTTATAATGTACACAAATCTGCTTAGAACTACACGTTTAATGGAGCATTAAAATGCGTTGTTTCCATTCATCAGTCTCTTTGGTGCAAGGTCTTTTATAAATGTACGCAAATATTCAACTGCTCTTTTCTCAGAAACAGTGCCATAATTCCATTGGAAAGCCATTTTAAATGTTGAATCCATACACGTTTTTAGTGTTCAGTATGTATACAGCCTTCTGAAGGGAGGATTGCAGGATGTACACATTACACAGTGATTATAAGATATGAAAGTGATGATCACTTGAACTTGTTTCATTTGGGCAGAGCACATACTCCAATACTCAGAAAGCATCCTGTTAAAAACTAAGCCCTTGTTAGAACAGCCACAGTGTATAGAAATGCAAGAGTGAAGCTTTCATTTTATTGTTTAGCATATACACCAGAACCAACATATGTAGTTACTGTGCTATATGATAAAATAACACCGTTTTCTGCTCTTCAGGTGTAGCAGTGCTTGGGAGAAACTTGTTAATTCTTATTCATTTAAGAAATACTCAGTTTTCTTGCAGAGTATTGTCAATCCAGCACTCTGTTCTTAGCTTCTGTAACTGAACAAAATGGGGAGGTGTTTAATTCTTTGCAATATAGTTTCAGGTGAAGTTGTGCAAAGATTATTTTATACCTCTATGATTAGTACATTCTTCAAGAAAAACCGCTAATGCTTATTTACAGCTCATAATTTTCTGTTCTGCCGTATTAGAATTTGTGTTTAAATAAGGTTTTAATGTTTTGAGCTAGCTGCACATGTCCGTATTCTAGGAATTACTTTACAATTCACCTGAAGCTTTTATATATTTCTTTTCTGTATATTCATCTCAAGGAGGTCTTTCGAGCTTAAGTTGCGAAAAGATTTCTTTTTCATTAAACGGTGCTTCTTATATAAACTGCACAGTTTCCAGTATTCTGAGTTCAACTGACGGTCATATTCCTCGGGGTAAATTCTGCCACCATTGTTTACACGAACCTTCTTATTGTAAAGATAACATAAGAAAACCCCAAAATTCGACTAACATAAGGAGATCCAATTTAACTGCACGAGAACAATAAACATTCCATGTGCATTATAAGAAAGACTACTGATGTAAACTAAATTTCACAGATTTAAAACAAGGGAAATTCAGAACTAGAAATGTTATTGTTTTCTCTCATGCTGAATAAAATGTTATGTAGTTTTAATCTTAAGTGAACTCGTAACTTAGAGACATCCTAATGTATCTTAGCACTGAAATACAATGATTCTGTACACTATGTTATACTACTATTACTGTGAATGTGTAGGTCAAACTAAGCTCCAGGTGATATTTTAACATGAATGTTAGCTCCTTACAATTTCTGGCTCATTGCCATTTGGCCATGTCAGATTACCATTTTTGTCAACTGCAAAACAGTGTGTTTTAACTGTGTGCATAACAGCACTTATATTGCTACAAATCCAGCAATGTCATTTAAACTTAATACATTCTAAATAAATAAGCTTAAGGTATCGAGTCTTATGAAGCTTTGAAATTCCTTGTTTCTATCAATAAAATTATTGGGTCCAAAATTTTTGCATATGTACATCCAAAATCTAACTTTGATGCTTCGAGAATCAGTGGCATATTGCTGTTATGAAGCCATTTAAAATGTTCAACACATACATATTTCTGTGTTCAGTATATATACAGAATCCTGAGGAACGCATTGCAGGATATACGTTCATCATTGTTAGTATCACATGAAAATGATTATCCCTTTAACTTGTGCCGTTAGGTTTGAGAACTTGCTCCAATATGAAAAAAGCATTCTGTTTAGAACTTAACACTGTCTAGAACACCCGCTGTTTATAGAACTTCAACACTGAAACTTTCTTTTTTTTGGTTAGCAAATGCACCAAGATCACCATGTATAGTAAATCTACTATCAGATAGATTGAAAAGATCTGCTCCTTTTCAGTGGCGGTGCTTGGTGGAAACTTGTTTTCCCATATCGTTAGAAAATATGCAGGTTTTTAACAGAGTAGTGTCAACCCAGCACTCTGTGCATATGTTCTGTAACAACGTAATGGGGAGGTGTCTAGTGTTTAGCAATATAGTTTCGGGTGAAGTTTTGCGAATATTACTTTATACCTCTAAGCTGAGTACATTCTTTAAAGAAAACTGCTAATGCTTATTTACAACTGATATTTTCTTTTCTGCCAAATCCGAATTTGTGTTTAAGTGAGATTTTAGTGTTTTGAGCTAGCTGCACACATCCGTATTCTAGGAATTACTTTAAAATTCACCTCAATCTTTTATATATTTCTTTTCTGTATACTTTACACAACGAGGTCTTTCAAGCTTATGTTGCAGAAGGATTTCTCTTTAATTCAATGGTGTTTCTTATATAAACTGCAGTTTTCACATCACTGAGTTCAATAGAAAATTCTATTACTCGTGGTATTTTAACATCCTTGTGTAAGCAGACTTTTATACACTGAATATAACACAAGTAAACCCCAAATACACAAGTACTTTTCATCTAACTAAAAATAGCATAAGCTCAAACTAAATGAGTACAGGCAACATTTTAGAAACAGCATAACAAATGGTAATGATGGAAACTGAATTTCGCAGTACTCTTTATTCATTGGAGATTCAGAACTAAAAAGTCTATTGTTTCCTCTGATGCTGGACACGATTTTATGTATTTTCAACATAAATTTATTTACGTAACTTTAACAGGACCACAATTGAAACTTAGCCCTGAAATGAAATATTTCTGTTACACGGTGTCAATTCAACTCTTACTGTAAATCTGTATGTCAAACGAAGCCCCAGAAAATATTCTAACATTAATGTGAGCTCATAACACTTTCTTATTCATTGTCATTTGCCCATGTCAGAGTACCTTTCTGGTCAACTGCAATGCAGCGTGTTTTAACTGCGTGCATAATAGCACATATAGTGCGAAAAGTCTAGATATCTCACTTGAAGTCCTTATACTGTACACAAATCTGTATAGAACTACGCTTTTAATGGAGCATTGAAATGCGTTGTTTCTATTCATCAGTTCCTTTGGGGCAGTTTTTTATAAATGTACACAAATATTCAACTGCTCTTTTCTCAGAAACAGTGCCATAATTCCATTGGGAAGCCATTTTAAATGTGCTATCCATACACGCTTTTAGTGTTCCTTATGTATACAGCCTTCAGAAGGGAGCATTGCAGAATATACATTAATCAGTGTTTATATGATAGGAAACAGATTATCACTTGAACTGATTCGGTAGGGCAGAGAACATGCTCCAATATTCAGAAAGCATTCTGTTAAGACTAAGTACATTCTAGAACAGCCACAGTATATAGAAATGCAACAGTGAAGCTTTCATTTTATTGGTTTGCATATGCATCAGAACCAACATATATAGTCACTCTACTATGTGAAAAAGTAACACAGTCATCTGCTCTTCAGGTGTAGCAGTGCTTGGCAGAAACTTGTTTATTCTTATCCATTTAGAAAACACTCAGTTTTCCAGCTGAGTCATGTCATTCCAGCACTCTGTTCTTAGCTTCTGTAACTGAACATAATGGGGGAGGTGTCTAATTCTTTGCAATATAGTTCAGAGTAAAATATTGCAAAGATTATTATAGAAGTCTATGCTGACTGTATCTTCCAGGACAAACGCCAATGCTTCTGAACAGGTGATAGTTACTTTTCTTCGTAATCGTGACTGTCTTGAAATGAGATTTTAGTGTTTTGGGGTGGCTGCGCACATCCTTATTCTACAAATTAATTTCAAGTAAACCTCAAGCTTTTTTTATTTATTTTGCCTGTACAACAGGCTCGAGAAAGTTTTTTAAGGTTAAGTTACAGAAAGTATTCTTTTTAATGAAATGGTCCTTCTTATATAAACTGCACAGTTTTCAGATCCCAGAGCTCAATAGACAATATATTACTCATGGTAATTTTGACACCATTGTGTAAACAGACTTACGTATCCTGAATGTGACAAGTCAACTCTAGGCTTTCAAGTACGTTTCATCTAACTATCTGCATCAGGTTAAACTTAACTGAATGAGTACAGGCAACATAGTAGGGGCAGTATAATTAATAGTATTGATGTACACTACACTACAATTATTTCACTGGAGATTCAGAACTGGAAATTTTATTGTTTCCCCTGACACTGGACACAATTTTATATACTTTCAACCTAAATTTATCTATGTAACTTAAAGAGAACCACAGCTGTATCATAGCACTGAAATGAAAAGTCTCTGTACACTGAGTGAATTCTACTCTTACTGTAAATCGGTATGACAAATGAAGCTCCAGAAGATATTCTAACGTTAATGTGAGCGCATAACACTTTCTTATTCTTTTGTCATTGGCCCATGTCAGAATACCATTCTGGTCAAATGCAATACAGTGTGTTTTAACTGCGTGCATAACCGCACATATAGTGCAAGAAGTCTAGCAATCTCACTTGAAGACCTTATAATGTACACAAATCTGCTTAGAACTACACGTTTAATGGAGCATTAAAATGCGTTGTTTCCATTCATCAGTCTCTTTGGTGCAAGGTCTTTTATAAATGTACGCCAATATTCAACTGCTCTTTTCTCAGAAACAGTGCCATAATTCCATTGGAAAGCCATTTTAAATGTTGAATCCATACACGTTTTTAGTGTTCAGTATGTATACAGCCTTCTGAAGGGAGGATTGCAGGATATACACATTACCCAGTGATTATATGATATGAAAGTGATGATCACTTGAACTTGTTTCATTAGGGCAGAGCACATACTCCAATACTCAGAAAGCATCCTGTTAAAAACTAAGCCCTTGTTAGAACAGCCACAGTGTATAGAAATGCAAGAGTGAAGCTTTCATTTTATTGTTTAGCATATACACCAGAACCAACATATGTAGTTACTGTGCTATATGATAAAATAACACCGTTTTCTGCTCTTCAGGTGTAGCAGTGCTTGGGAGAAACTTGTTAATTCTTATTCATTTAAGAAATACTCAGTTTTCTTGCAGAGTATTGTCAATCCAGCACTCTGTTCTTAGCTTCTGTAACTGAACAAAATGGGGAGGTGTTTAATTCTTTGCAATATAGTTTCAGGTGAAGTTGTGCAAAGATTATTTTATACCTCTATGATTAGTACATTCTTCAAGGAAAACCGCTAATGCTTATTTACAGCTGATAATTTTCTGTTCTGCCGTATTAGAATTTGTGTTTAAATAAGGTTTTAATGTTTTGAGCTAGCTGCACATGTCCGTATTCTAGGAATTACTTTACAATTCACCTGAAGCTTTTATATATTTCTTTTCTGTATATTCATCTCAAGGAGGTCTTTCAAGCTTAAGTTGCGATAAGATTTCTTTTTCATTAAACGGTGCTTCTTATATAAACTGCACAGTTTCCAGTATTCTGAGTTCAACTGACGGTCATATTCCTCGGGGTAAATTCTGCCACCATTGTTTACACGAACCTTCTTATTGTAAAGATAACATAAGAAAACCCCAAAATTCGACTAACATAAGGAGATCCAATTTAACTGCACGAGAACAATAAACATTCCATGTGCATTATAAGAAAGACTACTGATGTAAACTAAATTTCACAGATTTAAAACAAGGGAAATTCAGAACTAAAAATGTTATTGTTTTCTCTCATGCTGAATAAAATGTTATGTAGTTTTAATCTTAAGTGAACTCGTAACTTAGAGACATCCTAATGTATCTTAGCACTGAAATACAATGATTCTGTACACTATGTTATACTACTATTACTGTGAATGTGTAGGTCAAACTAAGCTCCAGGTGATATTTTAACATGAATGTTAGCTCCTTACAATTTCTGGCTCATTGCCATTTGGCCATGTCAGATTACCATTTTTGTCAACTG
Organism: Rhynchonycteris naso; assembly: GCA_037038555.1. Lineage (NCBI taxonomy): Eukaryota > Metazoa > Chordata > Mammalia > Chiroptera > Emballonuridae > Rhynchonycteris > Rhynchonycteris naso. The sequence continues at coordinate 9,083 of JBAKBJ010000034.1, read as the reverse complement.
CAAAACAGTGTGTTTTAACTGTGTGCATAACAGCACTTATATTGCTACAAATCCAGCAATGTCATTTAAACTTAATACATTCTAAATAAATAAGCTTAAGGTATCGAGTCTTATGAAGCTTTGAAATTCCTTGTTTCTATCAATAAAATTATTGGGTCCAAAATTTTTGCATATGTACATCCAAAATCTAACTTTTATGCTTCGAGAATCAGTGGCATATTGCTGTTATGAAGCCATTTAAAATGTTCAACACATACATATTTCTGTGTTCAGTATATATACCGAATCCTGAGGAACGCATTGCAGGATATACGTTAATCATTGTTAGTATCACATGAAAATGATTATCCCTTTAACTTGTGCCGTTAGGTTTGAGAACTTGCTCCAATATGAAAAAAGCATTCTGTTTAGAACTTAACACTGTCTAGAACACCCGCTGTTTATAGAACTTCAACACTGAAACTTCCTTTTTTTTGGTTAGCAAATGCACCAAGATCACCATGTATAGTAAATCTACTATCAGATAGATTGAAAAGATCTGCTCCTTTTCAGTGGCGGTGCTTGGTGGAAACTTGTTTTCCCATATCGTTAGAAAATATGCAGGTTTTTAACAGAGTAGTGTCAACCCAGCACTCTGTGCATATGTTCTGTAACAACGTAATGGGGAGGTGTCTAGTGTTTAGCAATATAGTTTCGGGTGAAGTTTTGCGAATATTACTTTATACCTCTAAGCTGAGTACATTCTTCAAAGAAAACTGCTAATGCTTATTTACAACTGATATTTTCTTTTCTGCCAAATCCGAATTTGTGTTTAAGTGAGATTTTAGTGTTTTGAGCTAGCTGCACACATCCGTATTCTAGGAATTACTTTAAAATTCACCTCAATCTTTTATATATTTCTTTTCTGTATACTTTACACAACGAGGTCTTTCAAGCTTATGTTGCTGAAAGATTTCTCTTTAATTCAATGGTGTTTCTTATATAAACTGCAGTTTTCACATCACTGAGTTCAATAGAAAATTCTATTACTCGTGGTATTTTAACATCCTTGTGTAAGCAGACTTTTATACACTGAATATAACACAAGTAAACCCCAAATACACAAGTACTTTTCATCTAACTAAAAATAGCATAAGCTCAAACTAAATGAGTACAGGCAACATTTTAGAAACAGCATAACAAACGGTAATGATGGAAACTGAATTTCGCAGTACTCTTTATTCATTGGAGATTCAGAACTAAAAAATCTATTGTTTCCTCTGATGCTGGACACGATTTTATGTATTTTCAACATAAATTTATTTACGTAACTTTAACAGGACCACAATTGAAACTTAGCCCTGAAATGAAATATTTCTGTTACACGGTGTCAATTCAACTCTTACTGTAAATCTGTATGTCAAACGAAGCCCCAGAAAATATTCTAACATTAATGTGAGCTCATAACACTTTCTTATTCATTGTCATTTGCCCATGTCAGAGTACCTTTCTGGTCAACTGCAATGCAGCGTGTTTTAACTGTGTGCATAATAGCACATATAGTGCGAAAAGTCTAGATATCTCACTTGAAGTCCTTATACTGTACACAAATCTGTATAGAACTACGCTTTTAATGGAGCATTGAAATGCGTTGTTTCTATTCATCAGTTCCTTTGGGGCAGTTTTTTATAAATGTACACAAATATTCAACTGCTCTTTTCTCAGAAACAGTGCCATAATTCCATTGGGAAGCCATTTTAAATGTGCTATCCATACACGCTTTTAGTGTTCCTTATGTATACAGCCTTCAGAAGGGAGCATTGCAGAATATACATTAATCAGTGTTTATATGATAGGAAACAGATTATCACTTGAACTGATTCGGTAGGGCAGAGAACATGCTCCAATATTCAGAAAGCATTCTGTTAAGACTAAGTACATTCTAGAACAGCCACAGTATATAGAAATGCAACAGTGAAGCTTTCATTTTATTGGTTTGCATATGCATCAGAACCAACATATATAGTCACTCTACTATGTGAAAAAGTAACACAGTCATCTGCTCTTCAGGTGTAGCAGTGCTTGGCAGAAACTTGTTTATTCTTATCCATTTAGAAAACACTCAGTTTTCCAGCTGAGTCATGTCATTCCAGCACTCTGTTCTTAGCTTCTGTAACTGAACATAATGGGGGAGGTGTCTAATTCTTTGCAATATAGTTCAGAGTAAAATATTGCAAAGATTATTATAGAAGTCTATGCTGACTGTATCTTCCAGGACAAACGCCAATGCTTCTGAACAGGTGATAGTTACTTTTCTTCGTAATCGTGACTGTCTTGAAATGAGATTTTAGTGTTTTGGGGTGGCTGCGCACATCCTTATTCTACAAATTAATTTCAAGTAAACCTCGAGCTTTTTTTATTTATTTTGCCTGTACAACAGGCTCGAGAAAGTTTTTTAAGGTTAAGTTACAGAAAGTATTCTTTTTAATGAAATGGTCCTTCTTATATAAACTGCACAGTTTTCAGATCCCAGAGCTCAATAGACAATATATTACTCATGGTAATTTTGACACCATTGTGTAAACAGACTTACGTATCCTGAATGTGACAAGTCAACTCTAGGCTTTCAAGTACGTTTCATCTAACTATCTGCATCAGGTTAAACTTAACTGAATGAGTACAGGCAACATAGTAGGGGCAGTATAATTAATAGTATTGATGTACACTACACTACAATTATTTCACTGGAGATTCAGAACTGGAAATTTTATTGTTTCCCCTGACACTGGACACAATTTTATATACTTTCAACCTAAATTTATCTATGTAACTTAAAGAGAACCACAGCTGTATCATAGCACTGAAATGAAAAGTCTCTGTACACTGAGTGAATTCTACTCTTACTGTAAATCGGTATGACAAATGAAGCTCCAGAAGATATTCTAACGTTAATGTGAGCGCATAACACTTTCTTATTCTTTTGTCATTGGCCCATGTCAGAATACCATTCTGGTCAAATGCAATACAGTGTGTTTTAACTGCGTGCATAACCGCACATATAGTGCAAGAAGTCTAGCAATCTCACTTGAAGACCTTATAATGTACACAAATCTGCTTAGAACTACACGTTTAATGGAGCATTAAAATGCGTTGTTTCTATTCATCAGTCTCTTTGGTGCAAGGTCTTTTATAAATGTACGCCAATATTCAACTGCTCTTTTCTCAGAAACAGTGCCATAATTCCATTGGAAAGCCATTTTAAATGTTGAATCCATACACGTTTTTAGTGTTCAGTATGTATACAGCCTTCTGAAGGGAGGATTGCAGGATATACACATTACCCAGTGATTATATGATATGAAAGTGATGATCACTTGAACTTGTTTCATTAGGGCAGAGCACATACTCCAATACTCAGAAAGCATCCTGTTAAAAACTAAGCCCTTGTTAGAACAGCCACAGTGTATAGAAATGCAAGAGTGAAGCTTTCATTTTATTGTTTAGCATATACACCAGAACCAACATATGTAGTTACTGTGCTATATGATAAAATAACACCGTTTTCTGCTCTTCAGGTGTAGCAGTGCTTGGGAGAAACTTGTTAATTCTTATTCATTTAAGAAATACTCAGTTTTCTTGCAGAGTATTGTCAATCCAGCACTCTGTTCTTAGCTTCTGTAACTGAACAAAATGGGGAGGTGTTTAATTCTTTGCAATATAGTTTCAGGTGAAGTTGTGCAAAGATTATTTTATACCTCTATGATTAGTACATTCTTCAAGGAAAACCGCTAATGCTTATTTACAGCTGATAATTTTCTGTTCTGCCGTATTAGAATTTGTGTTTAAATAAGGTTTTAATGTTTTGAGCTAGCTGCACATGTCCGTATTCTAGGAATTACTTTACAATTCACCTGAAGCTTTTATATATTTCTTTTCTGTATATTCATCTCAAGGAGGTCTTTCAAGCTTAAGTTGCGATAAGATTTCTTTTTCATTAAACGGTGCTTCTTATATAAACTGCACAGTTTCCAGTATTCTGAGTTCAACTGACGGTCATATTCCTCGGGGTAAATTCTGCCACCATTGTTTACACGAACCTTCTTATTGTAAAGATAACATAAGAAAACCCCAAAATTCGACTAACATAAGGAGATCCAATTTAACTGCACGAGAACAATAAACATTCCATGTGCATTATAAGAAAGACTACTGATGTAAACTAAATTTCACAGATTTAAAACAAGGGAAATTCAGAACTAAAAATGTTATTGTTTTCTCTCATGCTGAATAAAATGTTATGTAGTTTTAATCTTAAGTGAACTCGTAACTTAGAGACATCCTAATGTATCTTAGCACTGAAATACAATGATTCTGTACACTATGTTATACTACTATTACTGTGAATGTGTAGGTCAAACTAAGCTCCAGGTGATATTTTAACATGAATGTTAGCTCCTTACAATTTCTGGCTCATTGCCATTTGGCCATGTCAGATTACCATTTTTGTCAACTGCAAAACAGTGTGTTTTAACTGTGTGCATAACAGCACTTATATTGCTACAAATCCAGCAATGTCATTTAAACTTAATACATTCTAAATAAATAAGCTTAAGGTATCGAGTCTTATGAAGCTTTGAAATTCCTTGTTTCTATCAATAAAATTATTGGGTCCAAAATTTTTGCATATGTACATCCAAAATCTAACTTTTATGCTTCGAGAATCAGTGGCATATTGCTGTTATGAAGCCATTTAAAATGTTCAACACATACATATTTCTGTGTTCAGTATATATACCGAATCCTGAGGAACGCATTGCAGGATATACGTTAATCATTGTTAGTATCACATGAAAATGATTATCCCTTTAACTTGTGCCGTTAGGTTTGAGAACTTGCTCCAATATGAAAAAAGCATTCTGTTTAGAACTTAACACTGTCTAGAACACCCGCTGTTTATAGAACTTCAACACTGAAACTTCCTTTTTTTTGGTTAGCAAATGCACCAAGATCACCATGTATAGTAAATCTACTATCAGATAGATTGAAAAGATCTGCTCCTTTTCAGTGGCGGTGCTTGGTGGAAACTTGTTTTCCCATATCGTTAGAAAATATGCAGGTTTTTAACAGAGTAGTGTCAACCCAGCACTCTGTGCATATGTTCTGTAACAACGTAATGGGGAGGTGTCTAGTGTTTAGCAATATAGTTTCGGGTGAAGTTTTGCGAATATTACTTTATACCTCTAAGCTGAGTACATTCTTCAAAGAAAACTGCTAATGCTTATTTACAACTGATATTTTCTTTTCTGCCAAATCCGAATTTGTGTTTAAGTGAGATTTTAGTGTTTTGAGCTAGCTGCACACATCCGTATTCTAGGAATTACTTTAAAATTCACCTCAATCTTTTATATATTTCTTTTCTGTATACTTTACACAACGAGGTCTTTCAAGCTTATGTTGCTGAAAGATTTCTCTTTAATTCAATGGTGTTTCTTATATAAACTGCAGTTTTCACATCACTGAGTTCAATAGAAAATTCTATTACTCGTGGTATTTTAACATCCTTGTGTAAGCAGACTTTTATACACTGAATATAACACAAGTAAACCCCAAATACACAAGTACTTTTCATCTAACTAAAAATAGCATAAGCTCAAACTAAATGAGTACAGGCAACATTTTAGAAACAGCATAACAAACGGTAATGATGGAAACTGAATTTCGCAGTACTCTTTATTCATTGGAGATTCAGAACTAAAAAATCTATTGTTTCCTCTGATGCTGGACACGATTTTATGTATTTTCAACATAAATTTATTTACGTAACTTTAACAGGACCACAATTGAAACTTAGCCCTGAAATGAAATATTTCTGTTACACGGTGTCAATTCAACTCTTACTGTAAATCTGTATGTCAAACGAAGCCCCAGAAAATATTCTAACATTAATGTGAGCTCATAACACTTTCTTATTCATTGTCATTTGCCCATGTCAGAGTACCTTTCTGGTCAACTGCAATGCAGCGTGTTTTAACTGCGTGCATAATAGCACATATAGTGCGAAAAGTCTAGATATCTCACTTGAAGTCCTTATACTGTACACAAATCTGTATAGAACTACGCTTTTAATGGAGCATTGAAATGCGTTGTTTCTATTCATCAGTTTCTTTGGGGCAGTTTTTTATAAATGTACACAAATATTCAACTGCTCTTTTCTCAGAAACAGTGCCATAATTCCATTGGGAAGCCATTTTAAATGTGCTATCCATACACGCTTTTAGTGTTCCTTATGTATACAGCCTTCAGAAGGGAGCATTGCAGAATATACATTAATCAGTGTTTATATGATAGGAAACAGATTATCACTTGAACTGATTCGGTAGGGCAGAGAACATGCTCCAATATTCAGAAAGCATTCTGTTAAGACTAAGTACATTCTAGAACAGCCACAGTATATAGAAATGCAACAGTGAAGCTTTCATTTTATTGGTTTGCATATGCATCAGAACCAACATATATAGTCACTCTACTATGTGAAAAAGTAACACAGTCATCTGCTCTTCAGGTGTAGCAGTGCTTGGCAGAAACTTGTTTATTCTTATCCATTTAGAAAACACTCAGTTTTCCAGCTGAGTCATGTCATTCCAGCACTCTGTTCTTAGCTTCTGTAACTGAACATAATGGGGGAGGTGTCTAATTCTTTGCAATATAGTTCAGAGTAAAATATTGCAAAGATTATTATAGAAGTCTATGCTGACTGTATCTTCCAGGACAAACGCCAATGCTTCTGAACAGGTGATAGTTACTTTTCTTCGTAATCGTGACTGTCTTGAAATGAGATTTTAGTGTTTTGGGGTGGCTGCGCACATCCTTATTCTACAAATTAATTTCAAGTAAACCTCAAGCTTTTTTTATTTATTTTGCCTGTACAACAGGCTCGAGAAAGTTTTTTAAGGTTAAGTTACAGAAAGTATTCTTTTTAATGAAATGGTCCTTCTTATATAAACTGCACAGTTTTCAGATCCCAGAGCTCAATAGACAATATATTACTCATGGTAATTTTGACACCATTGTGTAAACAGACTTACGTATCCTGAATGTGACAAGTCAACTCTAGGCTTTCAAGTACGTTTCATCTAACTATCTGCATCAGGTTAAACTTAACTGAATGAGTACAGGCAACATAGTAGGGGCAGTATAATTAATAGTATTGATGTACACTACACTACAATTATTTCACTGGAGATTCAGAACTGGAAATTTTATTGTTTCCCCTGACACTGGACACAATTTTATATACTTTCAACCTAAATTTATCTATGTAACTTAAAGAGAACCACAGCTGTATCATAGCACTGAAATGAAAAGTCTCTGTACACTGAGTGAATTCTACTCTTACTGTAAATCGGTATGACAAATGAAGCTCCAGAAGATATTCTAACGTTAATGTGAGCGCATAACACTTTCTTATTCTTTTGTCATTGGCCCATGTCAGAATACCATTCTGGTCAAATGCAATACAGTGTGTTTTAACTGCGTGCATAACCGCACATATAGTGCAAGAAGTCTAGCAATCTCACTTGAAGACCTTATAATGTACACAAATCTGCTTAGAACTACACGTTTAATGGAGCATTAAAATGCGTTGTTTCCATTCATCAGTCTCTTTGGTGCAAGGTCTTTTATAAATGTACGCCAATATTCAACTGCTCTTTTCTCAGAAACAGTGCCATAATTCCATTGGAAAGCCATTTTAAATGTTGAATCCATACACGTTTTTAGTGTTCAGTATGTATACAGCCTTCTGAAGGGAGGATTGCAGGATATACACATTACCCAGTGATTATATGATATGAAAGTGATGATCACTTGAACTTGTTTCATTAGGGCAGAGCACATACTCCAATACTCAGAAAGCATCCTGTTAAAAACTAAGCCCTTGTTAGAACAGCCACAGTGTATAGAAATGCAAGAGTGAAGCTTTCATTTTATTGTTTAGCATATACACCAGAACCAACATATGTAGTTACTGTGCTATATGATAAAATAACACCGTTTTCTGCTCTTCAGGTGTAGCAGTGCTTGGGAGAAACTTGTTAATTCTTATTCATTTAAGAAATACTCAGTTTTCTTGCAGAGTATTGTCAATCCAGCACTCTGTTCTTAGCTTCTGTAACTGAACAAAATGGGGAGGTGTTTAATTCTTTGCAATATAGTTTCAGGTGAAGTTGTGCAAAGATTATTTTATACCTCTATGATTAGTACATTCTTCAAGGAAAACCGCTAATGCTTATTTACAGCTGATAATTTTCTGTTCTGCCGTATTAGAATTTGTGTTTAAATAAGGTTTTAATGTTTTGAGCTAGCTGCACATGTCCGTATTCTAGGAATTACTTTACAATTCACCTGAAGCTTTTATATATTTCTTTTCTGTATATTCATCTCAAGGAGGTCTTTCAAGCTTAAGTTGCGATAAGATTTCTTTTTCATTAAACGGTGCTTCTTATATAAACTGCACAGTTTCCAGTATTCTGAGTTCAACTGACGGTCATATTCCTCGGGGTAAATTCTGCCACCATTGTTTACACGAACCTTCTTATTGTAAAGATAACATAAGAAAACCCCAAAATTCGACTAACATAAGGAGATCCAATTTAACTGCACGAGAACAATAAACATTCCATGTGCATTATAAGAAAGACTACTGATGTAAACTAAATTTCACAGATTTAAAACAAGGGAAATTCAGAACTAAAAATGTTATTGTTTTCTCTCATGCTGAATAAAATGTTATGTAGTTTTAATCTTAAGTGAACTCGTAACTTAGAGACATCCTAATGTATCTTAGCACTGAAATACAATGATTCTGTACACTATGTTATACTACTATTACTGTGAATGTGTAGGTCAAACTAAGCTCCAGGTGATATTTTAACATGAATGTTAGCTCCTTACAATTTCTGGCTCATTGCCATTTGGCCATGTCAGATTACCATTTTTGTCAACTGCAAAACAGTGTGTTTTAACTGTGTGCATAACAGCACTTATATTGCTACAAATCCAGCAATGTCATTTAAACTTAATACATTCTAAATAAATAAGCTTAA
>JBAKBJ010000032.1:0-36307 GCA_037038555.1 Rhynchonycteris naso | reverse complement strand
CTGAAGCATATTCTCGGTGCCCTAATGGAATAAGTTACAATTATAATCATTTTCCCATGGTTTTCACACTGAGTTTTGTATATCCTCCAATGCTCATTCACATTGGTGTACACATAGACAGTGACCACAAGGAAAACGTGTATGGGTTGAACATGTTAAAAGACTTTCCGATAGAAATATGAAAGAGTTTCTGATTAAAGAGGAGTTGAATCTTTGATGAACACATAAAGGTAGAAACCGTGGACCAAACAATCTGATGCATAAACACCACGAATTTCAACAGTTCAGTATGCACGTTACTCTTAGCAGTTCTCTGTACACTGTAAGATTTTCAAGTAAGAATGCTAGAGTCAGCAATACTTGTGCTGTCAAGTATGAAGTTTGAACACATTCATTGGCACTTGTTTAAAAAGGTATTCTAAAACAGCCAAATGGCAATAAGCTAGAAAGACTGATGAGCTCACATGAAACTTAGGATATGTGCCGGCTTTCAGTGTGTTATACAGGTTTATAGTACGGGTAAAAGAACACACAGTGTAGAGAAACGTTTCTTTGCAAATTTTAAAACACTTCCGTGGTTCTCTTCCATTAAGTCGATCGATTAGGGTAGAAAGTACATGAAATTCTGACCATGATGGGAGGATACACGACGTTTCTTAGTTCAGAATCTTTTTTGAGTTTACCTGTACTGTTAAATAAAGTTTACATCACTAGTCTTTCTTATAATGGCCCTGGAACACTTCCTGTACTTGTGCAGTTCAATGGTACCTACTGCTTATGTGAGATAAAAGTTACTTAGAGACTGGGATTTACCAGTGTTACCTTCAGGGTAGGAATATCTGTTTACACAGTGGTGTTCCAATTTACGTAAGGAATGGGATTGTTTGATAAACTCAGCATTCTAGGAAATGTGCGTTTCCTAGAATAAGCAGTGATTAATTTTAACAAAAGCTATACGTAACTTCAGACTGAAAGACACTTTTGAGCGAGATATACAGACAAGATGAATATAAAATCTTCACGTCCAATTTCAAGTAATTGCAAGTGTACAGAGGAGGGCAGCTAGCTAAAATACTTAAATTTCAATTCACAACACACTCACGTGAAACCAAACTGTAATTGACACTTGTAACCAAGCTTTAGCATCTGCTCTGGACTATGCTCAGCATAAAAGTATAAAATAATTTTGCACCACCTCACCCAGAAGTATATTTCAATGAACTAAAGACCTCCCCATTACGTTCAGTTACAGAACCTAAGCAGTGAGTGCTGGATAGGCATTACTCCGTTATAAAACTCAGCATGTTCCAAATCGACAAATGCAAAGAAGATTTGGACAAGCACCGCTAGTCCCGATGAGCAGACCACTGTTTAACTTTACCAGGTAATCAATTAACTACACATCTTGATGCTGGTGCATTTCCTAAAGAGGACAACGATAGTTTCACTGTTGAGCTTTTGTATACTATGGCTGTTCTTGACAGTGCTAACAGATACACAGAATGCTTTCAGAGGAGTGTAGCAAGTTCTCTGCCCTAATGAAATAAGTCAAAATAACAATCCTTTTCTCATAGCTTTTATCACTGATATATGTATATCCTGCAATGCTCACTTCAGAATGTAGTCCACATAGTGAACACAAAGAAAGTGTATGGGGTGAACATGTAAAATGACTTTCCAATAGATATATGAAACAGTTTCTGGTAACTCAGGAGTTGAATTTAAATGTAATTATGTAAAACACGTGGATCAATCAATCTGATGCTTAGAAACAACCCATTTCAATGCTTAATTATACACGTTACTTTTAGCACTTCTCCGTACAGTGTAAGATTTTCAGGTAAGAATGCTACATACACTCTTAGTTAAATTTGTGCTGTTTAGTAAGTAAGGCGTTAAAACACACTCTTTGGCAGTTGGCCACAAAGGTATTCTAACACTGTCAAATTGCAATAAGTGAGAAAGGGTGATGAGCTCACATTCAAATTAGGATATCTTTTGGATCTTATTTTGAAATACAGTTTTACAGTAAGAGCGAAATAACACAAATTTAGAGAAACATTTCTTTGCAGTTTTAAAACACACCTGGGTTTCTCTTTAATCAGGTAGCTCATTTTAGGCCAAAAGTACATGAAATTCTCTCCACGATGAGAGCAAAAGATAGGTTTCTTTGTTCAGAATCTCCTTTAGTTTAACTGTAGTGTTAAATATCATTTTCATCACTCGTCTTTCTTATAATGGCCCTGCAACTTTTCCGGTACTTGTGCAGTTAACCTTTACTTGCTGCCAATGTAATATAAAAAAGTTACTTGTAAATGGGAATTCCTAGTGTTATCTTAAGGGTAGGGGAATCTGTGTACACAATGGTCGTCTTCCAATTTACGTAAAGAATGTGATTGTTTACTGAGCTCAGCATTCTAAGAAATGTGCATTTCATAAAATAGGCTGTGTTTAATGAAAAGGAAAGCTCTGTGTCACTTCAGCTTGAAAGACGTTTTTGAACGAGACGTACAGACCAGATCAATATAAATGCTTCAGGTCACATTTCAAGCAATTCCACGTGTACATATAAGTGCAGCTAGCTCAAAAAACTTACATTTCATTTCAGCACCAACTCAAATACAACAAAAAGGTACATGACACTTGTAAACAAGCATTAACATCTGATCTGGAATATGCCCAGCATAGGAGTATAAAATAACCCTTGCACAACTTCACCCAGATCTATATTTTAAAGAACGAAGGACCTCCCCATTATGTTCAGTTACAGAACGTGAGCAGTGAGTGCTAAATTGGCATTACCCTGTTCTAAAGCACTATTTTTTAGTTCAACAAAGGAAAAGCAGATTCTGACAAGCACTGTTACTTTTATTGAGCAGAACACTGTAACTTTAGCAGGTAGTATATAGTAACTACACATCTTGATGCTGCTGCATTTGCTAACCAAGGCAATGAGAGCTTCACTGTTGAACCTCTATGTACTGCGGCAGTTTTAGACCGTGCTAACTAACACTGGCACCGAATGCTTTCAGAGTACTGAAGCATATTCTCTGCCCTAATGGAATAAGTTACAATTATAATCATTTTCCCATGGTTTTCACACTGAGTTTTGTATATCCTCCAATGCTCATTCACATTGGTGTACACATAGACAGTGACCACAAGGAAAACGTGTATGGGTTGAACATGTTAAAAGACTTTCCGATAGAAATATGAAAGAGTTTCTGATTAAAGAGGAGTTGAATCTTTGATGAACACATAAAGGTAGAAACCGTGGACCAAACAATCTGATGCATAAACACCACGAATTTCAACAGTTCAGTATGCACGTTACTCTTAGCAGTTCTCTGTACACTGTAAGATTTTCAAGTAAGAATGCTAGAGTCAGCAATACTTGTGCTGTCAAGTATGAAGTTTGAACACATTCATTGGCACTTGTTTAAAAAGGTATTCTAAAACAGCCAAATGGCAATAAGCTAGAAAGACTGATGAGCTCACATGAAACTTAGGATATGTGCCGGCTTTCAGTGTGTTATACAGGTTTATAGTACGGGTAAAAGAACACACAGTGTAGAGAAACGTTTCTTTGCAAATTTTAAAACACTTCCGTGGTTCTCTTCCATTAAGTCGATCGATTAGGGTAGAAAGTACATGAAATTCTGACCATGATGGGAGGATACACGACGTTTCTTAGTTCAGAATCTTTTTTGAGTTTACCTGTACTGTTAAATAAAGTTTACATCACTAGTCTTTCTTATAATGGCCCTGGAACACTTCCTGTACTTGTGCAGTTCAATGGTACCTACTGCTTATGTGAGATAAAAGTTACTTAGAGACTGGGATTTACCAGTGTTACCTTCAGGGTAGGAATATCTGTTTACACAGTGGTGTTCCAATTTACGTAAGGAATGGGATTGTTTGATAAACTCAGCATTCTAGGAAATGTGCGTTTCCTAGAATAAGCAGTGATTAATTTTAACAAAAGCTATACGTAACTTCAGACTGAAAGACACTTTTGAGCGAGATATACAGACAAGATGAATATAAAATCTTCACGTCCAATTTCAAGTAATTGCAAGTGTACAGAGGAGGGCAGCTAGCTAAAATACTTAAATTTCAATTCACAACACACTCACGTGAAACCAAACTGTAATTGACACTTGTAACCAAGCTTTAGCATCTGCTCTGGACTATGCTCAGCATAAAAGTATAAAATAATTTTGCACCACCTCACCCAGAAGTATATTTCAATGAACTAAAGACCTCCCCATTACGTTCAGTTACAGAACCTAAGCAGTGAGTGCTGGATAGGCATTACTCCGTTATAAAACTCAGCATGTTCCAAATCGACAAATGCAAAGAAGATTTGGACAAGCACCGCTAGTCCCGATGAGCAGACCACTGTTTAACTTTACCAGGTAATCAATTAACTACACATCTTGATGCTGGTGCATTTCCTAAAGAGGACAACGATAGTTTCACTGTTGAGCTTTTGTATACTATGGCTGTTCTTGACAGTGCTAACAGATACACAGAATGCTTTCAGAGGAGTGTAGCAAGTTCTCTGCCCTAATGAAATAAGTCAAAATAACAATCCTTTTCTCATAGCTTTTATCACTGATATATGTATATCCTGCAATGCTCACTTCAGAATGTAGTCCACATAGTGAACACAAAGAAAGTGTATGGGGTGAACATGTAAAATGACTTTCCAATAGATATATGAAACAGTTTCTGGTAACTCAGGAGTTGAATTTAAATGTAATTATGTAAAACACGTGGATCAATCAATCTGATGCTTAGAAACAACCCATTTCAATGCTTAATTATACACGTTACTTTTAGCACTTCTCCGTACAGTGTAAGATTTTCAGGTAAGAATGCTACATACACTCTTAGTTAAATTTGTGCTGTTTAGTAAGTAAGGCGTTAAAACACACTCTTTGGCAGTTGGCCACAAAGGTATTCTAACACTGTCAAATTGCAATAAGTGAGAAAGGGTGATGAGCTCACATTCAAATTAGGATATCTTTTGGATCTTATTTTGAAATACAGTTTTACAGTAAGAGCGAAATAACACAAATTTAGAGAAACATTTCTTTGCAGTTTTAAAACACACCTGGGTTTCTCTTTAATCAGGTAGCTCATTTTAGGCCAAAAGTACATGAAATTCTCTCCACGATGAGAGCAAAAGATAGGTTTCTTTGTTCAGAATCTCCTTTAGTTTAACTGTAGTGTTAAATATCATTTTCATCACTCGTCTTTCTTATAATGGCCCTGCAACTTTTCCGGTACTTGTGCAGTTAACCTTTACTTGCTGCCAATGTAATATAAAAAAGTTACTTGTAAATGGGAATTCCTAGTGTTATCTTAAGGGTAGGGGAATCTGTGTACACAATGGTCGTCTTCCAATTTACGTAAAGAATGTGATTGTTTACTGAGCTCAGCATTCTAAGAAATGTGCATTTCATAAAATAGGCTGTGTTTAATGAAAAGGAAAGCTCTGTGTCACTTCAGCTTGAAAGACGTTTTTGAACGAGACGTACAGACCAGATCAATATAAATGCTTCAGGTCACATTTCAAGCAATTCCACGTGTACATATAAGTGCAGCTAGCTCAAAAAACTTACATTTCATTTCAGCACCAACTCAAATACAACAAAAAGGTACATGACACTTGTAAACAAGCATTAACATCTGATCTGGAATATGCCCAGCATAGGAGTATAAAATAACCCTTGCACAACTTCACCCAGATCTATATTTTAAAGAACGAAGGACCTCCCCATTATGTTCAGTTACAGAACGTGAGCAGTGAGTGCTAAATTGGCATTACCCTGTTCTAAAGCACTATTTTTTAGTTCAACAAAGGAAAAGCAGATTCTGACAAGCACTGTTACTTTTATTGAGCAGAACACTGTAACTTTAGCAGGTAGTATATAGTAACTACACATCTTGATGCTGCTGCATTTGCTAACCAAGGCAATGAGAGCTTCACTGTTGAACCTCTATGTACTGCGGCAGTTTTAGACCGTGCTAACTAACACTGGCACCGAATGCTTTCAGAGTACTGAAGCATATTCTCTGCCCTAATGGAATAAGTTACAATTATAATCATTTTCCCATGGTTTTCACACTGAGTTTTGTATATCCTCCAATGCTCATTCACATTGGTGTACACATAGACAGTGACCACAAGGAAAACGTGTATGGGTTGAACATGTTAAAAGACTTTCCGATAGAAATATGAAAGAGTTTCTGATTAAAGAGGAGTTGAATCTTTGATGAACACATAAAGGTAGAAACCGTGGACCAAACAATCTGATGCATAAACACCACGAATTTCAACAGTTCAGTATGCACGTTACTCTTAGCAGTTCTCTGTACACTGTAAGATTTTCAAGTAAGAATGCTAGAGTCAGCAATACTTGTGCTGTCAAGTATGAAGTTTGAACACATTCATTGGCACTTGTTTAAAAAGGTATTCTAAAACAGCCAAATGGCAATAAGCTAGAAAGACTGATGAGCTCACATGAAACTTAGGATATGTGCCGGCTTTCAGTGTGTTATACAGGTTTATAGTACGGGTAAAAGAACACACAGTGTAGAGAAACGTTTCTTTGCAAATTTTAAAACACTTCCGTGGTTCTCTTCCATTAAGTCGATCGATTAGGGTAGAAAGTACATGAAATTCTGACCATGATGGGAGGATACACGACGTTTCTTAGTTCAGAATCTTTTTTGAGTTTACCTGTACTGTTAAATAAAGTTTACATCACTAGTCTTTCTTATAATGGCCCTGGAACACTTCCTGTACTTGTGCAGTTCAATGGTACCTACTGCTTATGTGAGATAAAAGTTACTTAGAGACTGGGATTTACCAGTGTTACCTTCAGGGTAGGAATATCTGTTTACACAGTGGTGTTCCAATTTACGTAAGGAATGGGATTGTTTGATAAACTCAGCATTCTAGGAAATGTGCGTTTCCTAGAATAAGCAGTGATTAATTTTAACAAAAGCTATACGTAACTTCAGACTGAAAGACACTTTTGAGCGAGATATACAGACAAGATGAATATAAAATCTTCACGTCCAATTTCAAGTAATTGCAAGTGTACAGAGGAGGGCAGCTAGCTAAAATACTTAAATTTCAATTCACAACACACTCACGTGAAACCAAACTGTAATTGACACTTGTAACCAAGCTTTAGCATCTGCTCTGGACTATGCTCAGCATAAAAGTATAAAATAATTTTGCACCACCTCACCCAGAAGTATATTTCAATGAACTAAAGACCTCCCCATTACGTTCAGTTACAGAACCTAAGCAGTGAGTGCTGGATAGGCATTACTCCGTTATAAAACTCAGCATGTTCCAAATCGACAAATGCAAAGAAGATTTGGACAAGCACCGCTAGTCCCGATGAGCAGACCACTGTTTAACTTTACCAGGTAATCAATTAACTACACATCTTGATGCTGGTGCATTTCCTAAAGAGGACAACGATAGTTTCACTGTTGAGCTTTTGTATACTATGGCTGTTCTTGACAGTGCTAACAGATACACAGAATGCTTTCAGAGGAGTGTAGCAAGTTCTCTGCCCTAATGAAATAAGTCAAAATAACAATCCTTTTCTCATAGCTTTTATCACTGATATATGTATATCCTGCAATGCTCACTTCAGAATGTAGTCCACATAGTGAACACAAAGAAAGTGTATGGGGTGAACATGTAAAATGACTTTCCAATAGATATATGAAACAGTTTCTGGTAACTCAGGAGTTGAATTTAAATGTAATTATGTAAAACACGTGGATCAATCAATCTGATGCTTAGAAACAACCCATTTCAATGCTTAATTATACACGTTACTTTTAGCACTTCTCGGTACAGTGTAAGATTTTCAGGTAAGAATGCTACATACACTCTTAGTTAAATTTGTGCTGTTTAGTAAGTAAGGCGTTAAAACACACTCTTTGGCAGTTGGCCACAAAGGTATTCTAACACTGTCAAATTGCAATAAGTGAGAAAGGGTGATGAGCTCACATTCAAATTAGGATATCTTTTGGATCTTATTTTGAAATACAGTTTTACAGTAAGAGCGAAATAACACAAATTTAGAGAAACATTTCTTTGCAGTTTTAAAACACACCTGGGTTTCTCTTTAATCAGGTAGCTCATTTTAGGCCAAAAGTACATGAAATTCTCTCCACGATGAGAGCAAAAGATAGGTTTCTTTGTTCAGAATCTCCTTTAGTTTAACTGTAGTGTTAAATATCATTTTCATCACTCGTCTTTCTTATAATGGCCCTGCAACTTTTCCGGTACTTGTGCAGTTAACCTTTACTTGCTGCCAATGTAATATAAAAAAGTTACTTGTAAATGGGAATTCCTAGTGTTATCTTAAGGGTAGGGGAATCTGTGTACACAATGGTCGTCTTCCAATTTACGTAAAGAATGTGATTGTTTACTGAGCTCAGCATTCTAAGAAATGTGCATTTCATAAAATAGGCTGTGTTTAATGAAAAGGAAAGCTCTGTGTCACTTCAGCTTGAAAGACGTTTTTGAACGAGACGTACAGACCAGATCAATATAAATGCTTCAGGTCACATTTCAAGCAATTCCACGTGTACATATAAGTGCAGCTAGCTCAAAAAACTTACATTTCATTTCAGCACCAACTCAAATACAACAAAAAGGTACATGACACTTGTAAACAAGCATTAACATCTGATCTGGAATATGCCCAGCATAGGAGTATAAAATAACCCTTGCACAACTTCACCCAGATCTATATTTTAAAGAACGAAGGACCTCCCCATTATGTTCAGTTACAGAACGTGAGCAGTGAGTGCTAAATTGGCATTACCCTGTTCTAAAGCACTATTTTTTAGTTCAACAAAGGAAAAGCAGATTCTGACAAGCACTGTTACTTTTATTGAGCAGAACACTGTAACTTTAGCAGGTAGTATATAGTAACTACACATCTTGATGCTGCTGCATTTGCTAACCAAGGCAATGAGAGCTTCACTGTTGAACCTCTATGTACTGCGGCAGTTTTAGACCGTGCTAACTAACACTGGCACCGAATGCTTTCAGAGTACTGAAGCATATTCTCTGCCCTAATGGAATAAGTTACAATTATAATCATTTTCCCATGGTTTTCACACTGAGTTTTGTATATCCTCCAATGCTCATTCACATTGGTGTACACATAGACAGTGACCACAAGGAAAACGTGTATGGGTTGAACATGTTAAAAGACTTTCCGATAGAAATATGAAAGAGTTTCTGATAAAAGAGGAGTTGAATCTTTGATGAACACATAAAGGTAGAAACCGTGGACCAAACAATCTGATGCATAAACACCACGAATTTCAACAGTTCAGTATGCACGTTACTCTTAGCAGTTCTCTGTACACTGTAAGATTTTCAAGTAAGAATGCTAGAGTCAGCAATACTTGTGCTGTCAAGTATGAAGTTTGAACACATTCATTGGCACTTGTTTAAAAAGGTATTCTAAAACAGCCAAATGGCAATAAGCTAGAAAGACTGATGAGCTCACATGAAACTTAGGATATGTGCCGGCTTTCAGTGTGTTATACAGGTTTATAGTACGGGTAAAAGAACACACAGTGTAGAGAAACGTTTCTTTGCAAATTTTAAAACACTTCCGTGGTTCTCTTCCATTAAGTCGATCGATTAGGGTAGAAAGTACATGAAATTCTGACCATGATGGGAGGATACACGACGTTTCTTAGTTCAGAATCTTTTTTGAGTTTACCTGTACTGTTAAATAAAGTTTACATCACTAGTCTTTCTTATAATGGCCCTGGAACACTTCCTGTACTTGTGCAGTTCAATGGTACCTACTGCTTATGTGAGATAAAAGTTACTTAGAGACTGGGATTTACCAGTGTTACCTTCAGGGTAGGAATATCTGTTTACACAGTGGTGTTCCAATTTACGTAAGGAATGGGATTGTTTGATAAACTCAGCATTCTAGGAAATGTGCGTTTCCTAGAATAAGCAGTGATTAATTTTAACAAAAGCTATACGTAACTTCAGACTGAAAGACACTTTTGAGCGAGATATACAGACAAGATGAATATAAAATCTTCACGTCCAATTTCAAGTAATTGCAAGTGTACAGAGGAGGGCAGCTAGCTAAAATACTTAAATTTCAATTCACAACACACTCACGTGAAACCAAACTGTAATTGACACTTGTAACCAAGCTTTAGCATCTGCTCTGGACTATGCTCAGCATAAAAGTATAAAATAATTTTGCACCACCTCACCCAGAAGTATATTTCAATGAACTAAAGACCTCCCCATTACGTTCAGTTACAGAACCTAAGCAGTGAGTGCTGGATAGGCATTACTCCGTTATAAAACTCAGCATGTTCCAAATCGACAAATGCAAAGAAGATTTGGACAAGCACCGCTAGTCCCGATGAGCAGACCACTGTTTAACTTTACCAGGTAATCAATTAACTACACATCTTGATGCTGGTGCATTTCCTAAAGAGGACAACGATAGTTTCACTGTTGAGCTTTTGTATACTATGGCTGTTCTTGACAGTGCTAACAGATACACAGAATGCTTTCAGAGGAGTGTAGCAAGTTCTCTGCCCTAATGAAATAAGTCAAAATAACAATCCTTTTCTCATAGCTTTTATCACTGATATATGTATATCCTGCAATGCTCACTTCAGAATGTAGTCCACATAGTGAACACAAAGAAAGTGTATGGGGTGAACATGTAAAATGACTTTCCAATAGATATATGAAACAGTTTCTGGTAACTCAGGAGTTGAATTTAAATGTAATTATGTAAAACACGTGGATCAATCAATCTGATGCTTAGAAACAACCCATTTCAATGCTTAATTATACACGTTACTTTTAGCACTTCTCCGTACAGTGTAAGATTTTCAGGTAAGAATGCTACATACACTCTTAGTTAAATTTGTGCTGTTTAGTAAGTAAGGCGTTAAAACACACTCTTTGGCAGTTGGCCACAAAGGTATTCTAACACTGTCAAATTGCAATAAGTGAGAAAGGGTGATGAGCTCACATTCAAATTAGGATATCTTTTGGATCTTATTTTGAAATACAGTTTTACAGTAAGAGCGAAATAACACAAATTTAGAGAAACATTTCTTTGCAGTTTTAAAACACACCTGGGTTTCTCTTTAATCAGGTAGCTCATTTTAGGCCAAAAGTACATGAAATTCTCTCCACGATGAGAGCAAAAGATAGGTTTCTTTGTTCAGAATCTCCTTTAGTTTAACTGTAGTGTTAAATATCATTTTCATCACTCGTCTTTCTTATAATGGCCCTGCAACTTTTCCGGTACTTGTGCAGTTAACCTTTACTTGCTGCCAATGTAATATAAAAAAGTTACTTGTAAATGGGAATTCCTAGTGTTATCTTAAGGGTAGGGGAATCTGTGTACACAATGGTCGTCTTCCAATTTACGTAAAGAATGTGATTGTTTACTGAGCTCAGCATTCTAAGAAATGTGCATTTCATAAAATAGGCTGTGTTTAATGAAAAGGAAAGCTCTGTGTCACTTCAGCTTGAAAGACGTTTTTGAACGAGACGTACAGACCAGATCAATATAAATGCTTCAGGTCACATTTCAAGCAATTCCACGTGTACATATAAGTGCAGCTAGCTCAAAAAACTTACATTTCATTTCAGCACCAACTCAAATACAACAAAAAGGTACATGACACTTGTAAACAAGCATTAACATCTGATCTGGAATATGCCCAGCATAGGAGTATAAAATAACCCTTGCACAACTTCACCCAGATCTATATTTTAAAGAACGAAGGACCTCCCCATTATGTTCAGTTACAGAACGTGAGCAGTGAGTGCTAAATTGGCATTACCCTGTTCTAAAGCACTATTTTTTAGTTCAACAAAGGAAAAGCAGATTCTGACAAGCACTGTTACTTTTATTGAGCAGAACACTGTAACTTTAGCAGGTAGTATATAGTAACTACACATCTTGATGCTGCTGCATTTGCTAACCAAGGCAATGAGAGCTTCACTGTTGAACCTCTATGTACTGCGGCAGTTTTAGACCGTGCTAACTAACACTGGCACCGAATGCTTTCAGAG
Source organism: Rhynchonycteris naso (assembly GCA_037038555.1). NCBI lineage: Eukaryota > Metazoa > Chordata > Mammalia > Chiroptera > Emballonuridae > Rhynchonycteris > Rhynchonycteris naso. Next base: position 24,171 of record JBAKBJ010000032.1, on the reverse strand, counting down.
TACTGAAGCATATTCTCTGCCCTAATGGAATAAGTTACAATTATAATCATTTTCCCATGGTTTTCACACTGAGTTTTGTATATCCTCCAATGCTCATTCACATTGGTGTACACATAGACAGTGACCACAAGGAAAACGTGTATGGGTTGAACATGTTAAAAGACTTTCCGATAGAAATATGAAAGAGTTTCTGATAAAAGAGGAGTTGAATCTTTGATGAACACATAAAGGTAGAAACCGTGGACCAAACAATCTGATGCATAAACACCACGAATTTCAACAGTTCAGTATGCACGTTACTCTTAGCAGTTCTCTGTACACTGTAAGATTTTCAAGTAAGAATGCTAGAGTCAGCAATACTTGTGCTGTCAAGTATGAAGTTTGAACACATTCATTGGCACTTGTTTAAAAAGGTATTCTAAAACAGCCAAATGGCAATAAGCTAGAAAGACTGATGAGCTCACATGAAACTTAGGATATGTGCCGGCTTTCAGTGTGTTATACAGGTTTATAGTACGGGTAAAAGAACACACAGTGTAGAGAAACGTTTCTTTGCAAATTTTAAAACACTTCCGTGGTTCTCTTCCATTAAGTCGATCGATTAGGGTAGAAAGTACATGAAATTCTGACCATGATGGGAGGATACACGACGTTTCTTAGTTCAGAATCTTTTTTGAGTTTACCTGTACTGTTAAATAAAGTTTACATCACTAGTCTTTCTTATAATGGCCCTGGAACACTTCCTGTACTTGTGCAGTTCAATGGTACCTACTGCTTATGTGAGATAAAAGTTACTTAGAGACTGGGATTTACCAGTGTTACCTTCAGGGTAGGAATATCTGTTTACACAGTGGTGTTCCAATTTACGTAAGGAATGGGATTGTTTGATAAACTCAGCATTCTAGGAAATGTGCGTTTCCTAGAATAAGCAGTGATTAATTTTAACAAAAGCTATACGTAACTTCAGACTGAAAGACACTTTTGAGCGAGATATACAGACAAGATGAATATAAAATCTTCACGTCCAATTTCAAGTAATTGCAAGTGTACAGAGGAGGGCAGCTAGCTAAAATACTTAAATTTCAATTCACAACACACTCACGTGAAACCAAACTGTAATTGACACTTGTAACCAAGCTTTAGCATCTGCTCTGGACTATGCTCAGCATAAAAGTATAAAATAATTTTGCACCACCTCACCCAGAAGTATATTTCAATGAACTAAAGACCTCCCCATTACGTTCAGTTACAGAACCTAAGCAGTGAGTGCTGGATAGGCATTACTCCGTTATAAAACTCAGCATGTTCCAAATCGACAAATGCAAAGAAGATTTGGACAAGCACCGCTAGTCCCGATGAGCAGACCACTGTTTAACTTTACCAGGTAATCAATTAACTACACATCTTGATGCTGGTGCATTTCCTAAAGAGGACAACGATAGTTTCACTGTTGAGCTTTTGTATACTATGGCTGTTCTTGACAGTGCTAACAGATACACAGAATGCTTTCAGAGGAGTGTAGCAAGTTCTCTGCCCTAATGAAATAAGTCAAAATAACAATCCTTTTCTCATAGCTTTTATCACTGATATATGTATATCCTGCAATGCTCACTTCAGAATGTAGTCCACATAGTGAACACAAAGAAAGTGTATGGGGTGAACATGTAAAATGACTTTCCAATAGATATATGAAACAGTTTCTGGTAACTCAGGAGTTGAATTTAAATGTAATTATGTAAAACACGTGGATCAATCAATCTGATGCTTAGAAACAACCCATTTCAATGCTTAATTATACACGTTACTTTTAGCACTTCTCCGTACAGTGTAAGATTTTCAGGTAAGAATGCTACATACACTCTTAGTTAAATTTGTGCTGTTTAGTAAGTAAGGCGTTAAAACACACTCTTTGGCAGTTGGCCACAAAGGTATTCTAACACTGTCAAATTGCAATAAGTGAGAAAGGGTGATGAGCTCACATTCAAATTAGGATATCTTTTGGATCTTATTTTGAAATACAGTTTTACAGTAAGAGCGAAATAACACAAATTTAGAGAAACATTTCTTTGCAGTTTTAAAACACACCTGGGTTTCTCTTTAATCAGGTAGCTCATTTTAGGCCAAAAGTACATGAAATTCTCTCCACGATGAGAGCAAAAGATAGGTTTCTTTGTTCAGAATCTCCTTTAGTTTAACTGTAGTGTTAAATATCATTTTCATCACTCGTCTTTCTTATAATGGCCCTGCAACTTTTCCGGTACTTGTGCAGTTAACCTTTACTTGCTGCCAATGTAATATAAAAAAGTTACTTGTAAATGGGAATTCCTAGTGTTATCTTAAGGGTAGGGGAATCTGTGTACACAATGGTCGTCTTCCAATTTACGTAAAGAATGTGATTGTTTACTGAGCTCAGCATTCTAAGAAATGTGCATTTCATAAAATAGGCTGTGTTTAATGAAAAGGAAAGCTCTGTGTCACTTCAGCTTGAAAGACGTTTTTGAACGAGACGTACAGACCAGATCAATATAAATGCTTCAGGTCACATTTCAAGCAATTCCACGTGTACATATAAGTGCAGCTAGCTCAAAAAACTTACATTTCATTTCAGCACCAACTCAAATACAACAAAAAGGTACATGACACTTGTAAACAAGCATTAACATCTGATCTGGAATATGCCCAGCATAGGAGTATAAAATAACCCTTGCACAACTTCACCCAGATCTATATTTTAAAGAACGAAGGACCTCCCCATTATGTTCAGTTACAGAACGTGAGCAGTGAGTGCTAAATTGGCATTACCCTGTTCTAAAGCACTATTTTTTAGTTCAACAAAGGAAAAGCAGATTCTGACAAGCACTGTTACTTTTATTGAGCAGAACACTGTAACTTTAGCAGGTAGTATATAGTAACTACACATCTTGATGCTGCTGCATTTGCTAACCAAGGCAATGAGAGCTTCACTGTTGAACCTCTATGTACTGCGGCAGTTTTAGACCGTGCTAACTAACACTGGCACCGAATGCTTTCAGAGTACTGAAGCATATTCTCTGCCCTAATGGAATAAGTTACAATTATAATCATTTTCCCATGGTTTTCACACTGAGTTTTGTATATCCTCCAATGCTCATTCACATTGGTGTACACATAGACAGTGACCACAAGGAAAACGTGTATGGGTTGAACATGTTAAAAGACTTTCCGATAGAAATATGAAAGAGTTTCTGATTAAAGAGGAGTTGAATCTTTGATGAACACATAAAGGTAGAAACCGTGGACCAAACAATCTGATGCATAAACACCACGAATTTCAACAGTTCAGTATGCACGTTACTCTTAGCAGTTCTCTGTACACTGTAAGATTTTCAAGTAAGAATGCTAGAGTCAGCAATACTTGTGCTGTCAAGTATGAAGTTTGAACACATTCATTGGCACTTGTTTAAAAAGGTATTCTAAAACAGCCAAATGGCAATAAGCTAGAAAGACTGATGAGCTCACATGAAACTTAGGATATGTGCCGGCTTTCAGTGTGTTATACAGGTTTATAGTACGGGTAAAAGAACACACAGTGTAGAGAAACGTTTCTTTGCAAATTTTAAAACACTTCCGTGGTTCTCTTCCATTAAGTCGATCGATTAGGGTAGAAAGTACATGAAATTCTGACCATGATGGGAGGATACACGACGTTTCTTAGTTCAGAATCTTTTTTGAGTTTACCTGTACTGTTAAATAAAGTTTACATCACTAGTCTTTCTTATAATGGCCCTGGAACACTTCCTGTACTTGTGCAGTTCAATGGTACCTACTGCTTATGTGAGATAAAAGTTACTTAGAGACTGGGATTTACCAGTGTTACCTTCAGGGTAGGAATATCTGTTTACACAGTGGTGTTCCAATTTACGTAAGGAATGGGATTGTTTGATAAACTCAGCATTCTAGGAAATGTGCGTTTCCTAGAATAAGCAGTGATTAATTTTAACAAAAGCTATACGTAACTTCAGACTGAAAGACACTTTTGAGCGAGATATACAGACAAGATGAATATAAAATCTTCACGTCCAATTTCAAGTAATTGCAAGTGTACAGAGGAGGGCAGCTAGCTAAAATACTTAAATTTCAATTCACAACACACTCACGTGAAACCAAACTGTAATTGACACTTGTAACCAAGCTTTAGCATCTGCTCTGGACTATGCTCAGCATAAAAGTATAAAATAATTTTGCACCACCTCACCCAGAAGTATATTTCAATGAACTAAAGACCTCCCCATTACGTTCAGTTACAGAACCTAAGCAGTGAGTGCTGGATAGGCATTACTCCGTTATAAAACTCAGCATGTTCCAAATCGACAAATGCAAAGAAGATTTGGACAAGCACCGCTAGTCCCGATGAGCAGACCACTGTTTAACTTTACCAGGTAATCAATTAATCATCTTGATGCTGGTGCATTTCCTAAAGAGGACAACGATAGTTTCACTGTTGAGCTTTTGTATACTATGGCTGTTCTTGACAGTGCTAACAGATACACAGAATGCTTTCAGAGGAGTGTAGCAAGTTCTCTGCCCTAATGAAATAAGTCAAAATAACAATCCTTTTCTCATAGCTTTTATCACTGATATATGTATATCCTGCAATGCTCACTTCAGAATGTAGTCCACATAGTGAACACAAAGAAAGTGTATGGGGTGAACATGTAAAATGACTTTCCAATAGATATATGAAACAGTTTCTGGTAACTCAGGAGTTGAATTTAAATGTAATTATGTAAAACACGTGGATCAATCAATCTGATGCTTAGAAACAACCCATTTCAATGCTTAATTATACACGTTACTTTTAGCACTTCTCCGTACAGTGTAAGATTTTCAGGTAAGAATGCTACATACACTCTTAGTTAAATTTGTGCTGTTTAGTAAGTAAGGCGTTAAAACACACTCTTTGGCAGTTGGCCACAAAGGTATTCTAACACTGTCAAATTGCAATAAGTGAGAAAGGGTGATGAGCTCACATTCAAATTAGGATATCTTTTGGATCTTATTTTGAAATACAGTTTTACAGTAAGAGCGAAATAACACAAATTTAGAGAAACATTTCTTTGCAGTTTTAAAACACACCTGGGTTTCTCTTTAATCAGGTAGCTCATTTTAGGCCAAAAGTACATGAAATTCTCTCCACGATGAGAGCAAAAGATAGGTTTCTTTGTTCAGAATCTCCTTTAGTTTAACTGTAGTGTTAAATATCATTTTCATCACTCGTCTTTCTTATAATGGCCTGCAACTTTTCCGGTACTTGTGCAGTTAACCTTTACTTGCTGCCAATGTAATATAAAAAAGTTACTTGTAAATGGAAATTCCTAGTGTTATCTTAAGGGTAGGGGAATCTGTGTACACAATGGTCGTCTTCCAATTTACGTAAAGAATGTGATTGTTTACTGAGCTCAGCATTCTAAGAAATGTGCATTTCATAAAATAGGCTGTGTTTAATGAAAAGGAAAGCTCTGTGTCACTTCAGCTTGAAAGACGTTTTTGAACGAGACGTACAGACCAGATCAATATAAATGCTTCAGGTCACATTTCAAGCAATTCCACGTGTACATATAAGTGCAGCTAGCTCAAAAAACTTACATTTCATTTCAGCACCAACTCAAATACAACAAAAAGGTACATGACACTTGTAAACAAGCATTAACATCTGATCTGGAATATGCCCAGCATAGGAGTATAAAATAACCCTTGCACAACTTCACCCAGATCTATATTTTAAAGAACGAAGGACCTCCCCATTATGTTCAGTTACAGAACGTGAGCAGTGAGTGCTAAATTGGCATTACCCTGTTCTAAAGCACTATTTTTTAGTTCAACAAAGGAAAAGCAGATTCTGACAAGCACTGTTACTTTTATTGAGCAGAACACTGTAACTTTAGCAGGTAGTATATAGTAACTACACATCTTGATGCTGCTGCATTTGCTAACCAAGGCAATGAGAGCTTCACTGTTGAACCTCTATGTACTGCGGCAGTTTTAGACCGTGCTAACTAACACTGGCACCGAATGCTTTCAGAGTACTGAAGCATATTCTCTGCCCTAATGGAATAAGTTACAATTATAATCATTTTCCCATGGTTTTCACACTGAGTTTTGTATATCCTCCAATGCTCATTCACATTGGTGTACACATAGACAGTGACCACAAGGAAAACGTGTATGGGTTGAACATGTTAAAAGACTTTCCGATAGAAATATGAAAGAGTTTCTGATTAAAGAGGAGTTGAATCTTTGATGAACACATAAAGGTAGAAACCGTGGACCAAACAATCTGATGCATAAACACCACGAATTTCAACAGTTCAGTATGCACGTTACTCTTAGCAGTTCTCTGTACACTGTAAGATTTTCAAGTAAGAATGCTAGAGTCAGCAATACTTGTGCTGTCAAGTATGAAGTTTGAACACATTCATTGGCACTTGTTTAAAAAGGTATTCTAAAACAGCCAAATGGCAATAAGCTAGAAAGACTGATGAGCTCACATGAAACTTAGGATATGTGCCGGCTTTCAGTGTGTTATACAGGTTTATAGTACGGGTAAAAGAACACACAGTGTAGAGAAACGTTTCTTTGCAAATTTTAAAACACTTCCGTGGTTCTCTTCCATTAAGTCGATCGATTAGGGTAGAAAGTACATGAAATTCTGACCATGATGGGAGGATACACGACGTTTCTTAGTTCAGAATCTTTTTTGAGTTTACCTGTACTGTTAAATAAAGTTTACATCACTAGTCTTTCTTATAATGGCCCTGGAACACTTCCTGTACTTGTGCAGTTCAATGGTACCTACTGCTTATGTGAGATAAAAGTTACTTAGAGACTGGGATTTACCAGTGTTACCTTCAGGGTAGGAATATCTGTTTACACAGTGGTGTTCCAATTTACGTAAGGAATGGGATTGTTTGATAAACTCAGCATTCTAGGAAATGTGCGTTTCCTAGAATAAGCAGTGATTAATTTTAACAAAAGCTATACGTAACTTCAGACTGAAAGACACTTTTGAGCGAGATATACAGACAAGATGAATATAAAATCTTCACGTCCAATTTCAAGTAATTGCAAGTGTACAGAGGAGGGCAGCTAGCTAAAATACTTAAATTTCAATTCACAACACACTCACGTGAAACCAAACTGTAATTGACACTTGTAACCAAGCTTTAGCATCTGCTCTGGACTATGCTCAGCATAAAAGTATAAAATAATTTTGCACCACCTCACCCAGAAGTATATTTCAATGAACTAAAGACCTCCCCATTACGTTCAGTTACAGAACCTAAGCAGTGAGTGCTGGATAGGCATTACTCCGTTATAAAACTCAGCATGTTCCAAATCGACAAATGCAAAGAAGATTTGGACAAGCACCGCTAGTCCCGATGAGCAGACCACTGTTTAACTTTACCAGGTAATCAATTAACTACACATCTTGATGCTGGTGCATTTCCTAAAGAGGACAACGATAGTTTCACTGTTGAGCTTTTGTATACTATGGCTGTTCTTGACAGTGCTAACAGATACACAGAATGCTTTCAGAGGAGTGTAGCAAGTTCTCTGCCCTAATGAAATAAGTCAAAATAACAATCCTTTTCTCATAGCTTTTATCACTGATATATGTATATCCTGCAATGCTCACTTCAGAATGTAGTCCACATAGTGAACACAAAGAAAGTGTATGGGGTGAACATGTAAAATGACTTTCCAATAGATATATGAAACAGTTTCTGGTAACTCAGGAGTTGAATTTAAATGTAATTATGTAAAACACGTGGATCAATCAATCTGATGCTTAGAAACAACCCATTTCAATGCTTAATTATACACGTTACTTTTAGCACTTCTCGGTACAGTGTAAGATTTTCAGGTAAGAATGCTACATACACTCTTAGTTAAATTTGTGCTGTTTAGTAAGTAAGGCGTTAAAACACACTCTTTGGCAGTTGGCCACAAAGGTATTCTAACACTGTCAAATTGCAATAAGTGAGAAAGGGTGATGAGCTCACATTCAAATTAGGATATCTTTTGGATCTTATTTTGAAATACAGTTTTACAGTAAGAGCGAAATAACACAAATTTAGAGAAACATTTCTTTGCAGTTTTAAAACACACCTGGGTTTCTCTTTAATCAGGTAGCTCATTTTAGGCCAAAAGTACATGAAATTCTCTCCACGATGAGAGCAAAAGATAGGTTTCTTTGTTCAGAATCTCCTTTAGTTTAACTGTAGTGTTAAATATCATTTTCATCACTCGTCTTTCTTATAATGGCCCTGCAACTTTTCCGGTACTTGTGCAGTTAACCTTTACTTGCTGCCAATGTAATATAAAAAAGTTACTTGTAAATGGGAATTCCTAGTGTTATCTTAAGGGTAGGGGAATCTGTGTACACAATGGTCGTCTTCCAATTTACGTAAAGAATGTGATTGTTTACTGAGCTCAGCATTCTAAGAAATGTGCATTTCATAAAATAGGCTGTGTTTAATGAAAAGGAAAGCTCTGTGTCACTTCAGCTTGAAAGACGTTTTTGAACGAGACGTACAGACCAGATCAATATAAATGCTTCAGGTCACATTTCAAGCAATTCCACGTGTACATATAAGTGCAGCTAGCTCAAAAAACTTACATTTCATTTCAGCACCAACTCAAATACAACAAAAAGGTACATGACACTTGTAAACAAGCATTAACATCTGATCTGGAATATGCCCAGCATAGGAGTATAAAATAACCCTTGCACAACTTCACCCAGATCTATATTTTAAAGAACGAAGGACCTCCCCATTATGTTCAGTTACAGAACGTGAGCAGTGAGTGCTAAATTGGCATTACCCTGTTCTAAAGCACTATTTTTTAGTTCAACAAAGGAAAAGCAGATTCTGACAAGCACTGTTACTTTTATTGAGCAGAACACTGTAACTTTAGCAGGTAGTATATAGTAACTACACATCTTGATGCTGCTGCATTTGCTAACCAAGGCAATGAGAGCTTCACTGTTGAACCTCTATGTACTGCGGCAGTTTTAGACCGTGCTAACTAACACTGGCACCGAATGCTTTCAGAGTACTGAAGCATATTCTCTGCCCTAATGGAATAAGTTACAATTATAATCATTTTCCCATGGTTTTCACACTGAGTTTTGTATATCCTCCAATGCTCATTCACATTGGTGTACACATAGACAGTGACCACAAGGAAAACGTGTATGGGTTGAACATGTTAAAAGACTTTCCGATAGAAATATGAAAGAGTTTCTGATTAAAGAGGAGTTGAATCTTTGATGAACACATAAAGGTAGAAACCGTGGACCAAACAATCTGATGCATAAACACCACGAATTTCAACAGTTCAGTATGCACGTTACTCTTAGCAGTTCTCTGTACACTGTAAGATTTTCAAGTAAGAATGCTAGAGTCAGCAATACTTGTGCTGTCAAGTATGAAGTTTGAACACATTCATTGGCACTTGTTTAAAAAGGTATTCTAAAACAGCCAAATGGCAATAAGCTAGAAAGACTGATGAGCTCACATGAAACTTAGGATATGTGCCGGCTTTCAGTGTGTTATACAGGTTTATAGTACGGGTAAAAGAACACACAGTGTAGAGAAACGTTTCTTTGCAAATTTTAAAACACTTCCGTGGTTCTCTTCCATTAAGTCGATCGATTAGGGTAGAAAGTACATGAAATTCTGACCATGATGGGAGGATACACGACGTTTCTTAGTTCAGAATCTTTTTTGAGTTTACCTGTACTGTTAAATAAAGTTTACATCACTAGTCTTTCTTATAATGGCCCTGGAACACTTCCTGTACTTGTGCAGTTCAATGGTACCTACTGCTTATGTGAGATAAAAGTTACTTAGAGACTGGGATTTACCAGTGTTACCTTCAGGGTAGGAATATCTGTTTACACAGTGGTGTTCCAATTTACGTAAGGAATGGGATTGTTTGATAAACTCAGCATTCTAGGAAATGTGCGTTTCCTAGAATAAGCAGTGATTAATTTTAACAAAAGCTATACGTAACTTCAGACTGAAAGACACTTTTGAGCGAGATATACAGACAAGATGAATATAAAATCTTCACGTCCAATTTCAAGTAATTGCAAGTGTACAGAGGAGGGCAGCTAGCTAAAATACTTAAATTTCAATTCACAACACACTCACGTGAAACCAAACTGTAATTGACACTTGTAACCAAGCTTTAGCATCTGCTCTGGACTATGCTCAGCATAAAAGTATAAAATAATTTTGCACCACCTCACCCAGAAGTATATTTCAATGAACTAAAGACCTCCCCATTACGTTCAGTTACAGAACCTAAGCAGTGAGTGCTGGATAGGCATTACTCCGTTATAAAACTCAGCATGTTCCAAATCGACAAATGCAAAGAAGATTTGGACAAGCACCGCTAGTCCCGATGAGCAGACCACTGTTTAACTTTACCAGGTAATCAATTAACTACACATCTTGATGCTGGTGCATTTCCTAAAGAGGACAACGATAGTTTCACTGTTGAGCTTTTGTATACTATGGCTGTTCTTGACAGTGCTAACAGATACACAGAATGCTTTCAGAGGAGTGTAGCAAGTTCTCTGCCCTAATGAAATAAGTCAAAATAACAATCCTTTTCTCATAGCTTTTATCACTGATATATGTATATCCTGCAATGCTCACTTCAGAATGTAGTCCACATAGTGAACACAAAGAAAGTGTATGGGGTGAACATGTAAAATGACTTTCCAATAGATATATGAAACAGTTTCTGGTAACTCAGGAGTTGAATTTAAATGTAATTATGTAAAACACGTGGATCAATCAATCTGATGCTTAGAAACAACCCATTTCAATGCTTAATTATACACGTTACTTTTAGCACTTCTCCGTACAGTGTAAGATTTTCAGGTAAGAATGCTACATACACTCTTAGTTAAATTTGTGCTGTTTAGTAAGTAAGGCGTTAAAACACACTCTTTGGCAGTTGGCCACAAAGGTATTCTAACACTGTCAAATTGCAATAAGTGAGAAAGGGTGATGAGCTCACATTCAAATTAGGATATCTTTTGGATCTTATTTTGAAATACAGTTTTACAGTAAGAGCGAAATAACACAAATTTAGAGAAACATTTCTTTGCAGTTTTAAAACACACCTGGGTTTCTCTTTAATCAGGTAGCTCATTTTAGGCCAAAAGTACATGAAATTCTCTCCACGATGAGAGCAAAAGATAGGTTTCTTTGTTCAGAATCTCCTTTAGTTTAACTGTAGTGTTAAATATCATTTTCATCACTCGTCTTTCTTATAATGGCCCTGCAACTTTTCCGGTACTTGTGCAGTTAACCTTTACTTGCTGCCAATGTAATATAAAAAAGTTACTTGTAAATGGGAATTCCTAGTGTTATCTTAAGGGTAGGGGAATCTGTGTACACAATGGTCGTCTTCCAATTTACGTAAAGAATGTGATTGTTTACTGAGCTCAGCATTCTAAGAAATGTGCATTTCATAAAATAGGCTGTGTTTAATGAAAAGGAAAGCTCTGTGTCACTTCAGCTTGAAAGACGTTTTTGAACGAGACGTACAGACCAGATCAATATAAATGCTTCAGGTCACATTTCAAGCAATTCCACGTGTACATATAAGTGCAGCTAGCTCAAAAAACTTACATTTCATTTCAGCACCAACTCAAATACAACAAAAAGGTACATGACACTTGTAAACAAGCATTAACATCTGATCTGGAATATGCCCAGCATAGGAGTATAAAATAACCCTTGCACAACTTCACCCAGATCTATATTTTAAAGAACGAAGGACCTCCCCATTATGTTCAGTTACAGAACGTGAGCAGTGAGTGCTAAATTGGCATTACCCTGTTCTAAAGCACTATTTTTTAGTTCAACAAAGGAAAAGCAGATTCTGACAAGCACTGTTACTTTTATTGAGCAGAACACTGTAACTTTAGCAGGTAGTATATAGTAACTACACATCTTGATGCTGCTGCATTTGCTAACCAAGGCAATGAGAGCTTCACTGTTGAACCTCTATGTACTGCGGCAGTTTTAGACCGTGCTAACTAACACTGGCACCGAATGCTTTCAGAGTACTGAAGCATATTCTCTGCCCTAATGGAATAAGTTACAATTATAATCATTTTCCCATGGTTTTCACACTGAGTTTTGTATATCCTCCAATGCTCATTCACATTGGTGTACACATAGACAGTGACCACAAGGAAAACGTGTATGGGTTGAACATGTTAAAAGACTTTCCGATAGAAATATGAAAGAGTTTCTGATAAAAGAGGAGTTGAATCTTTGATGAACACATAAAGGTAGAAACCGTGGACCAAACAATCTGATGCATAAACACCACGAATTTCAACAGTTCAGTATGCACGTTACTCTTAGCAGTTCTCTGTACACTGTAAGATTTTCAAGTAAGAATGCTAGAGTCAGCAATACTTGTGCTGTCAAGTATGAAGTTTGAACACATTCATTGGCACTTGTTTAAAAAGGTATTCTAAAACAGCCAAATGGCAATAAGCTAGAAAGACTGATGAGCTCACATGAAACTTAGGATATGTGCCGGCTTTCAGTGTGTTATACAGGTTTATAGTACGGGTAAAAGAACACACAGTGTAGAGAAACGTTTCTTTGCAAATTTTAAAACACTTCCGTGGTTCTCTTCCATTAAGTCGATCGATTAGGGTAGAAAGTACATGAAATTCTGACCATGATGGGAGGATACACGACGTTTCTTAGTTCAGAATCTTTTTTGAGTTTACCTGTACTGTTAAATAAAGTTTACATCACTAGTCTTTCTTATAATGGCCCTGGAACACTTCCTGTACTTGTGCAGTTCAATGGTACCTACTGCTTATGTGAGATAAAAGTTACTTAGAGACTGGGATTTACCAGTGTTACCTTCAGGGTAGGAATATCTGTTTACACAGTGGTGTTCCAATTTACGTAAGGAATGGGATTGTTTGATAAACTCAGCATTCTAGGAAATGTGCGTTTCCTAGAATAAGCAGTGATTAATTTTAACAAAAGCTATACGTAACTTCAGACTGAAAGACACTTTTGAGCGAGATATACAGACAAGATGAATATAAAATCTTCACGTCCAATTTCAAGTAATTGCAAGTGTACAGAGGAGGGCAGCTAGCTAAAATACTTAAATTTCAATTCACAACACACTCACGTGAAACCAAACTGTAATTGACACTTGTAACCAAGCTTTAGCATCTGCTCTGGACTATGCTCAGCATAAAAGTATAAAATAATTTTGCACCACCTCACCCAGAAGTATATTTCAATGAACTAAAGACCTCCCCATTACGTTCAGTTACAGAACCTAAGCAGTGAGTGCTGGATAGGCATTACTCCGTTATAAAACTCAGCATGTTCCAAATCGACAAATGCAAAGAAGATTTGGACAAGCACCGCTAGTCCCGATGAGCAGACCACTGTTTAACTTTACCAGGTAATCAATTAACTACACATCTTGATGCTGGTGCATTTCCTAAAGAGGACAACGATAGTTTCACTGTTGAGCTTTTGTATACTATGGCTGTTCTTGACAGTGCTAACAGATACACAGAATGCTTTCAGAGGAGTGTAGCAAGTTCTCTGCCCTAATGAAATAAGTCAAAATAACAATCCTTTTCTCATAGCTTTTATCACTGATATATGTATATCCTGCAATGCTCACTTCAGAATGTAGTCCACATAGTGAACACAAAGAAAGTGTATGGGGTGAACATGTAAAATGACTTTCCAATAGATATATGAAACAGTTTCTGGTAACTCAGGAGTTGAATTTAAATGTAATTATGTAAAACACGTGGATCAATCAATCTGATGCTTAGAAACAACCCATTTCAATGCTTAATTATACACGTTACTTTTAGCACTTCTCCGTACAGTGTAAGATTTTCAGGTAAGAATGCTACATACACTCTTAGTTAAATTTGTGCTGTTTAGTAAGTAAGGCGTTAAAACACACTCTTTGGCAGTTGGCCACAAAGGTATTCTAACACTGTCAAATTGCAATAAGTGAGAAAGGGTGATGAGCTCACATTCAAATTAGGATATCTTTTGGATCTTATTTTGAAATACAGTTTTACAGTAAGAGCGAAATAACACAAATTTAGAGAAACATTTCTTTGCAGTTTTAAAACACACCTGGGTTTCTCTTTAATCAGGTAGCTCATTTTAGGCCAAAAGTACATGAAATTCTCTCCACGATGAGAGCAAAAGATAGGTTTCTTTGTTCAGAATCTCCTTTAGTTTAACTGTAGTGTTAAATATCATTTTCATCACTCGTCTTTCTTATAATGGCCCTGCAACTTTTCCGGTACTTGTGCAGTTAACCTTTACTTGCTGCCAATGTAATATAAAAAAGTTACTTGTAAATGGGAATTCCTAGTGTTATCTTAAGGGTAGGGGAATCTGTGTACACAATGGTCGTCTTCCAATTTACGTAAAGAATGTGATTGTTTACTGAGCTCAGCATTCTAAGAAATGTGCATTTCATAAAATAGGCTGTGTTTAATGAAAAGGAAAGCTCTGTGTCACTTCAGCTTGAAAGACGTTTTTGAACGAGACGTACAGACCAGATCAATATAAATGCTTCAGGTCACATTTCAAGCAATTCCACGTGTACATATAAGTGCAGCTAGCTCAAAAAACTTACATTTCATTTCAGCACCAACTCAAATACAACAAAAAGGTACATGACACTTGTAAACAAGCATTAACATCTGATCTGGAATATGCCCAGCATAGGAGTATAAAATAACCCTTGCACAACTTCACCCAGATCTATATTTTAAAGAACGAAGGACCTCCCCATTATGTTCAGTTACAGAACGTGAGCAGTGAGTGCTAAATTGGCATTACCCTGTTCTAAAGCACTATTTTTTAGTTCAACAAAGGAAAAGCAGATTCTGACAAGCACTGTTACTTTTATTGAGCAGAACACTGTAACTTTAGCAGGTAGTATATAGTAACTACACATCTTGATGCTGCTGCATTTGCTAACCAAGGCAATGAGAGCTTCACTGTTGAACCTCTATGTACTGCGGCAGTTTTAGACCGTGCTAACTAACACTGGCACCGAATGCTTTCAGAGTACTGAAGCATATTCTCTGCCCTAATGGAATAAGTTACAATTATAATCATTTTCCCATGGTTTTCACACTGAGTTTTGTATATCCTCCAATGCTCATTCACATTGGTGTACACATAGACAGTGACCACAAGGAAAACGTGTATGGGTTGAACATGTTAAAAGACTTTCCGATAGAAATATGAAAGAGTTTCTGATAAAAGAGGAGTTGAATCTTTGATGAACACATAAAGGTAGAAACCGTGGACCAAACAATCTGATGCATAAACACCACGAATTTCAACAGTTCAGTATGCACGTTACTCTTAGCAGTTCTCTGTACACTGTAAGATTTTCAAGTAAGAATGCTAGAGTCAGCAATACTTGTGCTGTCAAGTATGAAGTTTGAACACATTCATTGGCACTTGTTTAAAAAGGTATTCTAAAACAGCCAAATGGCAATAAGCTAGAAAGACTGATGAGCTCACATGAAACTTAGGATATGTGCCGGCTTTCAGTGTGTTATACAGGTTTATAGTACGGGTAAAAGAACACACAGTGTAGAGAAACGTTTCTTTGCAAATTTTAAAACACTTCCGTGGTTCTCTTCCATTAAGTCGATCGATTAGGGTAGAAAGTACATGAAATTCTGACCATGATGGGAGGATACACGACGTTTCTTAGTTCAGAATCTTTTTTGAGTTTACCTGTACTGTTAAATAAAGTTTACATCACTAGTCTTTCTTATAATGGCCCTGGAACACTTCCTGTACTTGTGCAGTTCAATGGTACCTACTGCTTATGTGAGATAAAAGTTACTTAGAGACTGGGATTTACCAGTGTTACCTTCAGGGTAGGAATATCTGTTTACACAGTGGTGTTCCAATTTACGTAAGGAATGGGATTGTTTGATAAACTCAGCATTCTAGGAAATGTGCGTTTCCTAGAATAAGCAGTGATTAATTTTAACAAAAGCTATACGTAACTTCAGACTGAAAGACACTTTTGAGCGAGATATACAGACAAGATGAATATAAAATCTTCACGTCCAATTTCAAGTAATTGCAAGTGTACAGAGGAGGGCAGCTAGCTAAAATACTTAAATTTCAATTCACAACACACTCACGTGAAACCAAACTGTAATTGACACTTGTAACCAAGCTTTAGCATCTGCTCTGGACTATGCTCAGCATAAAAGTATAAAATAATTTTGCACCACCTCACCCAGAAGTATATTTCAATGAACTAAAGACCTCCCCATTACGTTCAGTTACAGAACCTAAGCAGTGAGTGCTGGATAGGCATTACTCCGTTATAAAACTCAGCATGTTCCAAATCGACAAATGCAAAGAAGATTTGGACAAGCACCGCTAGTCCCGATGAGCAGACCACTGTTTAACTTTACCAGGTAATCAATTAACTACACATCTTGATGCTGGTGCATTTCCTAAAGAGGACAACGATAGTTTCACTGTTGAGCTTTTGTATACTATGGCTGTTCTTGACAGTGCTAACAGATACACAGAATGCTTTCAGAGGAGTGTAGCAAGTTCTCTGCCCTAATGAAATAAGTCAAAATAACAATCCTTTTCTCATAGCTTTTATCACTGATATATGTATATCCTGCAATGCTCACTTCAGAATGTAGTCCACATAGTGAACACAAAGAAAGTGTATGGGGTGAACATGTAAAATGACTTTCCAATAGATATATGAAACAGTTTCTGGTAACTCAGGAGTTGAATTTAAATGTAATTATGTAAAACACGTGGATCAATCAATCTGATGCTTAGAAACAACCCATTTCAATGCTTAATTATACACGTTACTTTTAGCACTTCTCCGTACAGTGTAAGATTTTCAGGTAAGAATGCTACATACACTCTTAGTTAAATTTGTGCTGTTTAGTAAGTAAGGCGTTAAAACACACTCTTTGGCAGTTGGCCACAAAGGTATTCTAACACTGTCAAATTGCAATAAGTGAGAAAGGGTGATGAGCTCACATTCAAATTAGGATATCTTTTGGATCTTATTTTGAAATACAGTTTTACAGTAAGAGCGAAATAACACAAATTTAGAGAAACATTTCTTTGCAGTTTTAAAACACACCTGGGTTTCTCTTTAATCAGGTAGCTCATTTTAGGCCAAAAGTACATGAAATTCTCTCCACGATGAGAGCAAAAGATAGGTTTCTTTGTTCAGAATCTCCTTTAGTTTAACTGTAGTGTTAAATATCATTTTCATCACTCGTCTTTCTTATAATGGCCCTGCAACTTTTCCGGTACTTGTGCAGTTAACCTTTACTTGCTGCCAATGTAATATAAAAAAGTTACTTGTAAATGGGAATTCCTAGTGTTATCTTAAGGGTAGGGGAATCTGTGTACACAATGGTCGTCTTCCAATTTACGTAAAGAATGTGATTGTTTACTGAGCTCAGCATTCTAAGAAATGTGCATTTCATAAAATAGGCTGTGTTTAATGAAAAGGAAAGCTCTGTGTCACTTCAGCTTGAAAGACGTTTTTGAACGAGACGTACAGACCAGATCAATATAAATGCTTCAGGTCACATTTCAAGCAATTCCACGTGTACATATAAGTGCAGCTAGCTCAAAAAACTTACATTTCATTTCAGCACCAACTCAAATACAACAAAAAGGTACATGACACTTGTAAACAAGCATTAACATCTGATCTGGAATATGCCCAGCATAGGAGTATAAAATAACCCTTGCACAACTTCACCCAGATCTATATTTTAAAGAACGAAGGACCTCCCCATTATGTTCAGTTACAGAACGTGAGCAGTGAGTGCTAAATTGGCATTACCCTGTTCTAAAGCACTATTTTTTAGTTCAACAAAGGAAAAGCAGATTCTGACAAGCACTGTTACTTTTATTGAGCAGAACACTGTAACTTTAGCAGGTAGTATATAGTAACTACACATCTTGATGCTGCTGCATTTGCTAACCAAGGCAATGAGAGCTTCACTGTTGAACCTCTATGTACTGCGGCAGTTTTAGACCGTGCTAACTAACACTGGCACCGAATGCTTTCAGAGTACTGAAGCATATTCTCTGCCCTAATGGAATAAGTTACAATTATAATCATTTTCCCATGGTTTTCACACTGAGTTTTGTATATCCTCCAATGCTCATTCACATTGGTGTACACATAGACAGTGACCACAAGGAAAACGTGTATGGGTTGAACATGTTAAAAGACTTTCCGATAGAAATATGAAAGAGTTTCTGATAAAAGAGGAGTTGAATCTTTGATGAACACATAAAGGTAGAAACCGTGGACCAAACAATCTGATGCATAAACACCACGAATTTCAACAGTTCAGTATGCACGTTACTCTTAGCAGTTCTCTGTACACTGTAAGATTTTCAAGTAAGAATGCTAGAGTCAGCAATACTTGTGCTGTCAAGTATGAAGTTTGAACACATTCATTGGCACTTGTTTAAAAAGGTATTCTAAAACAGCCAAATGGCAATAAGCTAGAAAGACTGATGAGCTCACATGAAACTTAGGATATGTGCCGGCTTTCAGTGTGTTATACAGGTTTATAGTACGGGTAAAAGAACACACAGTGTAGAGAAACGTTTCTTTGCAAATTTTAAAACACTTCCGTGGTTCTCTTCCATTAAGTCGATCGATTAGGGTAGAAAGTACATGAAATTCTGACCATGATGGAGGATACACGACGTTTCTTAGTTCAGAATCTTTTTTGAGTTTACCTGTACTGTTAAATAAAGTTTACATCACTAGTCTTTCTTATAATGGCCCTGGAACACTTCCTGTACTTGTGCAGTTCAATGGTACCTACTGCTTATGTGAGATAAAAGTTACTTAGAGACTGGGATTTACCAGTGTTACCTTCAGGGTAGGAATATCTGTTTACACAGTGGTGTTCCAATTTACGTAAGGAATGGGATTGTTTGATAAACTCAGCATTCTAGGAAATGTGCGTTTCCTAGAATAAGCAGTGATTAATTTTAACAAAAGCTATACGTAACTTCAGACTGAAAGACACTTTTGAGCGAGATATACAGACAAGATGAATATAAAATCTTCACGTCCAATTTCAAGTAATTGCAAGTGTACAGAGGAGGGCAGCTAGCTAAAATACTTAAATTTCAATTCACAACACACTCACGTGAAACCAAACTGTAATTGACACTTGTAACCAAGCTTTAGCATCTGCTCTGGACTATGCTCAGCATAAAAGTATAAAATAATTTTGCACCACCTCACCCAGAAGTATATTTCAATGAACTAAAGACCTCCCCATTACGTTCAGTTACAGAACCTAAGCAGTGAGTGCTGGATAGGCATTACTCCGTTATAAAACTCAGCATGTTCCAAATCGACAAATGCAAAGAAGATTTGGACAAGCACCGCTAGTCCCGATGAGCAGACCACTGTTTAACTTTACCAGGTAATCAATTAACTACACATCTTGATGCTGGTGCATTTCCTAAAGAGGACAACGATAGTTTCACTGTTGAGCTTTTGTATACTATGGCTGTTCTTGACAGTGCTAACAGATACACAGAATGCTTTCAGAGGAGTGTAGCAAGTTCTCTGCCCTAATGAAATAAGTCAAAATAACAATCCTTTTCTCATAGCTTTTATCACTGATATATGTATATCCTGCAATGCTCACTTCAGAATGTAGTCCACATAGTGAACACAAAGAAAGTGTATGGGGTGAACATGTAAAATGACTTTCCAATAGATATATGAAACAGTTTCTGGTAACTCAGGAGTTGAATTTAAATGTAATTATGTAAAACACGTGGATCAATCAATCTGATGCTTAGAAACAACCCATTTCAATGCTTAATTATACACGTTACTTTTAGCACTTCTCGGTACAGTGTAAGATTTTCAGGTAAGAATGCTACATACACTCTTAGTTAAATTTGTGCTGTTTAGTAAGTAAGGCGTTAAAACACACTCTTTGGCAGTTGGCCACAAAGGTATTCTAACACTGTCAAATTGCAATAAGTGAGAAAGGGTGATGAGCTCACATTCAAATTAGGATATCTTTTGGATCTTATTTTGAAATACAGTTTTACAGTAAGAGCGAAATAACACAAATTTAGAGAAACATTTCTTTGCAGTTTTAAAACACACCTGGGTTTCTCTTTAATCAGGTAGCTCATTTTAGGCCAAAAGTACATGAAATTCTCTCCACGATGAGAGCAAAAGATAGGTTTCTTTGTTCAGAATCTCCTTTAGTTTAACTGTAGTGTTAAATATCATTTTCATCACTCGTCTTTCTTATAATGGCCCTGCAACTTTTCCGGTACTTGTGCAGTTAACCTTTACTTGCTGCCAATGTAATATAAAAAGTTACTTGTAAATGGGAATTCCTAGTGTTATCTTAAGGGTAGGGAATCTGTGTACACAATGGTCGTCTTCCAATTTACGTAAAGAATGTGATTGTTTACTGAGCTCAGCATTCTAAGAAATGTGCATTTCATAAAATAGGCTGTGTTTAATGAAAAGGAAAGCTCTGTGTCACTTCAGCTTGAAAGACGTTTTTGAACGAGACGTACAGACCAGATCAATATAAATGCTTCAGGTCACATTTCAAGCAATTCCACGTGTACATATAAGTGCAGCTAGCTCAAAAAACTTACATTTCATTTCAGCACCAACTCAAATACAACAAAAAGGTACATGACACTTGTAAACAAGCATTAACATCTGATCTGGAATATGCCCAGCATAGGAGTATAAAATAACCCTTGCACAACTTCACCCAGATCTATATTTTAAAGAACGAAGGACCTCCCCATTATGTTCAGTTACAGAACGTGAGCAGTGAGTGCTAAATTGGCATTACCCTGTTCTAAAGCACTATTTTTTAGTTCAACAAAGGAAAAGCAGATTCTGACAAGCACTGTTACTTTTATTGAGCAGAACACTGTAACTTTAGCAGGTAGTATATAGTAACTACACATCTTGATGCTGCTGCATTTGCTAACCAAGGCAATGAGAGCTTCACTGTTGAACCTCTATGTACTGCGGCAGTTTTAGACCGTGCTAACTAACACTGGCACCGAATGCTTTCAGAGTACTGAAGCATATTCTCTGCCCTAATGGAATAAGTTACAATTATAATCATTTTCCCATGGTTTTCACACTGAGTTTTGTATATCCTCCAATGCTCATTCACATTGGTGTACACATAGACAGTGACCACAAGGAAAACGTGTATGGGTTGAACATGTTAAAAGACTTTCCGATAGAAATATGAAAGAGTTTCTGATAAAAGAGGAGTTGAATCTTTGATGAACACATAAAGGTAGAAACCGTGGACCAAACAATCTGATGCATAAACACCACGAATTTCAACAGTTCAGTATGCACGTTACTCTTAGCAGTTCTCTGTACACTGTAAGATTTTCAAGTAAGAATGCTAGAGTCAGCAATACTTGTGCTGTCAAGTATGAAGTTTGAACACATTCATTGGCACTTGTTTAAAAAGGTATTCTAAAACAGCCAAATGGCAATAAGCTAGAAAGACTGATGAGCTCACATGAAACTTAGGATATGTGCCGGCTTTCAGTGTGTTATACAGGTTTATAGTACGGGTAAAAGAACACACAGTGTAGAGAAACGTTTCTTTGCAAATTTTAAAACACTTCCGTGGTTCTCTTCCATTAAGTCGATCGATTAGGGTAGAAAGTACATGAAATTCTGACCATGATGGGAGGATACACGACGTTTCTTAGTTCAGAATCTTTTTTGAGTTTACCTGTACTGTTAAATAAAGTTTACATCACTAGTCTTTCTTATAATGGCCCTGGAACACTTCCTGTACTTGTGCAGTTCAATGGTACCTACTGCTTATGTGAGATAAAAGTTACTTAGAGACTGGGATTTACCAGTGTTACCTTCAGGGTAGGAATATCTGTTTACACAGTGGTGTTCCAATTTACGTAAGGAATGGGATTGTTTGATAAACTCAGCATTCTAGGAAATGTGCGTTTCCTAGAATAAGCAGTGATTAATTTTAACAAAAGCTATACGTAACTTCAGACTGAAAGACACTTTTGAGCGAGATATACAGACAAGATGAATATAAAATCTTCACGTCCAATTTCAAGTAATTGCAAGTGTACAGAGGAGGGCAGCTAGCTAAAATACTTAAATTTCAATTCACAACACACTCACGTGAAACCAAACTGTAATTGACACTTGTAACCAAGCTTTAGCATCTGCTCTGGACTATGCTCAGCATAAAAGTATAAAATAATTTTGCACCACCTCACCCAGAAGTATATTTCAATGAACTAAAGACCTCCCCATTACGTTCAGTTACAGAACCTAAGCAGTGAGTGCTGGATAGGCATTACTCCGTTATAAAACTCAGCATGTTCCAAATCGACAAATGCAAAGAAGATTTGGACAAGCACCGCTAGTCCCGATGAGCAGACCACTGTTTAACTTTACCAGGTAATCAATTAACTACACATCTTGATGCTGGTGCATTTCCTAAAGAGGACAACGATAGTTTCACTGTTGAGCTTTTGTATACTATGGCTGTTCTTGACAGTGCTAACAGATACACAGAATGCTTTCAGAGGAGTGTAGCAAGTTCTCTGCCCTAATGAAATAAGTCAAAATAACAATCCTTTTCTCATAGCTTTTATCACTGATATATGTATATCCTGCAATGCTCACTTCAGAATGTAGTCCACATAGTGAACACAAAGAAAGTGTATGGGGTGAACATGTAAAATGACTTTCCAATAGATATATGAAACAGTTTCTGGTAACTCAGGAGTTGAATTTAAATGTAATTATGTAAAACACGTGGATCAATCAATCTGATGCTTAGAAACAACCCATTTCAATGCTTAATTATACACGTTACTTTTAGCACTTCTCCGTACAGTGTAAGATTTTCAGGTAAGAATGCTACATACACTCTTAGTTAAATTTGTGCTGTTTAGTAAGTAAGGCGTTAAAACACACTCTTTGGCAGTTGGCCACAAAGGTATTCTAACACTGTCAAATTGCAATAAGTGAAAGGGTGATGAGCTCACATTCAAATTAGGATATCTTTTGGATCTTATTTTGAAATACAGTTTTACAGTAAGAGCGAAATAACACAAATTTAGAGAAACATTTCTTTGCAGTTTTAAAACACACCTGGGTTTCTCTTTAATCAGGTAGCTCATTTTAGGCCAAAAGTACATGAAATTCTCTCCACGATGAGAGCAAAAGATAGGTTTCTTTGTTCAGAATCTCCTTTAGTTTAACTGTAGTGTTAAATATCATTTTCATCACTCGTCTTTCTTATAATGGCCCTGCAACTTTTCCGGTACTTGTGCAGTTAACCTTTACTTGCTGCCATGTAATATAAAAAAGTTACTTGTAAATGGGAATTCCTAGTGTTATCTTAAGGGTAGGGGAATCTGTGTACACAATGGTCGTCTTCCAATTTACGTAAAGAATGTGATTGTTTACTGAGCTCAGCATTCTAAGAAATGTGCATTTCATAAAATAGGCTGTGTTTAATGAAAAGGAAAGCTCTGTGTCACTTCAGCTTGAAAGACGTTTTTGAACGAGACGTACAGACCAGATCAATATAAATGCTTCAGGTCACATTTCAAGCAATTCCACGTGTACATATAAGTGCAGCTAGCTCAAAAAACTTACATTTCATTTCAGCACCAACTCAAATACAACAAAAAGGTACATGACACTTGTAAACAAGCATTAACATCTGATCTGGAATATGCCCAGCATAGGAGTATAAAATAACCCTTGCACAACTTCACCCAGATCTATATTTTAAAGAACGAAGGACCTCCCCATTATGTTCAGTTACAGAACGTGAGCAGTGAGTGCTAAATTGGCATTACCCTGTTCTAAAGCACTATTTTTTAGTTCAACAAAGGAAAAGCAGATTCTGACAAGCACTGTTACTTTTATTGAGCAGAACACTGTAACTTTAGCACGGTCGTAAGTAACTACCCAGTACATGAGATGGTTGCTAACAGTGAA
>JBAKBJ010000030.1:0-48994 GCA_037038555.1 Rhynchonycteris naso | reverse complement strand
ATTGCAAGTGTACAGAGGAGGGCAGCTAGCTAAAATACTTAAATTTCAATTCACAACACACTCACGTGAAACCAAACTGTAATTGACACTTGTAACCAAGCTTTAGCATCTGCTCTGGACTATGCTCAGCATAAAAGTATAAAATAATTTTGCACCACCTCACCCAGAAGTATATTTCAATGAACTAAAGACCTCCCCATTACGTTCAGTTACAGAACCTAAGCAGTGAGTGCTGGATAGGCATTACTCCGTTATAAAACTCAGCATGTTCCAAATCGACAAATGCAAAGAAGATTTGGACAAGCACCGCTAGTCCCGATGAGCAGACCACTGTTTAACTTTACCAGGTAATCAATTAACTACACATCTTGATGCTGGTGCATTTCCTAAAGAGGACAACGATAGTTTCACTGTTGAGCTTTTGTATACTATGGCTGTTCTTGACAGTGCTAACAGATACACAGAATGCTTTCAGAGGAGTGTAGCAAGTTCTCTGCCCTAATGAAATAAGTCAAAATAACAATCCTTTTCTCATAGCTTTTATCACTGATATATGTATATCCTGCAATGCTCACTTCAGAATGTAGTCCACATAGTGAACACAAAGAAAGTGTATGGGGTGAACATGTAAAATGACTTTCCAATAGATATATGAAACAGTTTCTGGTAACTCAGGAGTTGAATTTAAATGTAATTATGTAAAACACGTGGATCAATCAATCTGATGCTTAGAAACAACCCATTTCAATGCTTAATTATACACGTTACTTTTAGCACTTCTCGGTACAGTGTAAGATTTTCAGGTAAGAATGCTACATACACTCTTAGTTAAATTTGTGCTGTTTAGTAAGTAAGGCGTTAAAACACACTCTTTGGCAGTTGGCCACAAAGGTATTCTAACACTGTCAAATTGCAATAAGTGAGAAAGGGTGATGAGCTCACATTCAAATTAGGATATCTTTTGGATCTTATTTTGAAATACAGTTTTAGAGTAAGAGCGAAATAACACAAATTTAGAGAAACATTTCTTTGCAGTTTTAAAACACACCTGGGTTTCTCTTTAATCAGGTAGCTCATTTTAGGCCAAAAGTACATGAAATTCTCTCCACGATGAGAGCAAAAGATAGGTTTCTTTGTTCAGAATCTCCTTTAGTTTAACTGTAGTGTTAAATATCATTTTCATCACTCGTCTTTCTTATAATGGCCCTGCAACTTTTCCGGTACTTGTGCAGTTAACCTTTACTTGCTGCCAATGTAATATAAAAAAGTTACTTGTAAATGGGAATTCCTAGTGTTATCTTAAGGGTAGGGGAATCTGTGTACACAATGGTCGTCTTCCAATTTACGTAAAGAATGTGATTGTTTACTGAGCTCAGCATTCTAAGAAATGTGCATTTCATAAAATAGGCTGTGTTTAATGAAAAGGAAAGCTCTGTGTCACTTCAGCTTGAAAGACGTTTTTGAACGAGACGTACAGACCAGATCAATATAAATGCTTCAGGTCACATTTCAAGCAATTCCACGTGTACATATAAGTGCAGCTAGCTCAAAAAACTTACATTTCATTTCAGCACCAACTCAAATACAACAAAAAGGTACATGACACTTGTAAACAAGCATTAACATCTGATCTGGAATATGCCCAGCATAGGAGTATAAAATAACCCTTGCACAACTTCACCCAGATCTATATTTTAAAGAACGAAGGACCTCCCCATTATGTTCAGTTACAGAACGTGAGCAGTGAGTGCTAAATTGGCATTACCCTGTTCAAAAGCACTATTTTTTAGTTCAACAAAGGAAAAGCAGATTCTGACAAGCACTGTTACTTTTATTGAGCAGAACACTGTAACTTTAGCAGGTAGTATATAGTAACTACACATCTTGATGCTGCTGCATTTGCTAACCAAGGCAATGAGAGCTTCACTGTTGAACCTCTATGTACTGCGGCAGTTTTAGACCGTGCTAACTAACACTGGCACCGAATGCTTTCAGAGTACTGAAGCATATTCTCTGCCCTAATGGAATAAGTTACAATTATAATCATTTTCCCATGGTTTTCACACTGAGTTTTGTATATCCTCCAATGCTCATTCACATTGGTGTACACATAGACAGTGACCACAAGGAAAACGTGTATGGGTTGAACATGTTAAAAGACTTTCCGATAGAAATATGAAAGAGTTTCTGATTAAAGAGGAGTTGAATCTTTGATGAACACATAAAGGTAGAAACCGTGGACCAAACAATCTGATGCATAAACACCACGAATTTCAACAGTTCAGTATGCACGTTACTCTTAGCAGTTCTCTGTACACTGTAAGATTTTCAAGTAAGAATGCTAGAGTCAGCAATACTTGTGCTGTCAAGTATGAAGTTTGAACACATTCATTGGCACTTGTTTAAAAAGGTATTCTAAAACAGCCAAATGGCAATAAGCTAGAAAGACTGATGAGCTCACATGAAACTTAGGATATGTGCCGGCTTTCAGTGTGTTATACAGGTTTATAGTACGGGTAAAAGAACACACAGTGTAGAGAAACGTTTCTTTGCAAATTTTAAAACACTTCCGTGGTTCTCTTCCATTAAGTCGATCGATTAGGGTAGAAAGTACATGAAATTCTGACCATGATGGGAGGATACACGACGTTTCTTAGTTCAGAATCTTTTTTGAGTTTACCTGTACTGTTAAATAAAGTTTACATCACTAGTCTTTCTTATAATGGCCCTGGAACACTTCCTGTACTTGTGCAGTTCAATGGTACCTACTGCTTATGTGAGATAAAAGTTACTTAGAGACTGGGATTTACCAGTGTTACCTTCAGGGTAGGAATATCTGTTTACACAGTGGTGTTCCAATTTACGTAAGGAATGGGATTGTTTGATAAACTCAGCATTCTAGGAAATGTGCGTTTCCTAGAATAAGCAGTGATTAATTTTAACAAAAGCTATACGTAACTTCAGACTGAAAGACACTTTTGAGCGAGATATACAGACAAGATGAATATAAAATCTTCACGTCCAATTTCAAGTAATTGCAAGTGTACAGAGGAGGGCAGCTAGCTAAAATACTTAAATTTCAATTCACAACACACTCACGTGAAACCAAACTGTAATTGACACTTGTAACCAAGCTTTAGCATCTGCTCTGGACTATGCTCAGCATAAAAGTATAAAATAATTTTGCACCACCTCACCCAGAAGTATATTTCAATGAACTAAAGACCTCCCCATTACGTTCAGTTACAGAACCTAAGCAGTGAGTGCTGGATAGGCATTACTCCGTTATAAAACTCAGCATGTTCCAAATCGACAAATGCAAAGAAGATTTGGACAAGCACCGCTAGTCCCGATGAGCAGACCACTGTTTAACTTTACCAGGTAATCAATTAACTACACATCTTGATGCTGGTGCATTTCCTAAAGAGGACAACGATAGTTTCACTGTTGAGCTTTTGTATACTATGGCTGTTCTTGACAGTGCTAACAGATACACAGAATGCTTTCAGAGGAGTGTAGCAAGTTCTCTGCCCTAATGAAATAAGTCAAAATAACAATCCTTTTCTCATAGCTTTTATCACTGATATATGTATATCCTGCAATGCTCACTTCAGAATGTAGTCCACATAGTGAACACAAAGAAAGTGTATGGGGTGAACATGTAAAATGACTTTCCAATAGATATATGAAACAGTTTCTGGTAACTCAGGAGTTGAATTTAAATGTAATTATGTAAAACACGTGGATCAATCAATCTGATGCTTAGAAACAACCCATTTCAATGCTTAATTATACACGTTACTTTTAGCACTTCTCCGTACAGTGTAAGATTTTCAGGTAAGAATGCTACATACACTCTTAGTTAAATTTGTGCTGTTTAGTAAGTAAGGCGTTAAAACACACTCTTTGGCAGTTGGCCACAAAGGTATTCTAACACTGTCAAATTGCAATAAGTGAGAAAGGGTGATGAGCTCACATTCAAATTAGGATATCTTTTGGATCTTATTTTGAAATACAGTTTTACAGTAAGAGCGAAATAACACAAATTTAGAGAAACATTTCTTTGCAGTTTTAAAACACACCTGGGTTTCTCTTTAATCAGGTAGCTCATTTTAGGCCAAAAGTACATGAAATTCTCTCCACGATGAGAGCAAAAGATAGGTTTCTTTGTTCAGAATCTCCTTTAGTTTAACTGTAGTGTTAAATATCATTTTCATCACTCGTCTTTCTTATAATGGCCCTGCAACTTTTCCGGTACTTGTGCAGTTAACCTTTACTTGCTGCCAATGTAATATAAAAAAGTTACTTGTAAATGGGAATTCCTAGTGTTATCTTAAGGGTAGGGGAATCTGTGTACACAATGGTCGTCTTCCAATTTACGTAAAGAATGTGATTGTTTACTGAGCTCAGCATTCTAAGAAATGTGCATTTCATAAAATAGGCTGTGTTTAATGAAAAGGAAAGCTCTGTGTCACTTCAGCTTGAAAGACGTTTTTGAACGAGACGTACAGACCAGATCAATATAAATGCTTCAGGTCACATTTCAAGCAATTCCACGTGTACATATAAGTGCAGCTAGCTCAAAAAACTTACATTTCATTTCAGCACCAACTCAAATACAACAAAAAGGTACATGACACTTGTAAACAAGCATTAACATCTGATCTGGAATATGCCCAGCATAGGAGTATAAAATAACCCTTGCACAACTTCACCCAGATCTATATTTTAAAGAACGAAGGACCTCCCCATTATGTTCAGTTACAGAACGTGAGCAGTGAGTGCTAAATTGGCATTACCCTGTTCTAAAGCACTATTTTTTAGTTCAACAAAGGAAAAGCAGATTCTGACAAGCACTGTTACTTTTATTGAGCAGAACACTGTAACTTTAGCAGGTAGTATATAGTAACTACACATCTTGATGCTGCTGCATTTGCTAACCAAGGCAATGAGAGCTTCACTGTTGAACCTCTATGTACTGCGGCAGTTTTAGACCGTGCTAACTAACACTGGCACCGAATGCTTTCAGAGTACTGAAGCATATTCTCTGCCCTAATGGAATAAGTTACAATTATAATCATTTTCCCATGGTTTTCACACTGAGTTTTGTATATCCTCCAATGCTCATTCACATTGGTGTACACATAGACAGTGACCACAAGGAAAACGTGTATGGGTTGAACATGTTAAAAGACTTTCCGATAGAAATATGAAAGAGTTTCTGATTAAAGAGGAGTTGAATCTTTGATGAACACATAAAGGTAGAAACCGTGGACCAAACAATCTGATGCATAAACACCACGAATTTCAACAGTTCAGTATGCACGTTACTCTTAGCAGTTCTCTGTACACTGTAAGATTTTCAAGTAAGAATGCTAGAGTCAGCAATACTTGTGCTGTCAAGTATGAAGTTTGAACACATTCATTGGCACTTGTTTAAAAAGGTATTCTAAAACAGCCAAATGGCAATAAGCTAGAAAGACTGATGAGCTCACATGAAACTTAGGATATGTGCCGGCTTTCAGTGTGTTATACAGGTTTATAGTACGGGTAAAAGAACACACAGTGTAGAGAAACGTTTCTTTGCAAATTTTAAAACACTTCCGTGGTTCTCTTCCATTAAGTCGATCGATTAGGGTAGAAAGTACATGAAATTCTGACCATGATGGGAGGATACACGACGTTTCTTAGTTCAGAATCTTTTTTGAGTTTACCTGTACTGTTAAATAAAGTTTACATCACTAGTCTTTCTTATAATGGCCCTGGAACACTTCCTGTACTTGTGCAGTTCAATGGTACCTACTGCTTATGTGAGATAAAAGTTACTTAGAGACTGGGATTTACCAGTGTTACCTTCAGGGTAGGAATATCTGTTTACACAGTGGTGTTCCAATTTACGTAAGGAATGGGATTGTTTGATAAACTCAGCATTCTAGGAAATGTGCGTTTCCTAGAATAAGCAGTGATTAATTTTAACAAAAGCTATACGTAACTTCAGACTGAAAGACACTTTTGAGCGAGATATACAGACAAGATGAATATAAAATCTTCACGTCCAATTTCAAGTAATTGCAAGTGTACAGAGGAGGGCAGCTAGCTAAAATACTTAAATTTCAATTCACAACACACTCACGTGAAACCAAACTGTAATTGACACTTGTAACCAAGCTTTAGCATCTGCTCTGGACTATGCTCAGCATAAAAGTATAAAATAATTTTGCACCACCTCACCCAGAAGTATATTTCAATGAACTAAAGACCTCCCCATTACGTTCAGTTACAGAACCTAAGCAGTGAGTGCTGGATAGGCATTACTCCGTTATAAAACTCAGCATGTTCCAAATCGACAAATGCAAAGAAGATTTGGACAAGCACCGCTAGTCCCGATGAGCAGACCACTGTTTAACTTTACCAGGTAATCAATTAACTACACATCTTGATGCTGGTGCATTTCCTAAAGAGGACAACGATAGTTTCACTGTTGAGCTTTTGTATACTATGGCTGTTCTTGACAGTGCTAACAGATACACAGAATGCTTTCAGAGGAGTGTAGCAAGTTCTCTGCCCTAATGAAATAAGTCAAAATAACAATCCTTTTCTCATAGCTTTTATCACTGATATATGTATATCCTGCAATGCTCACTTCAGAATGTAGTCCACATAGTGAACACAAAGAAAGTGTATGGGGTGAACATGTAAAATGACTTTCCAATAGATATATGAAACAGTTTCTGGTAACTCAGGAGTTGAATTTAAATGTAATTATGTAAAACACGTGGATCAATCAATCTGATGCTTAGAAACAACCCATTTCAATGCTTAATTATACACGTTACTTTTAGCACTTCTCCGTACAGTGTAAGATTTTCAGGTAAGAATGCTACATACACTCTTAGTTAAATTTGTGCTGTTTAGTAAGTAAGGCGTTAAAACACACTCTTTGGCAGTTGGCCACAAAGGTATTCTAACACTGTCAAATTGCAATAAGTGAGAAAGGGTGATGAGCTCACATTCAAATTAGGATATCTTTTGGATCTTATTTTGAAATACAGTTTTACAGTAAGAGCGAAATAACACAAATTTAGAGAAACATTTCTTTGCAGTTTTAAAACACACCTGGGTTTCTCTTTAATCAGGTAGCTCATTTTAGGCCAAAAGTACATGAAATTCTCTCCACGATGAGAGCAAAAGATAGGTTTCTTTGTTCAGAATCTCCTTTAGTTTAACTGTAGTGTTAAATATCATTTTCATCACTCGTCTTTCTTATAATGGCCCTGCAACTTTTCCGGTACTTGTGCAGTTAACCTTTACTTGCTGCCAATGTAATATAAAAAAGTTACTTGTAAATGGGAATTCCTAGTGTTATCTTAAGGGTAGGGGAATCTGTGTACACAATGGTCGTCTTCCAATTTACGTAAAGAATGTGATTGTTTACTGAGCTCAGCATTCTAAGAAATGTGCATTTCATAAAATAGGCTGTGTTTAATGAAAAGGAAAGCTCTGTGTCACTTCAGCTTGAAAGACGTTTTTGAACGAGACGTACAGACCAGATCAATATAAATGCTTCAGGTCACATTTCAAGCAATTCCACGTGTACATATAAGTGCAGCTAGCTCAAAAAACTTACATTTCATTTCAGCACCAACTCAAATACAACAAAAAGGTACATGACACTTGTAAACAAGCATTAACATCTGATCTGGAATATGCCCAGCATAGGAGTATAAAATAACCCTTGCACAACTTCACCCAGATCTATATTTTAAAGAACGAAGGACCTCCCCATTATGTTCAGTTACAGAACGTGAGCAGTGAGTGCTAAATTGGCATTACCCTGTTCAAAAGCACTATTTTTTAGTTCAACAAAGGAAAAGCAGATTCTGACAAGCACTGTTACTTTTATTGAGCAGAACACTGTAACTTTAGCAGGTAGTATATAGTAACTACACATCTTGATGCTGCTGCATTTGCTAACCAAGGCAATGAGAGCTTCACTGTTGAACCTCTATGTACTGCGGCAGTTTTAGACCGTGCTAACTAACACTGGCACCGAATGCTTTCAGAGTACTGAAGCATATTCTCTGCCCTAATGGAATAAGTTACAATTATAATCATTTTCCCATGGTTTTCACACTGAGTTTTGTATATCCTCCAATGCTCATTCACATTGGTGTACACATAGACAGTGACCACAAGGAAAACGTGTATGGGTTGAACATGTTAAAAGACTTTCCGATAGAAATATGAAAGAGTTTCTGATTAAAGAGGAGTTGAATCTTTGATGAACACATAAAGGTAGAAACCGTGGACCAAACAATCTGATGCATAAACACCACGAATTTCAACAGTTCAGTATGCACGTTACTCTTAGCAGTTCTCTGTACACTGTAAGATTTTCAAGTAAGAATGCTAGAGTCAGCAATACTTGTGCTGTCAAGTATGAAGTTTGAACACATTCATTGGCACTTGTTTAAAAAGGTATTCTAAAACAGCCAAATGGCAATAAGCTAGAAAGACTGATGAGCTCACATGAAACTTAGGATATGTGCCGGCTTTCAGTGTGTTATACAGGTTTATAGTACGGGTAAAAGAACACACAGTGTAGAGAAACGTTTCTTTGCAAATTTTAAAACACTTCCGTGGTTCTCTTCCATTAAGTCGATCGATTAGGGTAGAAAGTACATGAAATTCTGACCATGATGGGAGGATACACGACGTTTCTTAGTTCAGAATCTTTTTTGAGTTTACCTGTACTGTTAAATAAAGTTTACATCACTAGTCTTTCTTATAATGGCCCTGGAACACTTCCTGTACTTGTGCAGTTCAATGGTACCTACTGCTTATGTGAGATAAAAGTTACTTAGAGACTGGGATTTACCAGTGTTACCTTCAGGGTAGGAATATCTGTTTACACAGTGGTGTTCCAATTTACGTAAGGAATGGGATTGTTTGATAAACTCAGCATTCTAGGAAATGTGCGTTTCCTAGAATAAGCAGTGATTAATTTTAACAAAAGCTATACGTAACTTCAGACTGAAAGACACTTTTGAGCGAGATATACAGACAAGATGAATATAAAATCTTCACGTCCAATTTCAAGTAATTGCAAGTGTACAGAGGAGGGCAGCTAGCTAAAATACTTAAATTTCAATTCACAACACACTCACGTGAAACCAAACTGTAATTGACACTTGTAACCAAGCTTTAGCATCTGCTCTGGACTATGCTCAGCATAAAAGTATAAAATAATTTTGCACCACCTCACCCAGAAGTATATTTCAATGAACTAAAGACCTCCCCATTACGTTCAGTTACAGAACCTAAGCAGTGAGTGCTGGATAGGCATTACTCCGTTATAAAACTCAGCATGTTCCAAATCGACAAATGCAAAGAAGATTTGGACAAGCACCGCTAGTCCCGATGAGCAGACCACTGTTTAACTTTACCAGGTAATCAATTAACTACACATCTTGATGCTGGTGCATTTCCTAAAGAGGACAACGATAGTTTCACTGTTGAGCTTTTGTATACTATGGCTGTTCTTGACAGTGCTAACAGATACACAGAATGCTTTCAGAGGAGTGTAGCAAGTTCTCTGCCCTAATGAAATAAGTCAAAATAACAATCCTTTTCTCATAGCTTTTATCACTGATATATGTATATCCTGCAATGCTCACTTCAGAATGTAGTCCACATAGTGAACACAAAGAAAGTGTATGGGGTGAACATGTAAAATGACTTTCCAATAGATATATGAAACAGTTTCTGGTAACTCAGGAGTTGAATTTAAATGTAATTATGTAAAACACGTGGATCAATCAATCTGATGCTTAGAAACAACCCATTTCAATGCTTAATTATACACGTTACTTTTAGCACTTCTCCGTACAGTGTAAGATTTTCAGGTAAGAATGCTACATACACTCTTAGTTAAATTTGTGCTGTTTAGTAAGTAAGGCGTTAAAACACACTCTTTGGCAGTTGGCCACAAAGGTATTCTAACACTGTCAAATTGCAATAAGTGAGAAAGGGTGATGAGCTCACATTCAAATTAGGATATCTTTTGGATCTTATTTTGAAATACAGTTTTACAGTAAGAGCGAAATAACACAAATTTAGAGAAACATTTCTTTGCAGTTTTAAAACACACCTGGGTTTCTCTTTAATCAGGTAGCTCATTTTAGGCCAAAAGTACATGAAATTCTCTCCACGATGAGAGCAAAAGATAGGTTTCTTTGTTCAGAATCTCCTTTAGTTTAACTGTAGTGTTAAATATCATTTTCATCACTCGTCTTTCTTATAATGGCCCTGCAACTTTTCCGGTACTTGTGCAGTTAACCTTTACTTGCTGCCAATGTAATATAAAAAAGTTACTTGTAAATGGGAATTCCTAGTGTTATCTTAAGGGTAGGGGAATCTGTGTACACAATGGTCGTCTTCCAATTTACGTAAAGAATGTGATTGTTTACTGAGCTCAGCATTCTAAGAAATGTGCATTTCATAAAATAGGCTGTGTTTAATGAAAAGGAAAGCTCTGTGTCACTTCAGCTTGAAAGACGTTTTTGAACGAGACGTACAGACCAGATCAATATAAATGCTTCAGGTCACATTTCAAGCAATTCCACGTGTACATATAAGTGCAGCTAGCTCAAAAAACTTACATTTCATTTCAGCACCAACTCAAATACAACAAAAAGGTACATGACACTTGTAAACAAGCATTAACATCTGATCTGGAATATGCCCAGCATAGGAGTATAAAATAACCCTTGCACAACTTCACCCAGATCTATATTTTAAAGAACGAAGGACCTCCCCATTATGTTCAGTTACAGAACGTGAGCAGTGAGTGCTAAATTGGCATTACCCTGTTCTAAAGCACTATTTTTTAGTTCAACAAAGGAAAAGCAGATTCTGACAAGCACTGTTACTTTTATTGAGCAGAACACTGTAACTTTAGCAGGTAGTATATAGTAACTACACATCTTGATGCTGCTGCATTTGCTAACCAAGGCAATGAGAGCTTCA
This sequence comes from Rhynchonycteris naso, assembly GCA_037038555.1. NCBI lineage: Eukaryota > Metazoa > Chordata > Mammalia > Chiroptera > Emballonuridae > Rhynchonycteris > Rhynchonycteris naso. The sequence continues at coordinate 37,966 of JBAKBJ010000030.1, read as the reverse complement.
CTGTTGAACCTCTATGTACTGCGGCAGTTTTAGACCGTGCTAACTAACACTGGCACCGAATGCTTTCAGAGTACTGAAGCATATTCTCTGCCCTAATGGAATAAGTTACAATTATAATCATTTTCCCATGGTTTTCACACTGAGTTTTGTATATCCTCCAATGCTCATTCACATTGGTGTACACATAGACAGTGACCACAAGGAAAACGTGTATGGGTTGAACATGTTAAAAGACTTTCCGATAGAAATATGAAAGAGTTTCTGATTAAAGAGGAGTTGAATCTTTGATGAACACATAAAGGTAGAAACCGTGGACCAAACAATCTGATGCATAAACACCACGAATTTCAACAGTTCAGTATGCACGTTACTCTTAGCAGTTCTCTGTACACTGTAAGATTTTCAAGTAAGAATGCTAGAGTCAGCAATACTTGTGCTGTCAAGTATGAAGTTTGAACACATTCATTGGCACTTGTTTAAAAAGGTATTCTAAAACAGCCAAATGGCAATAAGCTAGAAAGACTGATGAGCTCACATGAAACTTAGGATATGTGCCGGCTTTCAGTGTGTTATACAGGTTTATAGTACGGGTAAAAGAACACACAGTGTAGAGAAACGTTTCTTTGCAAATTTTAAAACACTTCCGTGGTTCTCTTCCATTAAGTCGATCGATTAGGGTAGAAAGTACATGAAATTCTGACCATGATGGGAGGATACACGACGTTTCTTAGTTCAGAATCTTTTTTGAGTTTACCTGTACTGTTAAATAAAGTTTACATCACTAGTCTTTCTTATAATGGCCCTGGAACACTTCCTGTACTTGTGCAGTTCAATGGTACCTACTGCTTATGTGAGATAAAAGTTACTTAGAGACTGGGATTTACCAGTGTTACCTTCAGGGTAGGAATATCTGTTTACACAGTGGTGTTCCAATTTACGTAAGGAATGGGATTGTTTGATAAACTCAGCATTCTAGGAAATGTGCGTTTCCTAGAATAAGCAGTGATTAATTTTAACAAAAGCTATACGTAACTTCAGACTGAAAGACACTTTTGAGCGAGATATACAGACAAGATGAATATAAAATCTTCACGTCCAATTTCAAGTAATTGCAAGTGTACAGAGGAGGGCAGCTAGCTAAAATACTTAAATTTCAATTCACAACACACTCACGTGAAACCAAACTGTAATTGACACTTGTAACCAAGCTTTAGCATCTGCTCTGGACTATGCTCAGCATAAAAGTATAAAATAATTTTGCACCACCTCACCCAGAAGTATATTTCAATGAACTAAAGACCTCCCCATTACGTTCAGTTACAGAACCTAAGCAGTGAGTGCTGGATAGGCATTACTCCGTTATAAAACTCAGCATGTTCCAAATCGACAAATGCAAAGAAGATTTGGACAAGCACCGCTAGTCCCGATGAGCAGACCACTGTTTAACTTTACCAGGTAATCAATTAACTACACATCTTGATGCTGGTGCATTTCCTAAAGAGGACAACGATAGTTTCACTGTTGAGCTTTTGTATACTATGGCTGTTCTTGACAGTGCTAACAGATACACAGAATGCTTTCAGAGGAGTGTAGCAAGTTCTCTGCCCTAATGAAATAAGTCAAAATAACAATCCTTTTCTCATAGCTTTTATCACTGATATATGTATATCCTGCAATGCTCACTTCAGAATGTAGTCCACATAGTGAACACAAAGAAAGTGTATGGGGTGAACATGTAAAATGACTTTCCAATAGATATATGAAACAGTTTCTGGTAACTCAGGAGTTGAATTTAAATGTAATTATGTAAAACACGTGGATCAATCAATCTGATGCTTAGAAACAACCCATTTCAATGCTTAATTATACACGTTACTTTTAGCACTTCTCCGTACAGTGTAAGATTTTCAGGTAAGAATGCTACATACACTCTTAGTTAAATTTGTGCTGTTTAGTAAGTAAGGCGTTAAAACACACTCTTTGGCAGTTGGCCACAAAGGTATTCTAACACTGTCAAATTGCAATAAGTGAGAAAGGGTGATGAGCTCACATTCAAATTAGGATATCTTTTGGATCTTATTTTGAAATACAGTTTTACAGTAAGAGCGAAATAACACAAATTTAGAGAAACATTTCTTTGCAGTTTTAAAACACACCTGGGTTTCTCTTTAATCAGGTAGCTCATTTTAGGCCAAAAGTACATGAAATTCTCTCCACGATGAGAGCAAAAGATAGGTTTCTTTGTTCAGAATCTCCTTTAGTTTAACTGTAGTGTTAAATATCATTTTCATCACTCGTCTTTCTTATAATGGCCCTGCAACTTTTCCGGTACTTGTGCAGTTAACCTTTACTTGCTGCCAATGTAATATAAAAAAGTTACTTGTAAATGGGAATTCCTAGTGTTATCTTAAGGGTAGGGGAATCTGTGTACACAATGGTCGTCTTCCAATTTACGTAAAGAATGTGATTGTTTACTGAGCTCAGCATTCTAAGAAATGTGCATTTCATAAAATAGGCTGTGTTTAATGAAAAGGAAAGCTCTGTGTCACTTCAGCTTGAAAGACGTTTTTGAACGAGACGTACAGACCAGATCAATATAAATGCTTCAGGTCACATTTCAAGCAATTCCACGTGTACATATAAGTGCAGCTAGCTCAAAAAACTTACATTTCATTTCAGCACCAACTCAAATACAACAAAAAGGTACATGACACTTGTAAACAAGCATTAACATCTGATCTGGAATATGCCCAGCATAGGAGTATAAAATAACCCTTGCACAACTTCACCCAGATCTATATTTTAAAGAACGAAGGACCTCCCCATTATGTTCAGTTACAGAACGTGAGCAGTGAGTGCTAAATTGGCATTACCCTGTTCTAAAGCACTATTTTTTAGTTCAACAAAGGAAAAGCAGATTCTGACAAGCACTGTTATTTTATTGAGCAGAACACTGTAACTTTAGCAGGTAGTATATAGTAACTACACATCTTGATGCTGCTGCATTTGCTAACCAAGGCAATGAGAGCTTCACTGTTGAACCTCTATGTACTGCGGCAGTTTTAGACCGTGCTAACTAACACTGGCACCGAATGCTTTCAGAGTACTGAAGCATATTCTCTGCCCTAATGGAATAAGTTACAATTATAATCATTTTCCCATGGTTTTCACACTGAGTTTTGTATATCCTCCAATGCTCATTCACATTGGTGTACACATAGACAGTGACCACAAGGAAAACGTGTATGGGTTGAACATGTTAAAAGACTTTCCGATAGAAATATGAAAGGGTTTCTGATTAAAGAGGAGTTGAATCTTTGATGAACACATAAAGGTAGAAACCGTGGACCAAACAATCTGATGCATAAACACCACGAATTTCAACAGTTCAGTATGCACGTTACTCTTAGCAGTTCTCTGTACACTGTAAGATTTTCAAGTAAGAATGCTAGAGTCAGCAATACTTGTGCTGTCAAGTATGAAGTTTGAACACATTCATTGGCACTTGTTTAAAAAGGTATTCTAAAACAGCCAAATGGCAATAAGCTAGAAAGACTGATGAGCTCACATGAAACTTAGGATATGTGCCGGCTTTCAGTGTGTTATACAGGTTTATAGTACGGGTAAAAGAACACACAGTGTAGAGAAACGTTTCTTTGCAAATTTTAAAACACTTCCGTGGTTCTCTTCCATTAAGTCGATCGATTAGGGTAGAAAGTACATGAAATTCTGACCATGATGGGAGGATACACGACGTTTCTTAGTTCAGAATCTTTTTTGAGTTTACCTGTACTGTTAAATAAAGTTTACATCACTAGTCTTTCTTATAATGGCCCTGGAACACTTCCTGTACTTGTGCAGTTCAATGGTACCTACTGCTTATGTGAGATAAAAGTTACTTAGAGACTGGGATTTACCAGTGTTACCTTCAGGGTAGGAATATCTGTTTACACAGTGGTGTTCCAATTTACGTAAGGAATGGGATTGTTTGATAAACTCAGCATTCTAGGAAATGTGCGTTTCCTAGAATAAGCAGTGATTAATTTTAACAAAAGCTATACGTAACTTCAGACTGAAAGACACTTTTGAGCGAGATATACAGACAAGATGAATATAAAATCTTCACGTCCAATTTCAAGTAATTGCAAGTGTACAGAGGAGGGCAGCTAGCTAAAATACTTAAATTTCAATTCACAACACACTCACGTGAAACCAAACTGTAATTGACACTTGTAACCAAGCTTTAGCATCTGCTCTGGACTATGCTCAGCATAAAAGTATAAAATAATTTTGCACCACCTCACCCAGAAGTATATTTCAATGAACTAAAGACCTCCCCATTACGTTCAGTTACAGAACCTAAGCAGTGAGTGCTGGATAGGCATTACTCCGTTATAAAACTCAGCATGTTCCAAATCGACAAATGCAAAGAAGATTTGGACAAGCACCGCTAGTCCCGATGAGCAGACCACTGTTTAACTTTACCAGGTAATCAATTAACTACACATCTTGATGCTGGTGCATTTCCTAAAGAGGACAACGATAGTTTCACTGTTGAGCTTTTGTATACTATGGCTGTTCTTGACAGTGCTAACAGATACACAGAATGCTTTCAGAGGAGTGTAGCAAGTTCTCTGCCCTAATGAAATAAGTCAAAATAACAATCCTTTTCTCATAGCTTTTATCACTGATATATGTATATCCTGCAATGCTCACTTCAGAATGTAGTCCACATAGTGAACACAAAGAAAGTGTATGGGGTGAACATGTAAAATGACTTTCCAATAGATATATGAAACAGTTTCTGGTAACTCAGGAGTTGAATTTAAATGTAATTATGTAAAACACGTGGATCAATCAATCTGATGCTTAGAAACAACCCATTTCAATGCTTAATTATACACGTTACTTTTAGCACTTCTCCGTACAGTGTAAGATTTTCAGGTAAGAATGCTACATACACTCTTAGTTAAATTTGTGCTGTTTAGTAAGTAAGGCGTTAAAACACACTCTTTGGCAGTTGGCCACAAAGGTATTCTAACACTGTCAAATTGCAATAAGTGAGAAAGGGTGATGAGCTCACATTCAAATTAGGATATCTTTTGGATCTTATTTTGAAATACAGTTTTACAGTAAGAGCGAAATAACACAAATTTAGAGAAACATTTCTTTGCAGTTTTAAAACACACCTGGGTTTCTCTTTAATCAGGTAGCTCATTTTAGGCCAAAAGTACATGAAATTCTCTCCACGATGAGAGCAAAAGATAGGTTTCTTTGTTCAGAATCTCCTTTAGTTTAACTGTAGTGTTAAATATCATTTTCATCACTCGTCTTTCTTATAATGGCCCTGCAACTTTTCCGGTACTTGTGCAGTTAACCTTTACTTGCTGCCAATGTAATATAAAAAAGTTACTTGTAAATGGGAATTCCTAGTGTTATCTTAAGGGTAGGGGAATCTGTGTACACAATGGTCGTCTTCCAATTTACGTAAAGAATGTGATTGTTTACTGAGCTCAGCATTCTAAGAAATGTGCATTTCATAAAATAGGCTGTGTTTAATGAAAAGGAAAGCTCTGTGTCACTTCAGCTTGAAAGACGTTTTTGAACGAGACGTACAGACCAGATCAATATAAATGCTTCAGGTCACATTTCAAGCAATTCCACGTGTACATATAAGTGCAGCTAGCTCAAAAAACTTACATTTCATTTCAGCACCAACTCAAATACAACAAAAAGGTACATGACACTTGTAAACAAGCATTAACATCTGATCTGGAATATGCCCAGCATAGGAGTATAAAATAACCCTTGCACAACTTCACCCAGATCTATATTTTAAAGAACGAAGGACCTCCCCATTATGTTCAGTTACAGAACGTGAGCAGTGAGTGCTAAATTGGCATTACCCTGTTCTAAAGCACTATTTTTTAGTTCAACAAAGGAAAAGCAGATTCTGACAAGCACTGTTACTTTTATTGAGCAGAACACTGTAACTTTAGCAGGTAGTATATAGTAACTACACATCTTGATGCTGCTGCATTTGCTAACCAAGGCAATGAGAGCTTCACTGTTGAACTTCTATGTACTGCGGCAGTTTTAGACCGTGCTAACTAACACTGGCACCGAATGCTTTCAGAGTACTGAAGCATATTCTCTGCCCTAATGGAATAAGTTACAATTATAATCATTTTCCCATGGTTTTCACACTGAGTTTTGTATATCCTCCAATGCTCATTCACATTGGTGTACACATAGACAGTGACCACAAGGAAAACGTGTATGGGTTGAACATGTTAAAAGACTTTCCGATAGAAATATGAAAGAGTTTCTGATAAAAGAGGAGTTGAATCTTTGATGAACACATAAAGGTAGAAACCGTGGACCAAACAATCTGATGCATAAACACCACGAATTTCAACAGTTCAGTATGCACGTTACTCTTAGCAGTTCTCTGTACACTGTAAGATTTTCAAGTAAGAATGCTAGAGTCAGCAATACTTGTGCTGTCAAGTATGAAGTTTGAACACATTCATTGGCACTTGTTTAAGAAGGTATTCTAAAACAGCCAAATGGCAATAAGCTAGAAAGACTGATGAGCTCACATGAAACTTAGGATATGTGCCGGCTTTCAGTGTGTTATACAGGTTTATAGTACGGGTAAAAGAACACACAGTGTAGAGAAACGTTTCTTTGCAAATTTTAAAACACTTCCGTGGTTCTCTTCCATTAAGTCGATCGATTAGGGTAGAAAGTACATGAAATTCTGACCATGATGGGAGGATACACGACGTTTCTTAGTTCAGAATCTTTTTTGAGTTTACCTGTACTGTTAAATAAAGTTTACATCACTAGTCTTTCTTATAATGGCCCTGGAACACTTCCTGTACTTGTGCAGTTCAATGGTACCTACTGCTTATGTGAGATAAAAGTTACTTAGAGACTGGGATTTACCAGTGTTACCTTCAGGGTAGGAATATCTGTTTACACAGTGGTGTTCCAATTTACGTAAGAAATGGGATTGTTTGATAAACTCAGCATTCTAGGAAATGTGCGTTTCCTAGAATAAGCAGTGATTAATTTTAACAAAAGCTATACGTAACTTCAGACTGAAAGACACTTTTGAGCGAGATATACAGACAAGATGAATATAAAATCTTCACGTCCAATTTCAAGTAATTGCAAGTGTACAGAGGAGGGCAGCTAGCTAAAATACTTAAATTTCAATTCACAACACACTCACGTGAAACCAAACTGTAATTGACACTTGTAACCAAGCTTTAGCATCTGCTCTGGACTATGCTCAGCATAAAAGTATAAAATAATTTTGCACCACCTCACCCAGAAGTATATTTCAATGAACTAAAGACCTCCCCATTACGTTCAGTTACAGAACCTAAGCAGTGAGTGCTGGATAGGCATTACTCCGTTATAAAACTCAGCATGTTCCAAATCGACAAATGCAAAGAAGATTTGGACAAGCACCGCTAGTCCCGATGAGCAGACCACTGTTTAACTTTACCAGGTAATCAATTAACTACACATCTTGATGCTGGTGCATTTCCTAAAGAGGACAACGATAGTTTCACTGTTGAGCTTTTGTATACTATGGCTGTTCTTGACAGTGCTAACAGATACACAGAATGCTTTCAGAGGAGTGTAGCAAGTTCTCTGCCCTAATGAAATAAGTCAAAATAACAATCCTTTTCTCATAGCTTTTATCACTGATATATGTATATCCTGCAATGCTCACTTCAGAATGTAGTCCACATAGTGAACACAAAGAAAGTGTATGGGGTGAACATGTAAAATGACTTTCCAATAGATATATGAAACAGTTTCTGGTAACTCAGGAGTTGAATTTAAATGTAATTATGTAAAACACGTGGATCAATCAATCTGATGCTTAGAAACAACCCATTTCAATGCTTAATTATACACGTTACTTTTAGCACTTCTCCGTACAGTGTAAGATTTTCAGGTAAGAATGCTACATACACTCTTAGTTAAATTTGTGCTGTTTAGTAAGTAAGGCGTTAAAACACACTCTTTGGCAGTTGGCCACAAAGGTATTCTAACACTGTCAAATTGCAATAAGTGAGAAAGGGTGATGAGCTCACATTCAAATTAGGATATCTTTTGGATCTTATTTTGAAATACAGTTTTACAGTAAGAGCGAAATAACACAAATTTAGAGAAACATTTCTTTGCAGTTTTAAAACACACCTGGGTTTCTCTTTAATCAGGTAGCTCATTTTAGGCCAAAAGTACATGAAATTCTCTCCACGATGAGAGCAAAAGATAGGTTTCTTTGTTCAGAATCTCCTTTAGTTTAACTGTAGTGTTAAATATCATTTTCATCACTCGTCTTTCTTATAATGGCCCTGCAACTTTTCCGGTACTTGTGCAGTTAACCTTTACTTGCTGCCAATGTAATATAAAAAAGTTACTTGTAAATGGGAATTCCTAGTGTTATCTTAAGGGTAGGGGAATCTGTGTACACAATGGTCGTCTTCCAATTTACGTAAAGAATGTGATTGTTTACTGAGCTCAGCATTCTAAGAAATGTGCATTTCATAAAATAGGCTGTGTTTAATGAAAAGGAAAGCTCTGTGTCACTTCAGCTTGAAAGACGTTTTTGAACGAGACGTACAGACCAGATCAATATAAATGCTTCAGGTCACATTTCAAGCAATTCCACGTGTACATATAAGTGCAGCTAGCTCAAAAAACTTACATTTCATTTCAGCACCAACTCAAATACAACAAAAAGGTACATGACACTTGTAAACAAGCATTAACATCTGATCTGGAATATGCCCAGCATAGGAGTATAAAATAACCCTTGCACAACTTCACCCAGATCTATATTTTAAAGAACGAAGGACCTCCCCATTATGTTCAGTTACAGAACGTGAGCAGTGAGTGCTAAATTGGCATTACCCTGTTCTAAAGCACTATTTTTTAGTTCAACAAAGGAAAAGCAGATTCTGACAAGCACTGTTACTTTTATTGAGCAGAACACTGTAACTTTAGCAGGTAGTATATAGTAACTACACATCTTGATGCTGCTGCATTTGCTAACCAAGGCAATGAGAGCTTCACTGTTGAACTTCTATGTACTGCGGCAGTTTTAGACCGTGCTAACTAACACTGGCACCGAATGCTTTCAGAGTACTGAAGCATATTCTCTGCCCTAATGGAATAAGTTACAATTATAATCATTTTCCCATGGTTTTCACACTGAGTTTTGTATATCCTCCAATGCTCATTCACATTGGTGTACACATAGACAGTGACCACAAGGAAAACGTGTATGGGTTGAACATGTTAAAAGACTTTCCGATAGAAATATGAAAGAGTTTCTGATAAAAGAGGAGTTGAATCTTTGATGAACACATAAAGGTAGAAACCGTGGACCAAACAATCTGATGCATAAACACCACGAATTTCAACAGTTCAGTATGCACGTTACTCTTAGCAGTTCTCTGTACACTGTAAGATTTTCAAGTAAGAATGCTAGAGTCAGCAATACTTGTGCTGTCAAGTATGAAGTTTGAACACATTCATTGGCACTTGTTTAAAAAGGTATTCTAAAACAGCCAAATGGCAATAAGCTAGAAAGACTGATGAGCTCACATGAAACTTAGGATATGTGCCGGCTTTCAGTGTGTTATACAGGTTTATAGTACGGGTAAAAGAACACACAGTGTAGAGAAACGTTTCTTTGCAAATTTTAAAACACTTCCGTGGTTCTCTTACATTAAGTCGATCGATTAGGGTAGAAAGTACATGAAATTCTGACCATGATGGGAGGATACACGACGTTTCTTAGTTCAGAATCTTTTTTGAGTTTACCTGTACTGTTAAATAAAGTTTACATCACTAGTCTTTCTTATAATGGCCCTGGAACACTTCCTGTACTTGTGCAGTTCAATGGTACCTACTGCTTATGTGAGATAAAAGTTACTTAGAGACTGGGATTTACCAGTGTTACCTTCAGGGTAGGAATATCTGTTTACACAGTGGTGTTCCAATTTACGTAAGGAATGGGATTGTTTGATAAACTCAGCATTCTAGGAAATGTGCGTTTCCTAGAATAAGCAGTGATTAATTTTAACAAAAGCTATACGTAACTTCAGACTGAAAGACACTTTTGAGCGAGATATACAGACAAGATGAATATAAAATCTTCACGTCCAATTTCAAGTAATTGCAAGTGTACAGAGGAGGGCAGCTAGCTAAAATACTTAAATTTCAATTCACAACACACTCACGTGAAACCAAACTGTAATTGACACTTGTAACCAAGCTTTAGCATCTGCTCTGGACTATGCTCAGCATAAAAGTATAAAATAATTTTGCACCACCTCACCCAGAAGTATATTTCAATGAACTAAAGACCTCCCCATTACGTTCAGTTACAGAACCTAAGCAGTGAGTGCTGGATAGGCATTACTCCGTTATAAAACTCAGCATGTTCCAAATCGACAAATGCAAAGAAGATTTGGACAAGCACCGCTAGTCCCGATGAGCAGACCACTGTTTAACTTTACCAGGTAATCAATTAACTACACATCTTGATGCTGGTGCATTTCCTAAAGAGGACAACGATAGTTTCACTGTTGAGCTTTTGTATACTATGGCTGTTCTTGACAGTGCTAACAGATACACAGAATGCTTTCAGAGGAGTGTAGCAAGTTCTCTGCCCTAATGAAATAAGTCAAAATAACAATCCTTTTCTCATAGCTTTTATCACTGATATATGTATATCCTGCAATGCTCACTTCAGAATGTAGTCCACATAGTGAACACAAAGAAAGTGTATGGGGTGAACATGTAAAATGACTTTCCAATAGATATATGAAACAGTTTCTGGTAACTCAGGAGTTGAATTTAAATGTAATTATGTAAAACACGTGGATCAATCAATCTGATGCTTAGAAACAACCCATTTCAATGCTTAATTATACACGTTACTTTTAGCACTTCTCGGTACAGTGTAAGATTTTCAGGTAAGAATGCTACATACACTCTTAGTTAAATTTGTGCTGTTTAGTAAGTAAGGCGTTAAAACACACTCTTTGGCAGTTGGCCACAAAGGTATTCTAACACTGTCAAATTGCAATAAGTGAGAAAGGGTGATGAGCTCACATTCAAATTAGGATATCTTTTGGATCTTATTTTGAAATACAGTTTTACAGTAAGAGCGAAATAACACAAATTTAGAGAAACATTTCTTTGCAGTTTTAAAACACACCTGGGTTTCTCTTTAATCAGGTAGCTCATTTTAGGCCAAAAGTACATGAAATTCTCTCCACGATGAGAGCAAAAGATAGGTTTCTTTGTTCAGAATCTCCTTTAGTTTAACTGTAGTGTTAAATATCATTTTCATCACTCGTCTTTCTTATAATGGCCCTGCAACTTTTCCGGTACTTGTGCAGTTAACCTTTACTTGCTGCCAATGTAATATAAAAAAGTTACTTGTAAATGGGAATTCCTAGTGTTATCTTAAGGGTAGGGGAATCTGTGTACACAATGGTCGTCTTCCAATTTACGTAAAGAATGTGATTGTTTACTGAGCTCAGCATTCTAAGAAATGTGCATTTCATAAAATAGGCTGTGTTTAATGAAAAGGAAAGCTCTGTGTCACTTCAGCTTGAAAGACGTTTTTGAACGAGACGTACAGACCAGATCAATATAAATGCTTCAGGTCACATTTCAAGCAATTCCACGTGTACATATAAGTGCAGCTAGCTCAAAAAACTTACATTTCATTTCAGCACCAACTCAAATACAACAAAAAGGTACATGACACTTGTAAACAAGCATTAACATCTGATCTGGAATATGCCCAGCATAGGAGTATAAAATAACCCTTGCACAACTTCACCCAGATCTATATTTTAAAGAACGAAGGACCTCCCCATTATGTTCAGTTACAGAACGTGAGCAGTGAGTGCTAAATTGGCATTACCCTGTTCTAAAGCACTATTTTTTAGTTCAACAAAGGAAAAGCAGATTCTGACAAGCACTGTTACTTTTATTGAGCAGAACACTGTAACTTTAGCAGGTAGTATATAGTAACTACACATCTTGATGCTGCTGCATTTGCTAACCAAGGCAATGAGAGCTTCACTGTTGAACTTCTATGTACTGCGGCAGTTTTAGACCGTGCTAACTAACACTGGCACCGAATGCTTTCAGAGTACTGAAGCATATTCTCTGCCCTAATGGAATAAGTTACAATTATAATCATTTTCCCATGGTTTTCACACTGAGTTTTGTATATCCTCCAATGCTCATTCACATTGGTGTACACATAGACAGTGACCACAAGGAAAACGTGTATGGGTTGAACATGTTAAAAGACTTTCCGATAGAAATATGAAAGAGTTTCTGATAAAAGAGGAGTTGAATCTTTGATGAACACATAAAGGTAGAAACCGTGGACCAAACAATCTGATGCATAAACACCACGAATTTCAACAGTTCAGTATGCACGTTACTCTTAGCAGTTCTCTGTACACTGTAAGATTTTCAAGTAAGAATGCTAGAGTCAGCAATACTTGTGCTGTCAAGTATGAAGTTTGAACACATTCATTGGCACTTGTTTAAAAAGGTATTCTAAAACAGCCAAATGGCAATAAGCTAGAAAGACTGATGAGCTCACATGAAACTTAGGATATGTGCCGGCTTTCAGTGTGTTATACAGGTTTATAGTACGGGTAAAAGAACACACAGTGTAGAGAAACGTTTCTTTGCAAATTTTAAAACACTTCCGTGGTTCTCTTACATTAAGTCGATCGATTAGGGTAGAAAGTACATGAAATTCTGACCATGATGGGAGGATACACGACGTTTCTTAGTTCAGAATCTTTTTTGAGTTTACCTGTACTGTTAAATAAAGTTTACATCACTAGTCTTTCTTATAATGGCCCTGGAACACTTCCTGTACTTGTGCAGTTCAATGGTACCTACTGCTTATGTGAGATAAAAGTTACTTAGAGACTGGGATTTACCAGTGTTACCTTCAGGGTAGGAATATCTGTTTACACAGTGGTGTTCCAATTTACGTAAGGAATGGGATTGTTTGATAAACTCAGCATTCTAGGAAATGTGCGTTTCCTAGAATAAGCAGTGATTAATTTTAACAAAAGCTATACGTAACTTCAGACTGAAAGACACTTTTGAGCGAGATATACAGACAAGATGAATATAAAATCTTCACGTCCAATTTCAAGTAATTGCAAGTGTACAGAGGAGGGCAGCTAGCTAAAATACTTAAATTTCAATTCACAACACACTCACGTGAAACCAAACTGTAATTGACACTTGTAACCAAGCTTTAGCATCTGCTCTGGACTATGCTCAGCATAAAAGTATAAAATAATTTTGCACCACCTCACCCAGAAGTATATTTCAATGAACTAAAGACCTCCCCATTACGTTCAGTTACAGAACCTAAGCAGTGAGTGCTGGATAGGCATTACTCCGTTATAAAACTCAGCATGTTCCAAATCGACAAATGCAAAGAAGATTTGGACAAGCACCGCTAGTCCCGATGAGCAGACCACTGTTTAACTTTACCAGGTAATCAATTAACTACACATCTTGATGCTGGTGCATTTCCTAAAGAGGACAACGATAGTTTCACTGTTGAGCTTTTGTATACTATGGCTGTTCTTGACAGTGCTAACAGATACACAGAATGCTTTCAGAGGAGTGTAGCAAGTTCTCTGCCCTAATGAAATAAGTCAAAATAACAATCCTTTTCTCATAGCTTTTATCACTGATATATGTATATCCTGCAATGCTCACTTCAGAATGTAGTCCACATAGTGAACACAAAGAAAGTGTATGGGGTGAACATGTAAAATGACTTTCCAATAGATATATGAAACAGTTTCTGGTAACTCAGGAGTTGAATTTAAATGTAATTATGTAAAACACGTGGATCAATCAATCTGATGCTTAGAAACAACCCATTTCAATGCTTAATTATACACGTTACTTTTAGCACTTCTCGGTACAGTGTAAGATTTTCAGGTAAGAATGCTACATACACTCTTAGTTAAATTTGTGCTGTTTAGTAAGTAAGGCGTTAAAACACACTCTTTGGCAGTTGGCCACAAAGGTATTCTAACACTGTCAAATTGCAATAAGTGAGAAAGGGTGATGAGCTCACATTCAAATTAGGATATCTTTTGGATCTTATTTTGAAATACAGTTTTAGAGTAAGAGCGAAATAACACAAATTTAGAGAAACATTTCTTTGCAGTTTTAAAACACACCTGGGTTTCTCTTTAATCAGGTAGCTCATTTTAGGCCAAAAGTACATGAAATTCTCTCCACGATGAGAGCAAAAGATAGGTTTCTTTGTTCAGAATCTCCTTTAGTTTAACTGTAGTGTTAAATATCATTTTCATCACTCGTCTTTCTTATAATGGCCCTGCAACTTTTCCGGTACTTGTGCAGTTAACCTTTACTTGCTGCCAATGTAATATAAAAAAGTTACTTGTAAATGGGAATTCCTAGTGTTATCTTAAGGGTAGGGGAATCTGTGTACACAATGGTCGTCTTCCAATTTACGTAAAGAATGTGATTGTTTACTGAGCTCAGCATTCTAAGAAATGTGCATTTCATAAAATAGGCTGTGTTTAATGAAAAGGAAAGCTCTGTGTCACTTCAGCTTGAAAGACGTTTTTGAACGAGACGTACAGACCAGATCAATATAAATGCTTCAGGTCACATTTCAAGCAATTCCACGTGTACATATAAGTGCAGCTAGCTCAAAAAACTTACATTTCATTTCAGCACCAACTCAAATACAACAAAAAGGTACATGACACTTGTAAACAAGCATTAACATCTGATCTGGAATATGCCCAGCATAGGAGTATAAAATAACCCTTGCACAACTTCACCCAGATCTATATTTTAAAGAACGAAGGACCTCCCCATTATGTTCAGTTACAGAACGTGAGCAGTGAGTGCTAAATTGGCATTACCCTGTTCTAAAGCACTATTTTTTAGTTCAACAAAGGAAAAGCAGATTCTGACAAGCACTGTTACTTTTATTGAGCAGAACACTGTAACTTTAGCAGGTAGTATATAGTAACTACACATCTTGATGCTGCTGCATTTGCTAACCAAGGCAATGAGAGCTTCACTGTTGAACCTCTATGTACTGCGGCAGTTTTAGACCGTGCTAACTAACACTGGCACCGAATGCTTTCAGAGTACTGAAGCATATTCTCTGCCCTAATGGAATAAGTTACAATTATAATCATTTTCCCATGGTTTTCACACTGAGTTTTGTATATCCTCCAATGCTCATTCACATTGGTGTACACATAGACAGTGACCACAAGGAAAACGTGTATGGGTTGAACATGTTAAAAGACTTTCCGATAGAAATATGAAAGAGTTTCTGATTAAAGAGGAGTTGAATCTTTGATGAACACATAAAGGTAGAAACCGTGGACCAAACAATCTGATGCATAAACACCACGAATTTCAACAGTTCAGTATGCACGTTACTCTTAGCAGTTCTCTGTACACTGTAAGATTTTCAAGTAAGAATGCTAGAGTCAGCAATACTTGTGCTGTCAAGTATGAAGTTTGAACACATTCATTGGCACTTGTTTAAAAAGGTATTCTAAAACAGCCAAATGGCAATAAGCTAGAAAGACTGATGAGCTCACATGAAACTTAGGATATGTGCCGGCTTTCAGTGTGTTATACAGGTTTATAGTACGGGTAAAAGAACACACAGTGTAGAGAAACGTTTCTTTGCAAATTTTAAAACACTTCCGTGGTTCTCTTCCATTAAGTCGATCGATTAGGGTAGAAAGTACATGAAATTCTGACCATGATGGGAGGATACACGACGTTTCTTAGTTCAGAATCTTTTTTGAGTTTACCTGTACTGTTAAATAAAGTTTACATCACTAGTCTTTCTTATAATGGCCCTGGAACACTTCCTGTACTTGTGCAGTTCAATGGTACCTACTGCTTATGTGAGATAAAAGTTACTTAGAGACTGGGATTTACCAGTGTTACCTTCAGGGTAGGAATATCTGTTTACACAGTGGTGTTCCAATTTACGTAAGGAATGGGATTGTTTGATAAACTCAGCATTCTAGGAAATGTGCGTTTCCTAGAATAAGCAGTGATTAATTTTAACAAAAGCTATACGTAACTTCAGACTGAAAGACACTTTTGAGCGAGATATACAGACAAGATGAATATAAAATCTTCACGTCCAATTTCAAGTAATTGCAAGTGTACAGAGGAGGGCAGCTAGCTAAAATACTTAAATTTCAATTCACAACACACTCACGTGAAACCAAACTGTAATTGACACTTGTAACCAAGCTTTAGCATCTGCTCTGGACTATGCTCAGCATAAAAGTATAAAATAATTTTGCACCACCTCACCCAGAAGTATATTTCAATGAACTAAAGACCTCCCCATTACGTTCAGTTACAGAACCTAAGCAGTGAGTGCTGGATAGGCATTACTCCGTTATAAAACTCAGCATGTTCCAAATCGACAAATGCAAAGAAGATTTGGACAAGCACCGCTAGTCCCGATGAGCAGACCACTGTTTAACTTTACCAGGTAATCAATTAACTACACATCTTGATGCTGGTGCATTTCCTAAAGAGGACAACGATAGTTTCACTGTTGAGCTTTTGTATACTATGGCTGTTCTTGACAGTGCTAACAGATACACAGAATGCTTTCAGAGGAGTGTAGCAAGTTCTCTGCCCTAATGAAATAAGTCAAAATAACAATCCTTTTCTCATAGCTTTTATCACTGATATATGTATATCCTGCAATGCTCACTTCAGAATGTAGTCCACATAGTGAACACAAAGAAAGTGTATGGGGTGAACATGTAAAATGACTTTCCAATAGATATATGAAACAGTTTCTGGTAACTCAGGAGTTGAATTTAAATGTAATTATGTAAAACACGTGGATCAATCAATCTGATGCTTAGAAACAACCCATTTCAATGCTTAATTATACACGTTACTTTTAGCACTTCTCCGTACAGTGTAAGATTTTCAGGTAAGAATGCTACATACACTCTTAGTTAAATTTGTGCTGTTTAGTAAGTAAGGCGTTAAAACACACTCTTTGGCAGTTGGCCACAAAGGTATTCTAACACTGTCAAATTGCAATAAGTGAGAAAGGGTGATGAGCTCACATTCAAATTAGGATATCTTTTGGATCTTATTTTGAAATACAGTTTTACAGTAAGAGCGAAATAACACAAATTTAGAGAAACATTTCTTTGCAGTTTTAAAACACACCTGGGTTTCTCTTTAATCAGGTAGCTCATTTTAGGCCAAAAGTACATGAAATTCTCTCCACGATGAGAGCAAAAGATAGGTTTCTTTGTTCAGAATCTCCTTTAGTTTAACTGTAGTGTTAAATATCATTTTCATCACTCGTCTTTCTTATAATGGCCCTGCAACTTTTCCGGTACTTGTGCAGTTAACCTTTACTTGCTGCCAATGTAATATAAAAAAGTTACTTGTAAATGGGAATTCCTAGTGTTATCTTAAGGGTAGGGGAATCTGTGTACACAATGGTCGTCTTCCAATTTACGTAAAGAATGTGATTGTTTACTGAGCTCAGCATTCTAAGAAATGTGCATTTCATAAAATAGGCTGTGTTTAATGAAAAGGAAAGCTCTGTGTCACTTCAGCTTGAAAGACGTTTTTGAACGAGACGTACAGACCAGATCAATATAAATGCTTCAGGTCACATTTCAAGCAATTCCACGTGTACATATAAGTGCAGCTAGCTCAAAAAACTTACATTTCATTTCAGCACCAACTCAAATACAACAAAAAGGTACATGACACTTGTAAACAAGCATTAACATCTGATCTGGAATATGCCCAGCATAGGAGTATAAAATAACCCTTGCACAACTTCACCCAGATCTATATTTTAAAGAACGAAGGACCTCCCCATTATGTTCAGTTACAGAACGTGAGCAGTGAGTGCTAAATTGGCATTACCCTGTTCTAAAGCACTATTTTTTAGTTCAACAAAGGAAAAGCAGATTCTGACAAGCACTGTTACTTTTATTGAGCAGAACACTGTAACTTTAGCAGGTAGTATATAGTAACTACACATCTTGATGCTGCTGCATTTGCTAACCAAGGCAATGAGAGCTTCACTGTTGAACCTCTATGTACTGCGGCAGTTTTAGACCGTGCTAACTAACACTGGCACCGAATGCTTTCAGAGTACTGAAGCATATTCTCTGCCCTAATGGAATAAGTTACAATTATAATCATTTTCCCATGGTTTTCACACTGAGTTTTGTATATCCTCCAATGCTCATTCACATTGGTGTACACATAGACAGTGACCACAAGGAAAACGTGTATGGGTTGAACATGTTAAAAGACTTTCCGATAGAAATATGAAAGAGTTTCTGATTAAAGAGGAGTTGAATCTTTGATGAACACATAAAGGTAGAAACCGTGGACCAAACAATCTGATGCATAAACACCACGAATTTCAACAGTTCAGTATGCACGTTACTCTTAGCAGTTCTCTGTACACTGTAAGATTTTCAAGTAAGAATGCTAGAGTCAGCAATACTTGTGCTGTCAAGTATGAAGTTTGAACACATTCATTGGCACTTGTTTAAAAAGGTATTCTAAAACAGCCAAATGGCAATAAGCTAGAAAGACTGATGAGCTCACATGAAACTTAGGATATGTGCCGGCTTTCAGTGTGTTATACAGGTTTATAGTACGGGTAAAAGAACACACAGTGTAGAGAAACGTTTCTTTGCAAATTTTAAAACACTTCCGTGGTTCTCTTCCATTAAGTCGATCGATTAGGGTAGAAAGTACATGAAATTCTGACCATGATGGGAGGATACACGACGTTTCTTAGTTCAGAATCTTTTTTGAGTTTACCTGTACTGTTAAATAAAGTTTACATCACTAGTCTTTCTTATAATGGCCCTGGAACACTTCCTGTACTTGTGCAGTTCAATGGTACCTACTGCTTATGTGAGATAAAAGTTACTTAGAGACTGGGATTTACCAGTGTTACCTTCAGGGTAGGAATATCTGTTTACACAGTGGTGTTCCAATTTACGTAAGGAATGGGATTGTTTGATAAACTCAGCATTCTAGGAAATGTGCGTTTCCTAGAATAAGCAGTGATTAATTTTAACAAAAGCTATACGTAACTTCAGACTGAAAGACACTTTTGAGCGAGATATACAGACAAGATGAATATAAAATCTTCACGTCCAATTTCAAGTAATTGCAAGTGTACAGAGGAGGGCAGCTAGCTAAAATACTTAAATTTCAATTCACAACACACTCACGTGAAACCAAACTGTAATTGACACTTGTAACCAAGCTTTAGCATCTGCTCTGGACTATGCTCAGCATAAAAGTATAAAATAATTTTGCACCACCTCACCCAGAAGTATATTTCAATGAACTAAAGACCTCCCCATTACGTTCAGTTACAGAACCTAAGCAGTGAGTGCTGGATAGGCATTACTCCGTTATAAAACTCAGCATGTTCCAAATCGACAAATGCAAAGAAGATTTGGACAAGCACCGCTAGTCCCGATGAGCAGACCACTGTTTAACTTTACCAGGTAATCAATTAACTACACATCTTGATGCTGGTGCATTTCCTAAAGAGGACAACGATAGTTTCACTGTTGAGCTTTTGTATACTATGGCTGTTCTTGACAGTGCTAACAGATACACAGAATGCTTTCAGAGGAGTGTAGCAAGTTCTCTGCCCTAATGAAATAAGTCAAAATAACAATCCTTTTCTCATAGCTTTTATCACTGATATATGTATATCCTGCAATGCTCACTTCAGAATGTAGTCCACATAGTGAACACAAAGAAAGTGTATGGGGTGAACATGTAAAATGACTTTCCAATAGATATATGAAACAGTTTCTGGTAACTCAGGAGTTGAATTTAAATGTAATTATGTAAAACACGTGGATCAATCAATCTGATGCTTAGAAACAACCCATTTCAATGCTTAATTATACACGTTACTTTTAGCACTTCTCCGTACAGTGTAAGATTTTCAGGTAAGAATGCTACATACACTCTTAGTTAAATTTGTGCTGTTTAGTAAGTAAGGCGTTAAAACACACTCTTTGGCAGTTGGCCACAAAGGTATTCTAACACTGTCAAATTGCAATAAGTGAGAAAGGGTGATGAGCTCACATTCAAATTAGGATATCTTTTGGATCTTATTTTGAAATACAGTTTTACAGTAAGAGCGAAATAACACAAATTTAGAGAAACATTTCTTTGCAGTTTTAAAACACACCTGGGTTTCTCTTTAATCAGGTAGCTCATTTTAGGCCAAAAGTACATGAAATTCTCTCCACGATGAGAGCAAAAGATAGGTTTCTTTGTTCAGAATCTCCTTTAGTTTAACTGTAGTGTTAAATATCATTTTCATCACTCGTCTTTCTTATAATGGCCCTGCAACTTTTCCGGTACTTGTGCAGTTAACCTTTACTTGCTGCCAATGTAATATAAAAAAGTTACTTGTAAATGGGAATTCCTAGTGTTATCTTAAGGGTAGGGGAATCTGTGTACACAATGGTCGTCTTCCAATTTACGTAAAGAATGTGATTGTTTACTGAGCTCAGCATTCTAAGAAATGTGCATTTCATAAAATAGGCTGTGTTTAATGAAAAGGAAAGCTCTGTGTCACTTCAGCTTGAAAGACGTTTTTGAACGAGACGTACAGACCAGATCAATATAAATGCTTCAGGTCACATTTCAAGCAATTCCACGTGTACATATAAGTGCAGCTAGCTCAAAAAACTTACATTTCATTTCAGCACCAACTCAAATACAACAAAAAGGTACATGACACTTGTAAACAAGCATTAACATCTGATCTGGAATATGCCCAGCATAGGAGTATAAAATAACCCTTGCACAACTTCACCCAGATCTATATTTTAAAGAACGAAGGACCTCCCCATTATGTTCAGTTACAGAACGTGAGCAGTGAGTGCTAAATTGGCATTACCCTGTTCAAAAGCACTATTTTTTAGTTCAACAAAGGAAAAGCAGATTCTGACAAGCACTGTTACTTTTATTGAGCAGAACACTGTAACTTTAGCAGGTAGTATATAGTAACTACACATCTTGATGCTGCTGCATTTGCTAACCAAGGCAATGAGAGCTTCACTGTTGAACCTCTATGTACTGCGGCAGTTTTAGACCGTGCTAACTAACACTGGCACCGAATGCTTTCAGAGTACTGAAGCATATTCTCTGCCCTAATGGAATAAGTTACAATTATAATCATTTTCCCATGGTTTTCACACTGAGTTTTGTATATCCTCCAATGCTCATTCACATTGGTGTACACATAGACAGTGACCACAAGGAAAACGTGTATGGGTTGAACATGTTAAAAGACTTTCCGATAGAAATATGAAAGAGTTTCTGATTAAAGAGGAGTTGAATCTTTGATGAACACATAAAGGTAGAAACCGTGGACCAAACAATCTGATGCATAAACACCACGAATTTCAACAGTTCAGTATGCACGTTACTCTTAGCAGTTCTCTGTACACTGTAAGATTTTCAAGTAAGAATGCTAGAGTCAGCAATACTTGTGCTGTCAAGTATGAAGTTTGAACACATTCATTGGCACTTGTTTAAAAAGGTATTCTAAAACAGCCAAATGGCAATAAGCTAGAAAGACTGATGAGCTCACATGAAACTTAGGATATGTGCCGGCTTTCAGTGTGTTATACAGGTTTATAGTACGGGTAAAAGAACACACAGTGTAGAGAAACGTTTCTTTGCAAATTTTAAAACACTTCCGTGGTTCTCTTCCATTAAGTCGATCGATTAGGGTAGAAAGTACATGAAATTCTGACCATGATGGGAGGATACACGACGTTTCTTAGTTCAGAATCTTTTTTGAGTTTACCTGTACTGTTAAATAAAGTTTACATCACTAGTCTTTCTTATAATGGCCCTGGAACACTTCCTGTACTTGTGCAGTTCAATGGTACCTACTGCTTATGTGAGATAAAAGTTACTTAGAGACTGGGATTTACCAGTGTTACCTTCAGGGTAGGAATATCTGTTTACACAGTGGTGTTCCAATTTACGTAAGGAATGGGATTGTTTGATAAACTCAGCATTCTAGGAAATGTGCGTTTCCTAGAATAAGCAGTGATTAATTTTAACAAAAGCTATACGTAACTTCAGACTGAAAGACACTTTTGAGCGAGATATACAGACAAGATGAATATAAAATCTTCACGTCCAATTTCAAGTAATTGCAAGTGTACAGAGGAGGGCAGCTAGCTAAAATACTTAAATTTCAATTCACAACACACTCACGTGAAACCAAACTGTAATTGACACTTGTAACCAAGCTTTAGCATCTGCTCTGGACTATGCTCAGCATAAAAGTATAAAATAATTTTGCACCACCTCACCCAGAAGTATATTTCAATGAACTAAAGACCTCCCCATTACGTTCAGTTACAGAACCTAAGCAGTGAGTGCTGGATAGGCATTACTCCGTTATAAAACTCAGCATGTTCCAAATCGACAAATGCAAAGAAGATTTGGACAAGCACCGCTAGTCCCGATGAGCAGACCACTGTTTAACTTTACCAGGTAATCAATTAACTACACATCTTGATGCTGGTGCATTTCCTAAAGAGGACAACGATAGTTTCACTGTTGAGCTTTTGTATACTATGGCTGTTCTTGACAGTGCTAACAGATACACAGAATGCTTTCAGAGGAGTGTAGCAAGTTCTCTGCCCTAATGAAATAAGTCAAAATAACAATCCTTTTCTCATAGCTTTTATCACTGATATATGTATATCCTGCAATGCTCACTTCAGAATGTAGTCCACATAGTGAACACAAAGAAAGTGTATGGGGTGAACATGTAAAATGACTTTCCAATAGATATATGAAACAGTTTCTGGTAACTCAGGAGTTGAATTTAAATGTAATTATGTAAAACACGTGGATCAATCAATCTGATGCTTAGAAACAACCCATTTCAATGCTTAATTATACACGTTACTTTTAGCACTTCTCCGTACAGTGTAAGATTTTCAGGTAAGAATGCTACATACACTCTTAGTTAAATTTGTGCTGTTTAGTAAGTAAGGCGTTAAAACACACTCTTTGGCAGTTGGCCACAAAGGTATTCTAACACTGTCAAATTGCAATAAGTGAGAAAGGGTGATGAGCTCACATTCAAATTAGGATATCTTTTGGATCTTATTTTGAAATACAGTTTTACAGTAAGAGCGAAATAACACAAATTTAGAGAAACATTTCTTTGCAGTTTTAAAACACACCTGGGTTTCTCTTTAATCAGGTAGCTCATTTTAGGCCAAAAGTACATGAAATTCTCTCCACGATGAGAGCAAAAGATAGGTTTCTTTGTTCAGAATCTCCTTTAGTTTAACTGTAGTGTTAAATATCATTTTCATCACTCGTCTTTCTTATAATGGCCCTGCAACTTTTCCGGTACTTGTGCAGTTAACCTTTACTTGCTGCCAATGTAATATAAAAAAGTTACTTGTAAATGGGAATTCCTAGTGTTATCTTAAGGGTAGGGGAATCTGTGTACACAATGGTCGTCTTCCAATTTACGTAAAGAATGTGATTGTTTACTGAGCTCAGCATTCTAAGAAATGTGCATTTCATAAAATAGGCTGTGTTTAATGAAAAGGAAAGCTCTGTGTCACTTCAGCTTGAAAGACGTTTTTGAACGAGACGTACAGACCAGATCAATATAAATGCTTCAGGTCACATTTCAAGCAATTCCACGTGTACATATAAGTGCAGCTAGCTCAAAAAACTTACATTTCATTTCAGCACCAACTCAAATACAACAAAAAGGTACATGACACTTGTAAACAAGCATTAACATCTGATCTGGAATATGCCCAGCATAGGAGTATAAAATAACCCTTGCACAACTTCACCCAGATCTATATTTTAAAGAACGAAGGACCTCCCCATTATGTTCAGTTACAGAACGTGAGCAGTGAGTGCTAAATTGGCATTACCCTGTTCTAAAGCACTATTTTTTAGTTCAACAAAGGAAAAGCAGATTCTGACAAGCACTGTTACTTTTATTGAGCAGAACACTGTAACTTTAGCAGGTAGTATATAGTAACTACACATCTTGATGCTGCTGCATTTGCTAACCAAGGCAATGAGAGCTTCACTGTTGAACCTCTATGTACTGCGGCAGTTTTAGACCGTGCTAACTAACACTGGCACCGAATGCTTTCAGAGTACTGAAGCATATTCTCTGCCCTAATGGAATAAGTTACAATTATAATCATTTTCCCATGGTTTTCACACTGAGTTTTGTATATCCTCCAATGCTCATTCACATTGGTGTACACATAGACAGTGACCACAAGGAAAACGTGTATGGGTTGAACATGTTAAAAGACTTTCCGATAGAAATATGAAAGAGTTTCTGATTAAAGAGGAGTTGAATCTTTGATGAACACATAAAGGTAGAAACCGTGGACCAAACAATCTGATGCATAAACACCACGAATTTCAACAGTTCAGTATGCACGTTACTCTTAGCAGTTCTCTGTACACTGTAAGATTTTCAAGTAAGAATGCTAGAGTCAGCAATACTTGTGCTGTCAAGTATGAAGTTTGAACACATTCATTGGCACTTGTTTAAAAAGGTATTCTAAAACAGCCAAATGGCAATAAGCTAGAAAGACTGATGAGCTCACATGAAACTTAGGATATGTGCCGGCTTTCAGTGTGTTATACAGGTTTATAGTACGGGTAAAAGAACACACAGTGTAGAGAAACGTTTCTTTGCAAATTTTAAAACACTTCCGTGGTTCTCTTACATTAAGTCGATCGATTAGGGTAGAAAGTACATGAAATTCTGACCATGATGGGAGGATACACGACGTTTCTTAGTTCAGAATCTTTTTTGAGTTTACCTGTACTGTTAAATAAAGTTTACATCACTAGTCTTTCTTATAATGGCCCTGGAACACTTCCTGTACTTGTGCAGTTCAATGGTACCTACTGCTTATGTGAGATAAAAGTTACTTAGAGACTGGGATTTACCAGTGTTACCTTCAGGGTAGGAATATCTGTTTACACAGTGGTGTTCCAATTTACGTAAGGAATGGGATTGTTTGATAAACTCAGCATTCTAGGAAATGTGCGTTTCCTAGAATAAGCAGTGATTAATTTTAACAAAAGCTATACGTAACTTCAGACTGAAAGACACTTTTGAGCGAGATATACAGACAAGATGAATATAAAATCTTCACGTCCAATTTCAAGTAATTGCAAGTGTACAGAGGAGGGCAGCTAGCTAAAATACTTAAATTTCAATTCACAACACACTCACGTGAAACCAAACTGTAATTGACACTTGTAACCAAGCTTTAGCATCTGCTCTGGACTATGCTCAGCATAAAAGTATAAAATAATTTTGCACCACCTCACCCAGAAGTATATTTCAATGAACTAAAGACCTCCCCATTACGTTCAGTTACAGAACCTAAGCAGTGAGTGCTGGATAGGCATTACTCCGTTATAAAACTCAGCATGTTCCAAATCGACAAATGCAAAGAAGATTTGGACAAGCACCGCTAGTCCCGATGAGCAGACCACTGTTTAACTTTACCAGGTAATCAATTAACTACACATCTTGATGCTGGTGCATTTCCTAAAGAGGACAACGATAGTTTCACTGTTGAGCTTTTGTATACTATGGCTGTTCTTGACAGTGCTAACAGATACACAGAATGCTTTCAGAGGAGTGTAGCAAGTTCTCTGCCCTAATGAAATAAGTCAAAATAACAATCCTTTTCTCATAGCTTTTATCACTGATATATGTATATCCTGCAATGCTCACTTCAGAATGTAGTCCACATAGTGAACACAAAGAAAGTGTATGGGGTGAACATGTAAAATGACTTTCCAATAGATATATGAAACAGTTTCTGGTAACTCAGGAGTTGAATTTAAATGTAATTATGTAAAACACGTGGATCAATCAATCTGATGCTTAGAAACAACCCATTTCAATGCTTAATTATACACGTTACTTTTAGCACTTCTCGGTACAGTGTAAGATTTTCAGGTAAGAATGCTACATACACTCTTAGTTAAATTTGTGCTGTTTAGTAAGTAAGGCGTTAAAACACACTCTTTGGCAGTTGGCCACAAAGGTATTCTAACACTGTCAAATTGCAATAAGTGAGAAAGGGTGATGAGCTCACATTCAAATTAGGATATCTTTTGGATCTTATTTTGAAATACAGTTTTAGAGTAAGAGCGAAATAACACAAATTTAGAGAAACATTTCTTTGCAGTTTTAAAACACACCTGGGTTTCTCTTTAATCAGGTAGCTCATTTTAGGCCAAAAGTACATGAAATTCTCTCCACGATGAGAGCAAAAGATAGGTTTCTTTGTTCAGAATCTCCTTTAGTTTAACTGTAGTGTTAAATATCATTTTCATCACTCGTCTTTCTTATAATGGCCCTGCAACTTTTCCGGTACTTGTGCAGTTAACCTTTACTTGCTGCCAATGTAATATAAAAAAGTTACTTGTAAATGGGAATTCCTAGTGTTATCTTAAGGGTAGGGGAATCTGTGTACACAATGGTCGTCTTCCAATTTACGTAAAGAATGTGATTGTTTACTGAGCTCAGCATTCTAAGAAATGTGCATTTCATAAAATAGGCTGTGTTTAATGAAAAGGAAAGCTCTGTGTCACTTCAGCTTGAAAGACGTTTTTGAACGAGACGTACAGACCAGATCAATATAAATGCTTCAGGTCACATTTCAAGCAATTCCACGTGTACATATAAGTGCAGCTAGCTCAAAAAACTTACATTTCATTTCAGCACCAACTCAAATACAACAAAAAGGTACATGACACTTGTAAACAAGCATTAACATCTGATCTGGAATATGCCCAGCATAGGAGTATAAAATAACCCTTGCACAACTTCACCCAGATCTATATTTTAAAGAACGAAGGACCTCCCCATTATGTTCAGTTACAGAACGTGAGCAGTGAGTGCTAAATTGGCATTACCCTGTTCAAAAGCACTATTTTTTAGTTCAACAAAGGAAAAGCAGATTCTGACAAGCACTGTTACTTTTATTGAGCAGAACACTGTAACTTTAGCAGGTAGTATATAGTAACTACACATCTTGATGCTGCTGCATTTGCTAACCAAGGCAATGAGAGCTTCACTGTTGAACCTCTATGTACTGCGGCAGTTTTAGACCGTGCTAACTAACACTGGCACCGAATGCTTTCAGAGTACTGAAGCATATTCTCTGCCCTAATGGAATAAGTTACAATTATAATCATTTTCCCATGGTTTTCACACTGAGTTTTGTATATCCTCCAATGCTCATTCACATTGGTGTACACATAGACAGTGACCACAAGGAAAACGTGTATGGGTTGAACATGTTAAAAGACTTTCCGATAGAAATATGAAAGAGTTTCTGATTAAAGAGGAGTTGAATCTTTGATGAACACATAAAGGTAGAAACCGTGGACCAAACAATCTGATGCATAAACACCACGAATTTCAACAGTTCAGTATGCACGTTACTCTTAGCAGTTCTCTGTACACTGTAAGATTTTCAAGTAAGAATGCTAGAGTCAGCAATACTTGTGCTGTCAAGTATGAAGTTTGAACACATTCATTGGCACTTGTTTAAAAAGGTATTCTAAAACAGCCAAATGGCAATAAGCTAGAAAGACTGATGAGCTCACATGAAACTTAGGATATGTGCCGGCTTTCAGTGTGTTATACAGGTTTATAGTACGGGTAAAAGAACACACAGTGTAGAGAAACGTTTCTTTGCAAATTTTAAAACACTTCCGTGGTTCTCTTCCATTAAGTCGATCGATTAGGGTAGAAAGTACATGAAATTCTGACCATGATGGGAGGATACACGACGTTTCTTAGTTCAGAATCT
Source organism: Rhynchonycteris naso (assembly GCA_037038555.1). Taxonomy (NCBI): domain Eukaryota; kingdom Metazoa; phylum Chordata; class Mammalia; order Chiroptera; family Emballonuridae; genus Rhynchonycteris; species Rhynchonycteris naso. The sequence continues at coordinate 9,920 of JBAKBJ010000030.1, read as the reverse complement.
TTTTTGAGTTTACCTGTACTGTTAAATAAAGTTTACATCACTAGTCTTTCTTATAATGGCCCTGGAACACTTCCTGTACTTGTGCAGTTCAATGGTACCTACTGCTTATGTGAGATAAAAGTTACTTAGAGACTGGGATTTACCAGTGTTACCTTCAGGGTAGGAATATCTGTTTACACAGTGGTGTTCCAATTTACGTAAGGAATGGGATTGTTTGATAAACTCAGCATTCTAGGAAATGTGCGTTTCCTAGAATAAGCAGTGATTAATTTTAACAAAAGCTATACGTAACTTCAGACTGAAAGACACTTTTGAGCGAGATATACAGACAAGATGAATATAAAATCTTCACGTCCAATTTCAAGTAATTGCAAGTGTACAGAGGAGGGCAGCTAGCTAAAATACTTAAATTTCAATTCACAACACACTCACGTGAAACCAAACTGTAATTGACACTTGTAACCAAGCTTTAGCATCTGCTCTGGACTATGCTCAGCATAAAAGTATAAAATAATTTTGCACCACCTCACCCAGAAGTATATTTCAATGAACTAAAGACCTCCCCATTACGTTCAGTTACAGAACCTAAGCAGTGAGTGCTGGATAGGCATTACTCCGTTATAAAACTCAGCATGTTCCAAATCGACAAATGCAAAGAAGATTTGGACAAGCACCGCTAGTCCCGATGAGCAGACCACTGTTTAACTTTACCAGGTAATCAATTAACTACACATCTTGATGCTGGTGCATTTCCTAAAGAGGACAACGATAGTTTCACTGTTGAGCTTTTGTATACTATGGCTGTTCTTGACAGTGCTAACAGATACACAGAATGCTTTCAGAGGAGTGTAGCAAGTTCTCTGCCCTAATGAAATAAGTCAAAATAACAATCCTTTTCTCATAGCTTTTATCACTGATATATGTATATCCTGCAATGCTCACTTCAGAATGTAGTCCACATAGTGAACACAAAGAAAGTGTATGGGGTGAACATGTAAAATGACTTTCCAATAGATATATGAAACAGTTTCTGGTAACTCAGGAGTTGAATTTAAATGTAATTATGTAAAACACGTGGATCAATCAATCTGATGCTTAGAAACAACCCATTTCAATGCTTAATTATACACGTTACTTTTAGCACTTCTCCGTACAGTGTAAGATTTTCAGGTAAGAATGCTACATACACTCTTAGTTAAATTTGTGCTGTTTAGTAAGTAAGGCGTTAAAACACACTCTTTGGCAGTTGGCCACAAAGGTATTCTAACACTGTCAAATTGCAATAAGTGAGAAAGGGTGATGAGCTCACATTCAAATTAGGATATCTTTTGGATCTTATTTTGAAATACAGTTTTACAGTAAGAGCGAAATAACACAAATTTAGAGAAACATTTCTTTGCAGTTTTAAAACACACCTGGGTTTCTCTTTAATCAGGTAGCTCATTTTAGGCCAAAAGTACATGAAATTCTCTCCACGATGAGAGCAAAAGATAGGTTTCTTTGTTCAGAATCTCCTTTAGTTTAACTGTAGTGTTAAATATCATTTTCATCACTCGTCTTTCTTATAATGGCCCTGCAACTTTTCCGGTACTTGTGCAGTTAACCTTTACTTGCTGCCAATGTAATATAAAAAAGTTACTTGTAAATGGGAATTCCTAGTGTTATCTTAAGGGTAGGGGAATCTGTGTACACAATGGTCGTCTTCCAATTTACGTAAAGAATGTGATTGTTTACTGAGCTCAGCATTCTAAGAAATGTGCATTTCATAAAATAGGCTGTGTTTAATGAAAAGGAAAGCTCTGTGTCACTTCAGCTTGAAAGACGTTTTTGAACGAGACGTACAGACCAGATCAATATAAATGCTTCAGGTCACATTTCAAGCAATTCCACGTGTACATATAAGTGCAGCTAGCTCAAAAAACTTACATTTCATTTCAGCACCAACTCAAATACAACAAAAAGGTACATGACACTTGTAAACAAGCATTAACATCTGATCTGGAATATGCCCAGCATAGGAGTATAAAATAACCCTTGCACAACTTCACCCAGATCTATATTTTAAAGAACGAAGGACCTCCCCATTATGTTCAGTTACAGAACGTGAGCAGTGAGTGCTAAATTGGCATTACCCTGTTCTAAAGCACTATTTTTTAGTTCAACAAAGGAAAAGCAGATTCTGACAAGCACTGTTACTTTTATTGAGCAGAACACTGTAACTTTAGCAGGTAGTATATAGTAACTACACATCTTGATGCTGCTGCATTTGCTAACCAAGGCAATGAGAGCTTCACTGTTGAACCTCTATGTACTGCGGCAGTTTTAGACCGTGCTAACTAACACTGGCACCGAATGCTTTCAGAGTACTGAAGCATATTCTCTGCCCTAATGGAATAAGTTACAATTATAATCATTTTCCCATGGTTTTCACACTGAGTTTTGTATATCCTCCAATGCTCATTCACATTGGTGTACACATAGACAGTGACCACAAGGAAAACGTGTATGGGTTGAACATGTTAAAAGACTTTCCGATAGAAATATGAAAGAGTTTCTGATTAAAGAGGAGTTGAATCTTTGATGAACACATAAAGGTAGAAACCGTGGACCAAACAATCTGATGCATAAACACCACGAATTTCAACAGTTCAGTATGCACGTTACTCTTAGCAGTTCTCTGTACACTGTAAGATTTTCAAGTAAGAATGCTAGAGTCAGCAATACTTGTGCTGTCAAGTATGAAGTTTGAACACATTCATTGGCACTTGTTTAAAAAGGTATTCTAAAACAGCCAAATGGCAATAAGCTAGAAAGACTGATGAGCTCACATGAAACTTAGGATATGTGCCGGCTTTCAGTGTGTTATACAGGTTTATAGTACGGGTAAAAGAACACACAGTGTAGAGAAACGTTTCTTTGCAAATTTTAAAACACTTCCGTGGTTCTCTTCCATTAAGTCGATCGATTAGGGTAGAAAGTACATGAAATTCTGACCATGATGGGAGGATACACGACGTTTCTTAGTTCAGAATCTTTTTTGAGTTTACCTGTACTGTTAAATAAAGTTTACATCACTAGTCTTTCTTATAATGGCCCTGGAACACTTCCTGTACTTGTGCAGTTCAATGGTACCTACTGCTTATGTGAGATAAAAGTTACTTAGAGACTGGGATTTACCAGTGTTACCTTCAGGGTAGGAATATCTGTTTACACAGTGGTGTTCCAATTTACGTAAGGAATGGGATTGTTTGATAAACTCAGCATTCTAGGAAATGTGCGTTTCCTAGAATAAGCAGTGATTAATTTTAACAAAAGCTATACGTAACTTCAGACTGAAAGACACTTTTGAGCGAGATATACAGACAAGATGAATATAAAATCTTCACGTCCAATTTCAAGTAATTGCAAGTGTACAGAGGAGGGCAGCTAGCTAAAATACTTAAATTTCAATTCACAACACACTCACGTGAAACCAAACTGTAATTGACACTTGTAACCAAGCTTTAGCATCTGCTCTGGACTATGCTCAGCATAAAAGTATAAAATAATTTTGCACCACCTCACCCAGAAGTATATTTCAATGAACTAAAGACCTCCCCATTACGTTCAGTTACAGAACCTAAGCAGTGAGTGCTGGATAGGCATTACTCCGTTATAAAACTCAGCATGTTCCAAATCGACAAATGCAAAGAAGATTTGGACAAGCACCGCTAGTCCCGATGAGCAGACCACTGTTTAACTTTACCAGGTAATCAATTAACTACACATCTTGATGCTGGTGCATTTCCTAAAGAGGACAACGATAGTTTCACTGTTGAGCTTTTGTATACTATGGCTGTTCTTGACAGTGCTAACAGATACACAGAATGCTTTCAGAGGAGTGTAGCAAGTTCTCTGCCCTAATGAAATAAGTCAAAATAACAATCCTTTTCTCATAGCTTTTATCACTGATATATGTATATCCTGCAATGCTCACTTCAGAATGTAGTCCACATAGTGAACACAAAGAAAGTGTATGGGGTGAACATGTAAAATGACTTTCCAATAGATATATGAAACAGTTTCTGGTAACTCAGGAGTTGAATTTAAATGTAATTATGTAAAACACGTGGATCAATCAATCTGATGCTTAGAAACAACCCATTTCAATGCTTAATTATACACGTTACTTTTAGCACTTCTCCGTACAGTGTAAGATTTTCAGGTAAGAATGCTACATACACTCTTAGTTAAATTTGTGCTGTTTAGTAAGTAAGGCGTTAAAACACACTCTTTGGCAGTTGGCCACAAAGGTATTCTAACACTGTCAAATTGCAATAAGTGAGAAAGGGTGATGAGCTCACATTCAAATTAGGATATCTTTTGGATCTTATTTTGAAATACAGTTTTACAGTAAGAGCGAAATAACACAAATTTAGAGAAACATTTCTTTGCAGTTTTAAAACACACCTGGGTTTCTCTTTAATCAGGTAGCTCATTTTAGGCCAAAAGTACATGAAATTCTCTCCACGATGAGAGCAAAAGATAGGTTTCTTTGTTCAGAATCTCCTTTAGTTTAACTGTAGTGTTAAATATCATTTTCATCACTCGTCTTTCTTATAATGGCCCTGCAACTTTTCCGGTACTTGTGCAGTTAACCTTTACTTGCTGCCAATGTAATATAAAAAAGTTACTTGTAAATGGGAATTCCTAGTGTTATCTTAAGGGTAGGGGAATCTGTGTACACAATGGTCGTCTTCCAATTTACGTAAAGAATGTGATTGTTTACTGAGCTCAGCATTCTAAGAAATGTGCATTTCATAAAATAGGCTGTGTTTAATGAAAAGGAAAGCTCTGTGTCACTTCAGCTTGAAAGACGTTTTTGAACGAGACGTACAGACCAGATCAATATAAATGCTTCAGGTCACATTTCAAGCAATTCCACGTGTACATATAAGTGCAGCTAGCTCAAAAAACTTACATTTCATTTCAGCACCAACTCAAATACAACAAAAAGGTACATGACACTTGTAAACAAGCATTAACATCTGATCTGGAATATGCCCAGCATAGGAGTATAAAATAACCCTTGCACAACTTCACCCAGATCTATATTTTAAAGAACGAAGGACCTCCCCATTATGTTCAGTTACAGAACGTGAGCAGTGAGTGCTAAATTGGCATTACCCTGTTCAAAAGCACTATTTTTTAGTTCAACAAAGGAAAAGCAGATTCTGACAAGCACTGTTACTTTTATTGAGCAGAACACTGTAACTTTAGCAGGTAGTATATAGTAACTACACATCTTGATGCTGCTGCATTTGCTAACCAAGGCAATGAGAGCTTCACTGTTGAACCTCTATGTACTGCGGCAGTTTTAGACCGTGCTAACTAACACTGGCACCGAATGCTTTCAGAGTACTGAAGCATATTCTCTGCCCTAATGGAATAAGTTACAATTATAATCATTTTCCCATGGTTTTCACACTGAGTTTTGTATATCCTCCAATGCTCATTCACATTGGTGTACACATAGACAGTGACCACAAGGAAAACGTGTATGGGTTGAACATGTTAAAAGACTTTCCGATAGAAATATGAAAGAGTTTCTGATTAAAGAGGAGTTGAATCTTTGATGAACACATAAAGGTAGAAACCGTGGACCAAACAATCTGATGCATAAACACCACGAATTTCAACAGTTCAGTATGCACGTTACTCTTAGCAGTTCTCTGTACACTGTAAGATTTTCAAGTAAGAATGCTAGAGTCAGCAATACTTGTGCTGTCAAGTATGAAGTTTGAACACATTCATTGGCACTTGTTTAAAAAGGTATTCTAAAACAGCCAAATGGCAATAAGCTAGAAAGACTGATGAGCTCACATGAAACTTAGGATATGTGCCGGCTTTCAGTGTGTTATACAGGTTTATAGTACGGGTAAAAGAACACACAGTGTAGAGAAACGTTTCTTTGCAAATTTTAAAACACTTCCGTGGTTCTCTTCCATTAAGTCGATCGATTAGGGTAGAAAGTACATGAAATTCTGACCATGATGGGAGGATACACGACGTTTCTTAGTTCAGAATCTTTTTTGAGTTTACCTGTACTGTTAAATAAAGTTTACATCACTAGTCTTTCTTATAATGGCCCTGGAACACTTCCTGTACTTGTGCAGTTCAATGGTACCTACTGCTTATGTGAGATAAAAGTTACTTAGAGACTGGGATTTACCAGTGTTACCTTCAGGGTAGGAATATCTGTTTACACAGTGGTGTTCCAATTTACGTAAGGAATGGGATTGTTTGATAAACTCAGCATTCTAGGAAATGTGCGTTTCCTAGAATAAGCAGTGATTAATTTTAACAAAAGCTATACGTAACTTCAGACTGAAAGACACTTTTGAGCGAGATATACAGACAAGATGAATATAAAATCTTCACGTCCAATTTCAAGTAATTGCAAGTGTACAGAGGAGGGCAGCTAGCTAAAATACTTAAATTTCAATTCACAACACACTCACGTGAAACCAAACTGTAATTGACACTTGTAACCAAGCTTTAGCATCTGCTCTGGACTATGCTCAGCATAAAAGTATAAAATAATTTTGCACCACCTCACCCAGAAGTATATTTCAATGAACTAAAGACCTCCCCATTACGTTCAGTTACAGAACCTAAGCAGTGAGTGCTGGATAGGCATTACTCCGTTATAAAACTCAGCATGTTCCAAATCGACAAATGCAAAGAAGATTTGGACAAGCACCGCTAGTCCCGATGAGCAGACCACTGTTTAACTTTACCAGGTAATCAATTAACTACACATCTTGATGCTGGTGCATTTCCTAAAGAGGACAACGATAGTTTCACTGTTGAGCTTTTGTATACTATGGCTGTTCTTGACAGTGCTAACAGATACACAGAATGCTTTCAGAGGAGTGTAGCAAGTTCTCTGCCCTAATGAAATAAGTCAAAATAACAATCCTTTTCTCATAGCTTTTATCACTGATATATGTATATCCTGCAATGCTCACTTCAGAATGTAGTCCACATAGTGAACACAAAGAAAGTGTATGGGGTGAACATGTAAAATGACTTTCCAATAGATATATGAAACAGTTTCTGGTAACTCAGGAGTTGAATTTAAATGTAATTATGTAAAACACGTGGATCAATCAATCTGATGCTTAGAAACAACCCATTTCAATGCTTAATTATACACGTTACTTTTAGCACTTCTCCGTACAGTGTAAGATTTTCAGGTAAGAATGCTACATACACTCTTAGTTAAATTTGTGCTGTTTAGTAAGTAAGGCGTTAAAACACACTCTTTGGCAGTTGGCCACAAAGGTATTCTAACACTGTCAAATTGCAATAAGTGAGAAAGGGTGATGAGCTCACATTCAAATTAGGATATCTTTTGGATCTTATTTTGAAATACAGTTTTACAGTAAGAGCGAAATAACACAAATTTAGAGAAACATTTCTTTGCAGTTTTAAAACACACCTGGGTTTCTCTTTAATCAGGTAGCTCATTTTAGGCCAAAAGTACATGAAATTCTCTCCACGATGAGAGCAAAAGATAGGTTTCTTTGTTCAGAATCTCCTTTAGTTTAACTGTAGTGTTAAATATCATTTTCATCACTCGTCTTTCTTATAATGGCCCTGCAACTTTTCCGGTACTTGTGCAGTTAACCTTTACTTGCTGCCAATGTAATATAAAAAAGTTACTTGTAAATGGGAATTCCTAGTGTTATCTTAAGGGTAGGGGAATCTGTGTACACAATGGTCGTCTTCCAATTTACGTAAAGAATGTGATTGTTTACTGAGCTCAGCATTCTAAGAAATGTGCATTTCATAAAATAGGCTGTGTTTAATGAAAAGGAAAGCTCTGTGTCACTTCAGCTTGAAAGACGTTTTTGAACGAGACGTACAGACCAGATCAATATAAATGCTTCAGGTCACATTTCAAGCAATTCCACGTGTACATATAAGTGCAGCTAGCTCAAAAAACTTACATTTCATTTCAGCACCAACTCAAATACAACAAAAAGGTACATGACACTTGTAAACAAGCATTAACATCTGATCTGGAATATGCCCAGCATAGGAGTATAAAATAACCCTTGCACAACTTCACCCAGATCTATATTTTAAAGAACGAAGGACCTCCCCATTATGTTCAGTTACAGAACGTGAGCAGTGAGTGCTAAATTGGCATTACCCTGTTCTAAAGCACTATTTTTTAGTTCAACAAAGGAAAAGCAGATTCTGACAAGCACTGTTACTTTTATTGAGCAGAACACTGTAACTTTAGCAGGTAGTATATAGTAACTACACATCTTGATGCTGCTGCATTTGCTAACCAAGGCAATGAGAGCTTCACTGTTGAACCTCTATGTACTGCGGCAGTTTTAGACCGTGCTAACTAACACTGGCACCGAATGCTTTCAGAGTACTGAAGCATATTCTCTGCCCTAATGGAATAAGTTACAATTATAATCATTTTCCCATGGTTTTCACACTGAGTTTTGTATATCCTCCAATGCTCATTCACATTGGTGTACACATAGACAGTGACCACAAGGAAAACGTGTATGGGTTGAACATGTTAAAAGACTTTCCGATAGAAATATGAAAGAGTTTCTGATTAAAGAGGAGTTGAATCTTTGATGAACACATAAAGGTAGAAACCGTGGACCAAACAATCTGATGCATAAACACCACGAATTTCAACAGTTCAGTATGCACGTTACTCTTAGCAGTTCTCTGTACACTGTAAGATTTTCAAGTAAGAATGCTAGAGTCAGCAATACTTGTGCTGTCAAGTATGAAGTTTGAACACATTCATTGGCACTTGTTTAAAAAGGTATTCTAAAACAGCCAAATGGCAATAAGCTAGAAAGACTGATGAGCTCACATGAAACTTAGGATATGTGCCGGCTTTCAGTGTGTTATACAGGTTTATAGTACGGGTAAAAGAACACACAGTGTAGAGAAACGTTTCTTTGCAAATTTTAAAACACTTCCGTGGTTCTCTTCCATTAAGTCGATCGATTAGGGTAGAAAGTACATGAAATTCTGACCATGATGGGAGGATACACGACGTTTCTTAGTTCAGAATCTTTTTTGAGTTTACCTGTACTGTTAAATAAAGTTTACATCACTAGTCTTTCTTATAATGGCCCTGGAACACTTCCTGTACTTGTGCAGTTCAATGGTACCTACTGCTTATGTGAGATAAAAGTTACTTAGAGACTGGGATTTACCAGTGTTACCTTCAGGGTAGGAATATCTGTTTACACAGTGGTGTTCCAATTTACGTAAGGAATGGGATTGTTTGATAAACTCAGCATTCTAGGAAATGTGCGTTTCCTAGAATAAGCAGTGATTAATTTTAACAAAAGCTATACGTAACTTCAGACTGAAAGACACTTTTGAGCGAGATATACAGACAAGATGAATATAAAATCTTCACGTCCAATTTCAAGTAATTGCAAGTGTACAGAGGAGGGCAGCTAGCTAAAATACTTAAATTTCAATTCACAACACACTCACGTGAAACCAAACTGTAATTGACACTTGTAACCAAGCTTTAGCATCTGCTCTGGACTATGCTCAGCATAAAAGTATAAAATAATTTTGCACCACCTCACCCAGAAGTATATTTCAATGAACTAAAGACCTCCCCATTACGTTCAGTTACAGAACCTAAGCAGTGAGTGCTGGATAGGCATTACTCCGTTATAAAACTCAGCATGTTCCAAATCGACAAATGCAAAGAAGATTTGGACAAGCACCGCTAGTCCCGATGAGCAGACCACTGTTTAACTTTACCAGGTAATCAATTAACTACACATCTTGATGCTGGTGCATTTCCTAAAGAGGACAACGATAGTTTCACTGTTGAGCTTTTGTATACTATGGCTGTTCTTGACAGTGCT
>CM073004.1:76733189-76887865 GCA_037038555.1 Rhynchonycteris naso | reverse complement strand
TAACCCTACCCTAACCCTAACCCTAACCCTAACCCTAACCCTAACCCTAACCCTAACCCTAACCCTAACCCTAACCCTAACCCTAACCCTAACCCTAACCCTAACCCTAACCCTAACCCTAACCCTAACCCTAAACCCTAACCCTAACCCCTAACCCTAACCCTAACCCTAACCCTAACCCTAACCCTAACCCTAACCCTAACCCTAACCCTAACCCTAACCCTAACCCTAAACCCTAACCCTAACCCTAACCCTAACCCTAACCCTAACCCTAACCCTAACCCTAACCCTAACCCTAACCCTAACCCTAACCCTAACCCTAACCCTAACCCTAACCCTAACCCTAACCCTAACCCTAACCCTAACCCTAACCCTAACCCTAACCCTAACCCTAACCCTAACCCTAACCCTAACCCTAACCCTAACCCTAACCCTAACCCTAACCCTAACCCTAACCCTAACCCTAACCCTAACCTAACCCTAACCCTAACCCTAACCCTAACCCCTAACCCTAACCCTAACCCTAACCCTAACCCTAACCCTAACCCTAACCCTAACCCTAACCCTAACCCTAACCCTAACCCTAACCCTAACCCTAACCCTAACCCTAACCCTAACCCTAACCCTAACCCTAACCCTAACCCTAACCCTAACCCTAACCCTAACCCTAACCCTAACCCTAACCCTAACCCTAACCCTAACCCTAACCCTAACCCTAACCCTAACCCTAACCCTAACCCTAACCCTAACCCTAACCCTAACCTAACCCTAACCTAACCCTAACCCTAACCCTAACCCTAACCCTAACCCTAACCCCTAACCCTAACCCTAACCCTAACCCTAACCCTAACCCTAACCCTAACCCTAACCCTAACCCTAACCCTAACCCTAACCCTAACCCTAACCCTAACCCTAACCCTAACCCTAACCCTAACCCTAACCCTAACCCTAACCCTAACCCTAACCCTAACCCTAACCCTAACCCTAACCCTAACCCTAACCCTAACCCTAACCCTAACCTAACCCTAACCCTAACCCTAACCCTAACCCTAACCCCTAACCCTAACCCTAACCCTAACCCTAACCCTAACCCTAACCCTAACCCTAACCCTAACCCTAACCCTAACCCTAACCCTAACCCTAACCCTAACCCTAACCCTAACCCTAACCCTAACCCTAACCCTAACCCTAACCCTAACCCTAACCCTAACCCTAACCCTAACCCTAACCCTAACCTAACCCTAACCCTAACCCTAACCCTAACCCTAACCCTAACCCTAACCCTAACCCTAACCCTAACCCTAACCCTAACCCTAACCCTAACCCTAACCCTAACCCTAACCCTAACCCTAACCCTAACCCTAACCCTAACCCTAACCCCTAACCCTAACCCTAACCCTAACCCTAACCCTAACCCTAACCCTAACCCTAACCCTAACCCTAACCCTAACCCTAACCCTAACCCTAACCCTAACCCTAACCCTAACCCTAACCCTAACCCTAACCCTAACCCTAACCCTAACCCTAACCCTAACCCTAACCCTAACCCTAACCCTAACCCTAACCCTAACCCTAACCCTAACCCTAACCCTAACCCTAACCCTAACCCTAACCCTAACCCTAACCCTAACCCTAACCCTAACCCTAACCCTAACCCTAACCCTAACCCTAACCCTAACCCTAACCCTAACCCTAACCCTAACCCTAACCCTAACCCTAACCCTAACCCTAACCCTAACCCTAACCCTAACCCTAACCCTAACCCTAACCCTAACCCTAACCCTAACCCTAACCCTAACCCTAACCCTAACCCTAACCCTAACCCTAACCCTAACCCTAACCCTAACCCTAACCCTAACCCTAACCCTAACCCTGACCCTGACCCTGACCCTGACCCTGACCCTGACCCTGACCCTGACCCTGACCCTGACCCTGACCCTGACCCTGACCCTGACCCTGACCCTGACCCTGACCCTGACCCTGACCCTGACCCTGACCCTGACCCTGACCCTGACCCTGACCCTGACCCTGACCCTGACCCTGACCCTGACCCTGACCCTGACCCTGACCCTGACCCTGACCCTGACCCTGACCCTGACCCTGACCCTGACCCTGACCCTGACCCTGACCCTGACCCTGACCCTGACCCTGACCCTGACCCTGACCCTGACCCTGACCCTGACCCTGACCCTGACCCTGACCCTGACCCTGACCCTGACCCTGACCCTGACCCTGACCCTGACCCTGACCCTGACCCTGACCCTGACCCTGACCCTGACCCTGACCCTGACCCTGACCCTGACCCTGACCCTGACCCTGACCCTGACCCTGACCCTGACCCTGACCCTGACCCTGACCCTGACCCTGACCCTGACCCTGACCCTGACCCTGACCCTGACCCTGACCCTGACCCTGACCCTGACCCTGACCCTGACCCTGACCCTGACCCTGACCCTGACCCTGACCCTGACCCTAACCCTGACCCTGACCCTAACCCTAACCCTAACCCTAACCCTAACCCTAACCCTAACCCTAACCCTAACCCTAACCCTAACCCTAACCCTAACCCTAACCCTAACCCTAACCCTAACCCTAACCCTAACCCTAACCCTAACCCTAACCCTAACCCTAACCCTAACCCTAACCCTAACCCTAACCCTAACCCTAACCCTAACCCTAACCCTAACCCTAACCCTAACCCTAACCCTAACCCTAACCCTAACCCTAACCCTAACCCTAACCCTAACCCTAACCCTAACCCTAACCCTAACCCTAACCCTAACCCTAACCCTAACCCTAACCCTAACCCTAACCCTAACCCTAACCCTAACCCTAACCCTAACCCTAACCCTAACCCTAACCCTAACCCTAACCCTAACCCTAACCCTAACCCTAACCCTAACCCTAACCCTAACCCTAACCCTAACCCTAACCCCTAACCCTAACCCTAACCCTAACCCTAACCCTAACCCTAACCCTAACCCTAACCCTAACCCTAACCCTAACCCTAACCCTAACCCTAACCCTAAACCCTAACCCTAACCCTAACCCTAACCCTAACCCTAACCCTAACCCTAACCCTAACCCTAACCCTAACCCTAACCCTAACCCTAACCCTAACCCTAACCCTAACCCTAACCCTAACCCTAACCCTAACCCTAACCCTAACCCTAACCCTAACCCTAACCCTAACCCTAACCCTAACCCTAACCCTAACCCTAACCCTAACCCTAACCCTAACCCTAACCCTAACCCTAACCCTAACCCTAACCCTAACCCTAACCCTAACCCTAACCCTAACCCTAACCCTAACCCTAACCCTAACCCTAACCCTAACCCTAACCCTAACCCTAACCCTAACCCTAACCCTAACCCTAACCCTAACCCTAACCCTAACCCTAACCCTAACCCTAACCCTAACCCTAACCCTAACCCTAACCCTAACCCTAACCCTAACCCTAACCCTAACCCTAACCCTAACCCTAACCCTAACCCTAACCCTAACCCTAACCCTAACCCTAACCCTAACCCTAACCCTAACCCTAACCCTAACCCTAACCCTAACCCTAACCCTAACCCTAACCCTAACCCTAACCCTAACCCTAACCCTAACCCTAACCCTAACCCTAACCCTAACCCTAACCCTAACCCTAAACCCTAACCCTAACCCTAACCCTAACCCTAACCACCTAACCCTAACCCTAACCCTAACCCTAACCCTAACCCTAACCCTAACCCTAACCCTAACCCTAACCCTAACCCTAACCCTAACCCTAACCCTAACCCTAACCCTAACCCTAACCCTAACCCTAACCCTAACCCTAACCCTAACCCTAACCCTAACCCTAACCCTAACCCTAACCCTAACCCTAACCCTAACCCTAACCCTAACCCTAACCCTAACCCTAACCCTAACCCTAACCCTAACCCTAACCCTAACCCTAACCCTAACCCTAACCCTAACCCTAACCCTAACCCTAACCCTAACCCTAACCCTAACCCTAACCCTAACCCTAACCCTAACCCTAACCCTAACCCTAACCCTAACCCTAACCCTAACCCTAACCCTAACCCTAACCCCTAACCCTAACCCTAACCCTAACCCTAACCCTAACCCTAACCCTAACCCTAACCCTAACCCTAACCCTAACCCTAACCCTAACCCTAACCCTAACCCTAACCCTAACCCTAACCCTAACCCTAACCCTAACCCTAACCCTAACCCTAACCCTAACCCTAACCCTAACCCTAACCCTAACCCTAACCCTAACCCTAACCCTAACCCTAACCCTAACCCTAACCCTAACCCTAACCCTAACCCTAACCCTAACCCTAACCCTAACCCTAACCCTAACCCTAACCCTAACCCTAACCCTAACCCTAACCCTAACCCTAACCCTAACCCTAACCCTAACCCTAACCCTAACCCTAACCCTAACCCTAACCCTAACCCTAACCCTAACCCTAACCCTAACCCTAACCCTAACCCTAACCCTAACCCTAACCCTAACCCTAACCCTAACCCTAACCCTAACCCTAACCCTAACCCTAACCCTAACCCTAACCCTAACCCTAACCCTAACCCTAACCCTAACCCTAACCCTAACCCTAACCCTAACCCTAACCCTAACCCTAACCCTAACCCTAACCCTAACCCTAACCCTAACCCTAACCCTAACCCTAACCCTAACCCTAACCCTAACCCTAACCCTAACCCTAACCCTAACCCTAACCCTAACCCTAACCCTAACCCTAACCCTAACCCTAACCCTAACCCTAACCCTAACCCTAACCCTAACCCTAACCCTAACCCTAACCCTAACCCTAACCCTAACCCTAACCCTAACCCTAACCCTAACCCTAACCCTAACCCTAACCCTAACCCTAACCCTAACCCTAACCCTAACCCTAACCCTAACCCTAACCCTAACCCTAACCCTAACCCTAACCCTAACCCTAACCCTAACCCTAACCCTAACCCTAACCCTAACCCTAACCCTAACCCTAACCCTAACCCTAACCCTAACCCTAACCCTAACCCTAACCCTAACCCTAACCCTAACCCTAACCCTAACCCTAACCCTAACCCTAACCCTAACCCTAACCCTAACCCTAACCCTAACCCTAACCCTAACCCTAACCCTAACCCTAACCCTAACCCTAACCCTAACCCTAACCCTAACCCTAACCCTAACCCTAACCCTAACCCTAACCCTAACCCTAACCCTAACCCTAACCCTAACCCTAACCCTAACCCTAACCCTAACCCTAACCCTAACCCTAACCCTAACCCTAACCCTAACCCTAACCCTAACCCTAACCCTAACCCTAACCCTAACCCTAACCCTAACCCTAACCCTAACCCTAACCCTAACCCTAACCCTAACCCTAACCCTAACCCTAACCCTAACCCTAACCCTAACCCTAACCCTAACCCTAACCCTAACCCTAACCCTAACCCTAACCCTAACCCTAACCCTAACCCTAACCCTAACCCTAACCCTAACCCTAACCCTAACCCTAACCCTAACCCTAACCCTAACCCTAACCCTAACCCTAACCCTAACCCTAACCCTAACCCTAACCCTAACCCTAACCCTAACCCTAACCCTAACCCTAACCCTAACCCTAACCCTAACCCTAACCCTAACCCTAACCCTAACCCTAACCCTAACCCTAACCCTAACCCTAACCCTAACCCTAACCCTAACCCTAACCCTAACCCTAACCCTAACCCTAACCCTAACCCTAACCCTAACCCTAACCCTAACCCTAACCCTAACCCTAACCCTAACCCTAACCCTAACCCTAACCCTAACCCTAACCCTAACCCTAACCCTAACCCTAACCCTAACCCTAACCCTAACCCTAACCCTAACCCTAACCCTAACCCTAACCCTAACCCTAACCCTAACCCTAACCCTAACCCTAACCCTAACCCTAACCCTAACCCTAACCCTAACCCTAACCCTAACCCTAACCCTAACCCTAACCCTAACCCTAACCCTAACCCTAACCCTAACCCTAACCCTAACCCTAACCCTAACCCTAACCCTAACCCTAACCCTAACCCTAACCCTAACCCTAACCCTAACCCTAACCCTAACCCTAACCCTAACCCTAACCCTAACCCTAACCCTAACCCTAACCCTAACCCTAACCCTAACCCTAACCCTAACCCTAACCCTAACCCTAACCCTAACCCTAACCCTAACCCTAACCCTAACCCTAACCCTAACCCTAACCCTAACCCTAACCCTAACCCTAACCCTAACCCTAACCCTAACCCTAACCCTAACCCTAACCCTAACCCTAACCCTAACCCTAACCCTAACCCTAACCCTAACCCTAACCCTAACCCTAACCCTAACCCTAACCCTAACCCTAACCCTAACCCTAACCCTAACCCTAACCCTAACCCTAACCCTAACCCTAACCCTAACCCTAACCCTAACCCTAACCCTAACCCTAACCCTAACCCTAACCCTAACCCTAACCCTAACCCTAACCCTAACCCTAACCCTAACCCTAACCCTAACCCTAACCCTAACCCTAACCCTAACCCTAACCCTAACCCTAACCCTAACCCTAACCCTAACCCTAACCCTAACCCTAACCCTAACCCTAACCCTAACCCTAACCCTAACCCTAACCCTAACCCTAACCCTAACCCTAACCCTAACCCTAACCCTAACCCTAACCCTAACCCTAACCCTAACCCTAACCCTAACCCTAACCCTAACCCTAACCCTAACCCTAACCCTAACCCTAACCCTAACCCTAACCCTAACCCTAACCCTAACCCTAACCCTAACCCTAACCCTAACCCTAACCCTAACCCTAACCCTAACCCTAACCCTAACCCTAACCCTAACCCTAACCCTAACCCTAACCCTAACCCTAACCCTAACCCTAACCCTAACCCTAACCCTAACCCTAACCCTAACCCTAACCCTAACCCTAACCCTAACCCTAACCCTAACCCTAACCCTAACCCTAACCCTAACCCTAACCCTAACCCTAACCCTAACCCTAACCCTAACCCTAACCCTAACCCTAACCCTAACCCTAACCCTAACCCTAACCCTAACCCTAACCCTAACCCTAACCCTAACCCTAACCCTAACCCTAACCCTAACCCTAACCCTAACCCTAACCCTAACCCTAACCCTAACCCTAACCCTAACCCTAACCCTAACCCTAACCCTAACCCTAACCCTAACCCTAACCCTAACCCTAACCCTAACCCTAACCCTAACCCTAACCCTAACCCTAACCCTAACCCTAACCCTAACCCTAACCCTAACCCTAACCCTAACCCTAACCCTAACCCTAACCCTAACCCTAACCCTAACCCTAACCCTAACCCTAACCCTAACCCTAACCCTAACCCTAACCCTAACCCTAACCCTAACCCTAACCCTAACCCTAACCCTAACCCTAACCCTAACCCTAACCCTAACCCTAACCCTAACCCTAACCCTAACCCTAACCCTAACCCTAACCCTAACCCTAACCCTAACCCTAACCCTAACCCTAACCCTAACCCTAACCCTAACCCTAACCCTAACCCTAACCCTAACCCTAACCCTAACCCTAACCCTAACCCTAACCCTAACCCTAACCCTAACCCTAACCCTAACCCTAACCCTAACCCTAACCCTAACCCTAACCCTAACCCTAACCCTAACCCTAACCCTAACCCTAACCCTAACCCTAACCCTAACCCTAACCCTAACCCTAACCCTAACCCTAACCCTAACCCTAACCCTAACCCTAACCCTAACCCTAACCCTAACCCTAACCCTAACCCTAACCCTAACCCTAACCCTAACCCTAACCCTAACCCTAACCCTAACCCTAACCCTAACCCTAACCCTAACCCTAACCCTAACCCTAACCCTAACCCTAACCCTAACCCTAACCCTAACCCTAACCCTAACCCTAACCCTAACCCTAACCCTAACCCTAACCCTAACCCTAACCCTAACCCTAACCCTAACCCTAACCCTAACCCTAACCCTAACCCTAACCCTAACCCTAACCCTAACCCTAACCCTAACCCTAACCCTAACCCTAACCCTAACCCTAACCCTAACCCTAACCCTAACCCTAACCCTAACCCTAACCCTAACCCTAACCCTAACCCTAACCCTAACCCTAACCCTAACCCTAACCCTAACCCTAACCCTAACCCTAACCCTAACCCTAACCCTAACCCTAACCCTAACCCTAACCCTAACCCTAACCCTAACCCTAACCCTAACCCTAACCCTAACCCTAACCCTAACCCTAACCCTAACCCTAACCCTAACCCTAACCCTTGAGCCTTAGCCTTGAGCCTTGAACTTTGAGCCCTGAGCCCTGAGCCCTGAGCCCTGAGCCCTGACCCTGAACTACAACCTGAAATAAAAAACCAGCAGTTAAAATGTACAGCACACAAGAAATTTATCCAAGACAGAAATGAAGAAGAGCGTTTTTTCAAAATGTTTTATTGGTTTGAAAGTAGAAAGATAGACTGAGGAGCATGAGGCAGTCACAGAAAATCCTGTTTCTGAATGATCTATAAGGAGTTACACCAGCTTCCATTGTTTTCAATAAATCATCCACGCTTCCGCAAAACAGGACACTCAATAGTCAGAACACACACAGCCAAAACCAGTCAACTGTACTCACACAACAGCAACTCCCATGTAAGGCACAGATTGTTGATCTTGCCAAACACTGCAGACATCTCACACGGACATCCTGACAGAAGAAGGACTCATAACAAAACAACAAATAGTCACACTTACAATATCTGACAGTATATTCAAGGAAACCACAAACTATCAATATGCAAGGAAGGCTGAGGACTTAATTCGATCTATAAACTTCCATAATTCCTGCCCCTAAAAAGAACTGTAAATTGAAAAGAAGCAATAAAAGACACAATCCACATAAACATATCCAAGGAGCATCCCCTAAAAATATGACAACAATGTAAAAAGGCACATACTGAAGGAAATGCAACAGAAAACAAGGTGCCACATATCTGTCACAATACAGTTAAAAATGAACAGTACCTATAACTTTTTCAAATAACTTTTTCAATAAATGTTTCAAATGTCAATTAATTTATTTGGGCTACCACGGTATAGAACTGATGGTGGTCGCTATGATCTTGGAAGGAACACATACACAGCAGTAATCCAGAAACGTCTGAGCAGTTTTCTAGACAGACTTTCTATTCCAAACTTTTCCGATGGAGGGCAGCATAAAACTTTTCTGGTCTCTTTACCCACAACCTCAATGGAGTGCTTTCCGAAGTACATAATGCATGCCGATATACATCAGACTAAAAAAAGGGATTCCACCTTGAAAGACAAAAGTATCCTTTAACAGAGAAGGTTAGTCAAGGCGGACAGCAGACACTCAGCAGAAACCCTGGATATCACTTCAAAGCGCGTATCCACACCAGGTACCAAATAGCCAAAGTTCTTTCACCATACACGGTCTGGCCCAAAAAAACGTAAAACATAGGAAGTAGGATGACACACAGAGATATGGAATTTCTCATGGCAAGATCGAAATATTGAATATCAAAATCTATACCTCACAAGGACAGGAACACAGAAAACCCACATGCACACAGACACCATAATCAACAGAACAGTGCCACAATGCATGCTTGTCCAATAAGCACATGCCTTGCGAACATATAGGAGCTTTGCACCCAGAAAGCCATAGGCAAAAGGAAGATTTTTAGCTAAAAAAAAGATTGCATATGATACCTGAAGCACTTCAAGGACACAGTGACACTGGAAGCAAAGGTAACATTAACCAATTTAAAAATAAGTAAAAGGGCAGACGAATGAAAGCAAATGGGTAAATGTATATACTTTTATGTATGCATAGGAACATAAAAAGGAAAGAAAGAAAGAAAGAAAGAAAGAAAGAAAGAAAGAAAGAAAGAAAGAAAGAAAGAAAGAAAGAAAGCTCTAAACCGGAAATCAAAAAGACACAGGAGCAATAAATAAGAGATAATTAAACTAGGAAAAGAATGAGATGATTCACTACATACATGACTGGAAACAATAGAGAAATAAATAAGCAAGATAAATTAAGTAATTAAACCTAGTCAATGAATCGACAAGTCATTATTTGAAAAACATAGCAAAAATATTAGGACATAGACCAAGGTATTGACAAGCCAAATCTGAGAACATATGTCCAAAATAATATTGACACAGAACAAAGTGACAAAACTAATAAAATTTTCTCAACTCCATCAATGTTGCATCACCGAATAAAGAAGTAAAAGGGAATGAACCATACCATGCCTTCCCTTCCAGAAAATATTGCCTCCATGTATCTAGCAAAGCCATTAAGTGATGTAAGAATATCTTACCTTTGAATCTTCATTGCACTGTCTCCTTCCTGCCTCCGATGAGGAAACAGAAGCCATATTTCTCCTCAGCACCGTCCGTTTTTGAACGAAAGACATGGGATAATCAACATATTTAATGTTTTTAACATATTATGTATTTATTAATTTTACAGAGGGGGGAGAGGGAGAAAGAGAAAAAAAGGGGAAAGAAGCTGAAAACATCAATTTCAACTCCAATATGTACTTTGACCACACAGTGCAGGGTTTCATTCCAGACAGACACTTTATCCACTACGCCAGCACAGGTCTGGCAAACATAATGAATTGTGACATACTGACATCATTTTCAGACAACAGTTGTATAGAAAACCTTAATAGCTTATGGGCATACTGACATTCTTATGCCAGGAGACTAAGAGACGGCCCTTGTAAAAACTGCTGTATTAAAAACGTCCACGAGAAGACACCGAAATAAAATGTTAAAAAAACTTTAGGAATCCAGTACTCAGCAGGGGACCTGGAAAAGCACAGTGACTGACAGCAGAACTAAGCACAGAAAAAATTCTCCGTGGGAAGGAATTGAGGACCCTGACACAGGACCTCTCTTTCATAGCAGAATGTGAAAAGCAATGACCTGGAAAATAACACAGCCCTACCACGTAAGCTGTCGCTCTCCCCAGAGAACCAGCGTGCTTTCCCAAGAGCCCAGAATCCTAGGAACCAAGCAAACATGCCACTCTCGTGATACATGATCTAAGTGCCCTGAGTTAGGAGAGAAGAATACACTGCCGGCACACAGAGATGACGGCATGGGACCCTGTGAAATACAGCAAAACTCGGCTACAGGTCGGCACACAGGAGCGCTCCCAAGGGGCGCATGCTCACTCCTTACTCCAACGACCTGCTACCTGAACCTGTGCGTCAGAGGCGGTGGGGGAGCCTATTGCGCGGGAACCGAGTCAGGCCGACCAGGAACGGGGGCGCTACCCTGCAGCGGGGTCTCTGACAAAAGCACAAAGGCAAGACCACGTGAGGAGACTGGGAACACACAGGACCCCATTTGTTCTTCTGAATCCCGCCTGTTTCCTAAAACTCACCGCCCCAAACAGGCGCGCTAGTTCCTGTTTCTTAGAGAACTCAGAATGTCGTCCCTCACCACCACCTTAAACTTAGAGTTACTGTACCTTTAAACCCCGGGAAATGAAAAGTGTCCCCTCAAGACTCACTTCTGCTAAAATTAAAGGGCTAGGGAAAACCCTATACTGCGCACTTATACAAGATACCCCTGAAAAAAAAAAAAATACCTACTTGAACAGTGTCCAAATTCTGGACTAATGCCCACAACGCTCCCAAATGTAAACAGCAGCGGAAAAAAATTATTTCTGGTGCAGCACCCCTCACCCATTCCTCAGCTCTCAAAGAGACACACCTGAGAGAGCCACTGCATCCAAACACCACTCGGAAGATCGCTCCCTTCACGGACCGAACCACAACTACCCCAAATCTTCTCAGGCCTTTCCCTCTCCCTGCAAACACAGAAAACTACACCTCTGACGGAGTGACACCCAGTAAGACATAAAGGAAGCAAAGAAGACACTTTTTGTTTGATGCCTATGGAGCCGTCCCACCACCAGCATCCAGACACCAAAGCTGTGAGATTTTAAAGGGCTCCTTTAATAAACCTCCAGACATGCATGCCGTCCGTTCCTGTCTACTCCCTTCCTCGGAACTCCGGACCCTCCATGGTCACACAAATGGCTCCCACCCACACGACCTGGGTCAGTGTTCCCACTCTGAACAAGAAAAGCCCTTTCCTCCTAACGCGCCCCCAGAACGCCGCAGGACAAGGAAACCCAGGCAGAGGTGAGCCAGAAGCCTCTCACAGCGCACCCTCTCAGAACCCCGGCAACGCGGACGAGTCCCCAAACCCGCCTGAGGCGTCCTGGTGCACCGCCCGCCAGAGAGAAGCTTAAACACTGGACATTAGACTCACCTGCGACCCAGGGCATTCCACTCAGCTCTCTTGGCCTTTCCACCGACAGAGAGGAGACCCACCCACACAAACCTCCCTCGCGGAGCAGGTCCCTGTCCCGTCCCCCTCCCTCCAAAAGCTTATAGCGGGTCGGACCTCCTCAAACCCACGTCCCACACAGACAACTCGGCTCTCATTTCGCGCCAATCCCCAGGCCCACCCCCATCCATCCCGCCTCATAGCGCACGCTCCCCAAACCTCTTCCCCGAGCTCCTCGCTCAGCACCTCTCATGCACCCACCTCTTCCCGGCCCCCAAAAGACAATCCCGTCCAACTCCGACCGCAGGCCCGGCGCCGTCCCTTCTCGGCCTGGGCGCCTCTCGGCCTGACCAGCTCAGACAGCAGCCCCGTTCGCTTGTGCTTCCTTAAGGAACCTGCCCTTCCTCCCTCTTCCCGGGGCAGCACCTCCTCCCTCCACCTCCTGGTCACCTGTCAAACACTTGCTGACTTCTCCTCAGGTGCTTGCAAAGCAGGTCACTTTGTCCTCCCTAGGAGTGTACCTCGTGGAGACCTGCGCCTCAGCCGCGCCTTTGACTCCTGACTCCCGCCCAGCAACGCCTACGTGCAGATGCTTCCAGGATGCGCGCGGGGACTCCCGCCGCAGAGGGGAGGGGAAACGCGGGATGGGCGGCGGTCCAGAAAAGCAGCACAGAGAGGAGAAGGCTGCCTGGCCGCGGCATAAAGGGGATATGAAGCTTCCAGCAGCCTGGATAAAAGTAATTGTCCCCAAAGTTACTCTGGAACAAGCTGCTAAGGGTAATGTTTCTTTAAGACTTTCACATTAAGACCAACGCTGAGAGACATCCCTAATTTATCCAAAATTTTAATAGTCAGTAATGTCGGTACCGGCACAGACATACACACCAGCATACAGATGAATGCACAACACACACACACACACACAAACACACGATTTCTTGTGGCTCGTGGCTTCAATGGCAGAGTGGGCAATAAAAAATTTAAGATGCCACTTTAGGTTCAGGCAACTGCTATGCAGCAAAACAACAGAATGCTGTCCATAACAGTCAGAAATGATCTGGAAACACCTTCCTTGGAAGAAGAGGCCTGAAAGCAGAGGCCTAAGGTGCAGAAACCGAATCACAGTTGCTGGCTGCACAAAGCACTGTCCCATCTGCCCTACATGACTTGGTCGCTCTGGACTCAAGGCAGGTACAACAAAGGACCGATGTGAATGCCAAGAAACAACTACAGGGAACAATGACTGGTTACTTCTCCATCTCTCTCCCAATACCCTATCTCTAAACTCAATAAATGAAATATAAGCAACAACACAACTTTCTGTACAGTGCCATTGCTCTGCTGTCCCTTTCATGACTGACAGTCTTTCTGCCTCACTTTCTCCTCTCTTCAACATTCACACAGGTCCCGTCCCCATACACTCGCCTCCGGGGAGGCTGCTCAGGTGAGCTATGCTGCCTCGGCAACAATAGATCAAACCGTCTAAAGAAGCAAGCAGTGTCTGGCAAACGACCTGACTGGACACCACTATCCTGGGCATTCCCTGAACACCAGCGGCACCAGTTCCCCGTGGGTCAGATGGACAGACCTGCTGGGTCTCCCTGCCTGCTGGGAGAACAATATACGTGACACCTCAACCCACTGAAACACCTGTAGGAAATTGTTTTTGTCTGACTCAATCCTTCCTACTGGTGCTACAAAGGAACTAATAACTGACATTCTTCATCTCTTACTTTTCACAATACACCATCTACAGACCCACTTCTTAACATGTTGAACGAGTGCCCCACAGAGTATCTCTCAGATGACCATAAGGGGACATGATATCACTTACAAAAAGATCCTCATTCTCGGAACACCATGCCTCCAGACTGTAACTCACAGAAAATGTTAAAAAATACTGTTGCTGATTTATCAGTAAGTGAACCTGGGACTCTGAAGACCGAGCATCAAAACCCTGAGGTCAATGGATTTGGCTGGATTTGGCTAACGCTCATGCAACTTGAGTATAAAATAAATGGCTTCAGCATGGCATTATGTACAGGAATCTATGTTCTCTGGCTTGAGCCCTTCCTCTAACACATTCAAGGACATTGCAGAGAGAAGTTGCAATGGCTGTTCCAAACTGTTTTGCCAAGCAGCAGCCCGGATGCAAGAAAATTTCTTCTTAAGAAGTGCTATTAATTCCCAATTTCCCCACTAGAGCACAGCAAAAGAATGTATCCTTTCCCATTGACCCCTATTCAAGTGATATTCCCCAAATGCAGAATACATGGCAGCGTGCATCAGAGGGCAACAAGGAATCCCACACTTGCAGACAAGAGGATCCCAAGCTGAAGGGTCTTGTTAATCAGACTAACAGGAGAAGGCGTGACACAAAACAATCAGCACAGCTAAAGTCAGGACCCCACAAGCTCAATGGAGGCTCTGGGGAGCACTGTGAGCACCAACGGAGGACCAAGAGCTTCGAAACTAAAACTGTTGCCCAGACATGCTCCTGGTCAAAAAGATCTAGACTTAGAAACAGGGTGACCCATGCTGATATAAAACTCTTCATGCTAGGTTGCATACATCACGGTGTAAAAATTGAAGGTCACATAAATTGAACTCCATGAAAGCCTCAGATAGAACCACACCAAAAAACACAGCACACACACCAAAAAAAAAATTCCCTATTCATTTTAGCCTAGACTCTGGGCAAAGGTCTCACATCTGTGAACAGGATGTCAGAAGCACAATAAAGACAGAGAGATCAACAGCAAAAGATACATCCCTCTGCATCAGCTGAATCAGACACAGTGGAAAGACATTCACCTAATAAGGTATTGAGGGAACAAGCAAAGGGAGGCAATTGAAATTATTATATAAGTAACTAAATAACCTAATAAATAACTTAAGGGAAAACAAATGAACAAATAAAGGGAAAAATAAATCAACAGAAAACAGGATAGTACAAAAGTTAATGAAGAATAACTACATGAACAAATAAGGAACCGAATAAAAGAAGCAATACTTGCAAACAACCACCTATAGGAAGCCAAGGCAAATACCTAAGACAGATCATGCTCAGAAAGACCCAGAGTCCCAGCAAACTCTGCTGTTCCACCAGAAAAGGAAACAGAGTGACCCAATGCATTCTTTCCCTTTTCCAAAAGATTCTTTCCACATCAGCCCTACAGCAGTTTCCTAAAGTAGCAATGTCATGGCAACCAATCAATCATAGCCCATTGTTCCCACCTAAGATAAAGAAACAAACGCTTCCGTTCTCATAGGTGCAGTATAGATCATACATGGAATCGGAACATACATGCTGACACCATAATCACTTATTTACTATGTGGGAAATTTCAAGGACTTATAATTATTCAGACAAACCAATAATCCCCAACAGCAGACTTTCTGAGAAAGAGCACTACTCACAAGAGGGCACTAGAAAAGTTTCATTTTTTCAAATTCACTCCTCTCATGCATTTTACTCAAGATCCACAATATCAGGTGGCAGACGTCAGAGCATGAAAAGGGATTACACTGTCAAGGACTACACAACCCTGTCAGGGGACTTTTTATTAATGTCAGTAGTTACAAAGAAATAACCTCAGAAAGTTCACAACCCAATTACTTAACCTGTTATTTCCAACCAGACAGTTTGTCAGCTATCACTTCTACTTTGAGTCTTAGAAATGAATGAAAGTTGACTGGCATTGCATGGCACCATTTTTTTTTTTTTTTTACATAGACAAAGTGAGAGACCGAGAGAGGGAGATATTGACAAGTAAAAAGAAAAACAAATAGGAAGCATCTATTCTTTGTTGAGGCACCTTACCTGTTCATCCATTGCTTTCTCATATCTGCCATTAAGGGAAGGGACCTACAGTACAGCGAGGCACCTGCTGCTCAAGCCAGCAACCTTGACCTTACGTCCAAGGACCCTTGGGATTAATCCAGAGACCATGGAGTCATGTCGATGATCCCACATTCAAACCACAGAGCCCACAGTACAGCTAAGGAACCTGCCTGCAAGCTGCATAAACCAGTGCTCAGGCCAGAGATCTCAGCATCTTGACCCAGGGTCCTCTGCATCTCAGTCTGATGGTCTATCCAATTTGCCACCATGTAAACAGGAAATAACAGTCTTCATATACAGGGTTGGGTGATCTGGGTGAAGAACTCAGTAGACACATCCTGCGACCATGTCACTGGATCAAGAAGGGGATAGGAAAGCACGCTCCCTGGGAAAACATAAGTGACACATTATGACCATATCCTTTGACTGTGAGGGGACACAGTACAGGAAGGGAGAGTACTGGATATTGCCACAGGACCTCAGTCTGGCAGTTCTGAGGAATTATAGAGAACATGGAGGTCTGACATGGGAGCTGACAGATTCACCCTTAGAGGCTAACTTGCCCTAGCATATAAACTCTAGGACAAGGGAGCACATTCAGGGGCACTGGCAGGCAGACGTAAAGGGAGAGATGGCAGGCCAACTATATTGGGACCCCTCCGGAAATCATGGAATGTACAGTCAGTGCATGTCCAATGCCTAGGACTGTTCCAACGCACCTCTGCGGGCCCATAACCCTGCTATATCCTCTCACCCTTTGGATGAATCCCTTGATGAATCACTAAAACTGCTGGCTACACACATGTAATTAGAATTGGCTATGAGGAGAGAACTGGTCCCCTTCAAAGGTTTCTCCATCCCAACCTCTCTGGGCAGAGAAGATACCCTTCAATGCGTTCCAGGGAGGTGAAATGATCAGGACCTAGACAGGGAGAGCAGGTCAGTGCAACCCCCCACCTGTCCTCTAGGTGGCAGCACTTGAGTAAGGAAATGGAAATAAGTATAAGAATGCAGAAGAACTTCCCTCTGACGACATAGGGGACCTTCCTCAGCGCCCCAGAGTTCAGCATGTACGAGCATGGGTTTCCCAAGCGTACAGAGGTGAATCTCTGACTCTTATGGAACGTGGACACTTTCCCCAAGAAAAACAGAGCTTCCTTTCCCCCTAACCCAGAGCCAACGTAGTGAGAACAGCAGAGTAACAGGTGAGAGCACAGGAACTTCAGACAACGTCTCCTACTAATGTGACAAGGAGGGGCGGGGGACTCATAAAAGTATTGAGATCTGCAGACAGGACAACTGGGAAATAATGCACATGCCTCAGAAATTCAGAAGTGAAGGTGGGTATCCTCCCCAAGGAAAGTGCTGCCTGGGCTCCCATGGCCCGTGAACCGCATGCTCACACCTCAATAATCTCCCAAGCTGAGAAAAACTTAATGTGCCATGAACAGTCATGCTCAATTTGCATCAAAACAAGAGCAAGTATTTATGAAAAATGTGCTTTCAACCAACAAACTCCTACAGGGTTTATCCAAAAAGCCTATTGCAGCATACTGCATTGTACACTATGGAGGGGTTACAGTCCACCAAAATACTATTTAAAGACCTGACATTCAAACTCTTCGATAATTGAAGAGCAGAATAAAAGACAGTACCATGGTAACTCAACTGCTAGCAGGAAAACCAAGAGCTGTGGGACACATTTTACCCAGAAAAGACATGTTGAGCCAAGAAAGAAAAGCTTTGCAGCACCCAGCACAGAACAGTGATAAACAGCTTGACTTCCACACTCAAGGAAAGCTGGGAGAAGCAGACACATGGAATCAATGCACTCAGCAGCTGAAACTCTACAGACGGCAACAAAACTCTATTCCAAATGCTGTACCATTCCCGTTTCTGATGGATAACAAGGTTGAAAGAACACATGCAATGAAGCACTGTCTGCTCCTGCAGGGCAAAGAAATCACATCCAACAATGTGAACAGAGGCTGACACACACATTTTACACACAGTTATAGAACCTCAACCACACACTCGTGCTATGGGAACCCACCTCAACGACCAAGGCAAGTTAGGCACAGTTGGGGTAAATGGACAAACACTGCACCCCCGGAAACCTGGGCAGGAGCAGAACTACAAAAATATAAACAAAGTCCTCAAGCACCACAGAATAAGCACAGTAAGACAGAGGAAATATAACAGATGAAGCCAAGACCGAAACTTCAATCAGCCAACCTGATGAAATCCTTTCTGAACACAGGGTGAAAAAAACATGGGGAAAACAGAACTCTGAAAGCCTCACGTCTCCAACAAACCCAATACCGGTATAATAAAAAAGGCAGAAAGAACCCACATCTGCATCCAAGACAGCACATCCAAAAATTTGGAACTTCAGGCATGTAAGACCTCCAGATCCCTAATGTGAGAGTTGGACCACAATCTAATACTACATGCACGCTCATTGTAACGCTGAATAGCTAGCAAAGAAACAAATTCAGAAACTCATGACCCGACTTCGAAAGACCTGCCTTTGGAATCATTTTGTAAAGCCAAGGTGAAGACACAACATAAAAATGTGATGTGCAAAGCCTCCCGATCCCAACCAACCCTTTATGGCCGCACATGAACGTCTAGGGAAGGAAATAAAACTTGTCTTGCCTTTACTAGAAGATAATCGGACAGGTACAGAAGGGCAAGGAGGCAGCACTGTCACAGCTGTCCATGTCACAAAGGCAAGCCATCTGATTTCTGCAATTTTTTTCATCAGAACCTACTCAGGTCTGACAGCAGAGCCAAGGTTCACACTTGGATTGGGACTTCTCACTTGGAAAGCGTTTTCAGTTCATGCCAAACTATGAAGACAGTTAAAAGGGACGTCCAATGATCAAAATACCGGAAACTGAATTGCTCGGTTTCACACAATACGTTCCAGAAAATGGAAGTAAAACGTAATGACACACTGTAAATAACGTTCTAGTGAAGACAGCGGGTCGCATGCTCACAGCGCAGACTGCAGCCTGCCAAGGGACCTGCTGAATGACAGTAACATGTAATAACTATAGATGTCCACAGGAGGGCGACAGTGGATCAAATCCAGAGCACAGTAGCCGGGAAGCGAAATCGAGATGTAAATCAAGTGTCCACAAACTCTCAGGAAGACGGTTTCACTCTATTTCTCACCACCGTAAGTGAATAGAGGAATCGGGAACCAGATTGAATAAAGAGGACTCTATGAACAGGACTCCCCAAACGCACCTCTAAAGAAACCCTGCCGTCACGCATCGCAACACTTAAAGGCTAACACAGAACAGCAACAGAAAGGACCCATCCCCCAACCTCTGGAAGAAGACGCCCTAATAAGCGCACAGAATGACATTAAGAAGCGAACTCACAACTTCCTAATCACTGTTCAATACCTACAGAATTCCCTGAAATATGAAGATAGTAAAAGAGAGCACAATGAACACAGGACTGTGAAAGACCAAACCCCTCATGCCACAGCGAAATCTTACCTCTTGGGATCCGGTCCGTCCCAACCTTTTTCCTCCCGTGTCCCCACTGTCTCCATTCCCAACTCACATCAGAGGACTCCTTCCTTATTCTGACCTCCTCTCTAGGGCATCCGACCCACAGCCACTGGGCAGACGTCATCAATGATACAAAAAAACTGTGAGATGAGATTAAAACGAATACAACTGAATAAATACACCAAAGCCAACTCATCCCTGTCACGACGCAGGCCTCCATGCGATTCCCACACATGGAGGGCAGCGCGGAGCCACACCTGGAAGTGATTCTCAAGGACATCTACTCAGCCGGAAAATAAAAAGGCCAACACGCACCTCAAAGGATAACAATCCTAAACATCATCTTACTTCACAATACACTGAATATGGGCACCGGGAATATAGTAACTGGGAATTCTCCACAAGGAGCAGACAGAGAGCGCACATCAAAATAACGCCACAGACCGCGAGCAGAGTCCGGACAGAAGCAACGGGAAAGGAATGAACGTGAAAACGTTGCACCCCCAACGTCCAAGATACCGTACCCTCCTCACTAAAAACACTCCCAAGAGCAGCTAACATTCTCAAAAGACACCCCCTTCCGAAGACCCAGGAACGCTCCTTCCGTTCCAAACAGGGGGCAGGAGAAAACCATGCCGGTAGCGTTCCATCGGGTAGCATTAGCTTCATAACACCCTAAGTCTTACCTGTCTGGATGCACTGTCCAGAGAATCACATCATTCTACCGGCACAAGTCGGGACCACCCACGTACAGCACTCTTACTTTTCCGGACAATCCCACGACAAAGATATTCACCATGGAAAGTGAACGAGGCTCTGCAGCGTTGCGTTGACCACAGCAGAAGTCTATCCGCAGGTCCATCCGCCGGATCCCTTTGCAGCACGACAGGCATCCAACCTCTTCTGGGGCCCCAGCCTGGAATGCCTTCCTTTTCAGGACTGGCTCTTCATATGCAAATACAGCAGACCCTGCACAGGAAACTCCTCACCTTGGGGCTAAGTGATTTGGACAAATATCTAGGTCTGTTCTTTGCTTATTCCAAACGCAGCTATCGCAGCTGTCGGGGCCTGTGCTGTGTGACACCGACCAAATTGTCATTCAGAGAGAACTCCGAAAAAGTAAAACAACAGGAACGCCCTACCTTAGTCTCCCTCGCCTCAGTCCGGCCCACTCACCCTCACCCCTCCCCCTGCAGGGGAAAACCTCCCATCTGCCTCCAAGCCTAATACCTCTATTAACATATTTTCAAATGCAGATCTTAACCATCACCACCCCCAAAACAAATCACTATTACACTTAGAAAATAATCTCAAGAAAAACATAATAGAATGTGGCACATCAATGATTTCTGGAAGAACTGTTTGCCCCCATGGTATATTCACACATGATGACTGCAGTTCACATTTTCAACACAGTGGGACTGAAGATGACAGTCACTGACAAGATCACAGCTGCTACTAATCACCGGCGATGCAGAAAACCTATGCCGGGACAAGCAAGTCTCAGATGCAAAGATCACTGCTGCTGCTGCTCCTACTATTACTACTGTTAATGGTGCTACTAACACTAGGACAGTGGTTCTTAACCTTTCTTGAGGTGCCAAACCCACCAGTTCCATATGCGCATTCACCGAACCATTCTTTAGTGATAAATACAATATGATTTCATTTTCCAAATTCAAGACATAGGTATATGTTTTTTTACTGGTGCACAAAATGAGCCGTGCATGAACATCACTTGCTCAAAGAACGAAACCAACAAAGTGCATGAACTCACAACAAATGACGGTATTACTTTATTCTGGCCTCTGCAGCAGAGGCTTCTCCGAACCCCTGAGACCCACTCATCGAACCCCTGGGGTTCCATAGAACCCAGGTGAAGAACCACTGCACTAAGAAGACAAGCTCTGCTCTACAGAGAATAAAAGCACAACTCCAGGACAACAGAAACAGCTTGTCTTTTTGTATCCTAGGTCTGAAACAATGCCTCTTTTCGACAACCTACAGGGAAACTGAGACCTGAACAACAAAGACAAAGACAACACGGGCCACCTGCCAAGCACTGTCATTCCTCTCCTATTCCCTTAGACAGTTACGGTCTCTTTTCATTTAGAAATTACACTGAACAGGATGAAAGTCACCAATTACGATCATACGTTTCAGGTGAACTTTTTTATACTCTTCCATCTCAACATTGCATCGTCTGCTCATCACCCAAGCACAATTCCTATTCCACCACCACATACTTCTCCCTCTTTCCACCACTCCCCTGGTGACCACTCACCTTCATCCACATCCATGAAGTGACCTACGGGCTTTATGCTCATCCTCTCTTCTCGGGACCTTGGAAAGGACTCCTGGTTGTATACTTAGGTATATTGAACCACCTCTGCGACACTGCACCATCTGAATTACTGAGCACTGTCACTGTCATGTGCCAGTACAGTTTCACTGTATTTCTCTGTTTCCAAATGCATGTATAAAAAAGCCCCAACATAAATCACTAATACAATTATAAAATAATTTCATCCCAAAGATAATGAAATTCCTGCCTTCTGAATACTTCTGATTCAATAAATAGTCAAGTCCTCAGCCTCAATGCTTTTATATACCAAAAGTGAACTGGCCCCAGGACATGTTCAGGCAAGATGGAGGCATTTCACATTAGCCATTTTTGGGGATGGGGGAGATGAGCATTACTTGCAAGCAGTACATACAATGAACAAGTGCTCCTGAGCAAGTCTGATGCAGGACAAAGAATAATCTGTCACAAAATGTTAATAATATTCAGAACTCCTTCTCGATTCTATGGCACAACAGGAAAGATAGAAATCAAACACTAGGTCATTTGGAATTCTAGATCACAAATGCTGACTCTCCTGACCTACCCGCCTGGAAGCAAACACCTTAGAAAAAAAACAATTACAAACCATCTTCAAAAATCACTGAATAGGATCTTAGGCTAAGACGATTCCCCAGAAAATCCGAAAGACAAGGAAAATCTCACAACTTGGATGCTGAATCACTCTCTGACAAACCAGACTGGTCATATCAGGATCTCTGCTTCTCCTCAGGACTCACCACGTGGTCTTTCCCGACAGTTTCTGGATGTCACTAGGAATCTTTCTCAAAACTCTTTCACATGACAGAATTCACCCTCTTAAACTACTCTTCTTTGGCTTTTCTAAAAAAAAATTCCTGTCCAAAAATACACTTCTTCTCAAGACAAACTTTTAATACACCACAGAACACAGCTTACTACCAGTTTCCCCTATCTTCAGTTCCTCTAGCAAAGGAACCCACAAATAACCCTATATTCAGTAATCCTGACCCTCATGCTAATTCACACTATACTGCATCACCAGATACACTAAAAAACAAACAAAACACTATGTTCCTTATCATTACACACAAATAGCCTATGTATTGGAATGGAACCTGAAGTACTAGATGGAAATTCCTATTATTTTCTACCATAAATGTTTCTCTTTACTTAATAAGAAAAATATTTCATTCATAGATAATCTTCAACAATCATCACCTTTTTCAGAGTATTACACTATATCCCCCACAGAAAAAAATCAGTAAGAATACTAAAAAGAATGTCTACATGGCAAATAACTTCAATATAGTAACTACTCCACCATACACAATCAATGAAAATTGAAGATACTCTCCAAGAATGCTTGGAACTTTTTGAAAACTTACCCTATTGAATGGTAAAATAACTTCCTACACACTTCAGTTCACTAACACTGCATAAAATCTCTATTAGTCTCCTCACCATCCATCTAGAAACCTTTAAGGGAAGGTAAACACAGCATCATCCCATTTACAGCTTTTCAAAGACACATCTAAAAACCACAAATTAAACCCCCAACATAAATCACTGGAACTGTTAAAAAACACATTCAACAGAGAAATAACAAAAACACTGCGTTCCTATCACGCTGATTTTCAGAAATATTGAAATCAGAATTCTGAAGCAAAAGTGAATATGCCCCAGGGCACATTTGACTACTATGCTGTAGTTTAGTATTGTCAACAGTGTGGCAAGTGTTTTTTTATTTGCAGTCAGCAGATAGAAAGAAGAGATACCAAAAAGCACCTACAATGCACAGCCGTTCACCCATGACAAAGAATGATCTGCCCCAAAACATCCATAGAACCCAGACTACAAACCCTACTGCTTGCTCCCAACTTTACTTTTTTGTGTCTCATTCACATGAAAACACCCAGGAACTGCATACATACCTGCATATTTACCATAGCCACATAAATACATTGAGACTTCACAACACTAAAAAATATAATGAAAAACACCTTCTTTACAAAATAAAGACACAAGCCACCCCATGGGAGACATTCTGAAATACAAAACCTGAAAGGAGACACACAGCTTCCAAGGGAAACGGTAGGAAAAGTTCTATGGGGTGAGCCCAGTAAAGTTTGATGGTTATTCTATGGAAAAAGTACACCAATTACTAAATAGTAATATGACAATTTATTCCTTCTCCTACTAACCACTGTAAACCTACTTTGGAACCAGCGTGAATCATGCAAACTTCATACAAATGGACATTATACAACACTAAGTACATCTGAGGGCAAAACCCACGACTACAAAGACCAGCGCATCCTACCGCTTGGTTACATGACCTGGGGGTTCCTGCTTTTTATGAACGTCACAGAAACTCCATAACAGAAACTTCCAATGACACAAATCAGACCTACAACAAAAATTACAAAAATATAATACTGAACTGGATGAATCACAACTCTCTCATTCACAAGCAGAGAGTCACTTATTCAGAAATGATGGAAAGTGCCCCTTCAAAATACTCGGGCACGAGAGAAAGTGCTTTACTTGAACGGAAGACTGAACACCACTTTCCTAGAGGATCTGCTCTACTGAACGTTATCTCCGTGCACCTGTGCTAAGGTGTCATTCACAGACATGTCCACACGAGGGCGCTGGGGCATCGCGCGGAAGGCGAATTTAAAGGGAACCGTCTTCTACTCCACACCTGTGGTAACAGGTACTATTACAAAACAATTACAATATAAATATTCTGAAAATATTGCATTAAAATCCTTTCAGATTCCAGAAAGGTTCCAAACTTACGCCTCACTAGTTTCCGCTCTAACAGTGACTGTGTCCCCAGGGCATATTTGGCCAAGGTGGCAGTGTTTCACATTGTGAACATGGTGGGGTTGACCGAGCAGTGGTGACAAAGAACAGGTGCTCCTGAGCACCAATGACACAGACAACGTTCATCCGGGACACAGAATGATCTGGTCCAAATGGTCACTAATACACCAAGACAAACCCTACTCTCCATTAAAGGGGAAGAAAACAGTACAATACAAACACCTAGTCATTTTGCATCCTGGATCACAAATGCTGCATCTCTTCAACTTGCCACAAGGGAGCTCACACAGACGGAACAACAACACAAACAAAACCACCCATCTTCAACAATTCCGGAGGAATGCCCTAAGCTGAGAAGACACCCCACAAAATTGTAGACCCACAGAACATCTTACAGCTTCAGACACTGAATGTCGTCATGTTCATGAGCCAGACGGGGTCTCTCGAGATCAATGCTTCTTTTCATGAACCCTCATCCAGTCTTGAATAACTTTTTCTTCATATCACACAGAATAAGTATTCCTACTCTTTTACATTTTAGCATTCACTCTCTAAACTTGTATTATTTTTCTTTGGCGAAATCAAGAGCAAATTCCTCTCTAAAAATAGACTTCTTCTTGGTAAAACTTTTAATATACCACAAATCAAACTTTGCTACTACTCTCAAAGACCTTCATTTCCCCTACAAAATAAACCAAAGCATAAAAAATATATATATTCTGAAATCCTTATCTTCACCCTCACTCAAACTATACTACACCACATAATACAGTTTAATATTTACCAAAAACAACTTTTTCCTACTACGCCATTCTTCTGCTGTTCCATTTCAAAGACACGCTGCTTCACCTTCTCCTCCCAGGTGGATGCTGACGCACACGCAACTATCTCAGCGACGTGGGATTATCTGCAGCACTGAGAAGTGTCTCTGACAGAATCCTGATGAGGTAGACCTATCCTGGCCTTCGGCTGCACTTCCAGACCATGGGACCAAGGAATGAGCATCACACAGATCAGAGGCCACCTAGAACCCCCCAGCCTGCCTGCTCAGGACAAAGACTGTGGAACAAATTAGGACACTGAATCACGTGTGAACCACAAGATGTTTTGAAGCATCCTTGCTTTCTCATGACTCATGACATACTCTGTAATACAGCTTCAATAATGTAACTAATCATAGATCACCCTAGTCTTTCCCTTTTCTACCTTGGTCTGCTGTAGCCCCCCCAGTCAAAGCACATATGAGAAAGCTATCAATAAACAACTAAGGAACCCATCTACGGGTTCCTCTTTCAATTTTTTCACAATTGCCAATTGACCTAAATGGAGCTCTACTTGATTGCAAAACAATTCCTGTTCCTAGAACACCTTCCACCCAGACCTTTCATTCCCAATACTAACAACTCCCATCCTATTTTCTTTCTTTCTTTTTTTTAAAGAGTCAGAGAGAGGGACAAATAGGGACAGACAGGAAGGTAGAGAGATGAGAAGCATCAATTCTTCATTGTGGCACCTTAGTTAGTTGTTCATTGATTGCTTTCTCATATGTGCCTTGACCGTGGGGCTACAGCAGACCAAGTGACCCCTTGCTCAAGCCAGCGACCTTGGTCTCAAGCTGGTGAACTTTGCCCAAACCAGATGATCCTGCACTCAAGCTGGCAACCTTGGGGTTTCAAACCTGGGACCTCCGCGTCCCAGTCTGACGGTCTATCCATTGCACCACTGCCTGGTCAGGTTATTTTCTTTCTTAATCAACTTTAAAACTATTTTACTTAAAATCACTTCCCAAACATGTCTATAAACTCATTCTATCACACATGAAAACAACACCAAGACTTTTAATAGTGCTATTGCCTTAGTTTCACGTTACCTATTAAAATACAAAATGTAGGGAAAGTCTACAAAAAGCAATGAATGGAAGAACTCCCCCCCGACTGCATTGAATAATTCCTTGTAGCATATAGCTACAAAATCCACTGAACTAACTCCTAATCAATAAACATTAATAACCTAATTGTTGGATCACATTAATGGATGCAAATTCAAATACACATTATGTATGACAAAGGGTACTCTTTACATGAAAGAAAAAATTATAATATAAAAACTTGTATCACAACAACCATATGAGCCTGACCAGGTGGTGGCGCAGTAGATAGAGTGTTGGACTGGGATGCGGAGGACCCAGGGTCGAAACCCCGAGGTCGCCAGCTTGAGCGCGGGCTCATCTGGTTTGAGCAAAGCTCACCAGTTTGAGCCTAATGTCGCTGGCTAGAACAAGCGGTCACTTTGTCTGCTGTAGACCCCTGGTCAATGCACATATCAAAAAGCAATCAATGAGAAACTGAGGTGCCACAAAAAATAATTGATGTTTCTTGTCTCTCTCCCTCCTGATGTCTGTCTGTCTGTCTCTCTCTCTCTCTCTCTCTCTCTCTCTCGTCACAAAAAATAAAATAAAAAAGAACAACCATATGAGAAAATAAATGGCACCCCTACATCCTGCCATCCACTGAAATCACTTCCTTCTGAACATTAATATCCACCCTCAGCTAATAGAAAACCTTGGAGTTGCCTATGACATAAAAGAGCAAGACATTAAAAGAATTAAATATGACAACAAAATAAATTTTAGATTGACACACAGTAGATTCTAAGGCAAAAAAAGGTCCTACATTTAAAGAACACTAATTCACTCTAATAAATTCAGTATACCGGGAATGTCTACTTTCACATGCAATTCATAACAAAGTCAAATCATACACCACCAGCCTAAAAAGCAAAATAGAAATATTAAGAGCTATAAAAGGAGATTCAACACACCTCTATGGATCGACAATGGAGCATTGCATTCAAAACTGATACAAGCAACCAAAATTCTGTAATGAGGTAAAAACAAATAAATAGATAAATAACCTAAATTGTTCATAACATGCCATATACATAACTCCTCCACTCTACCATAAATATTCGAATCTATGATATTTTACAAGAATGCTTGCACATTTTTAAAAAATTACCCTATGGGATGATAGGCAAACTTCCTACACATTTAAATACACTAAAATGACATAAACTTTCTTTTTTTAAAAAAAGTGTTTTATTTATTTATTTCTTTTTACAGGGACAGAGAGAGAGTCAGAGAGAGGGATAGATAGGACAGACAGACAGGAACAGAGAGAAATGAGAAGCATTAATCATTAGTTTTTCGTTTCCGTTGCAACAACATAGTTGTTCATTGATTGCTTTCTCACATGTGCCTTGACCGTGGGCCTTCAGCAGACCGAGCCACTACTTGCTGGAGCCAGCGACCTTGGGTCCAAGCTGACAAACTTTTGCTCAAGCCAGATGGGCTCGCGCTCAAGCTGGCAACCTCGGGGTCTTGAACCTGGTCTTCTGCATCCCAGCTCGACGCTCTATCCACTGCACCACCGCCTGGTCAGGCTGACGTAAACTTTCTTTATAACTCTGGTGACCCTTCACATAGACCCCTGTAAAGAAAGGTGATGACTATATCATTACATAAACATGTTTTCAAATGAACATAAAAAAAAAACCCTAAATAACTCAGTGACAACCTTAAAAAATACTTTCAAAGGAATGATGATGGAAATTCTATTTCCAAGGTCAGATTGTTCAAAGCTTCCCTGGCAGTATTTTCAGGACAAAAGGTGAATATGACCCAAGGACATATTTGGCCAACATGGCAGTACATAATGCTCTTAAGAGGGTGGGGCTACACCTGGGCGTTATTTCCAAAATTTTAAACAATAAGGATAAACACAAAGTATTCATTTTGCAATCCCTGCAGCATGGTGTCCCAGGCTTAGAACACTCAGGAGAGAGGCGAGGAGGACCTCACAACTGAGGAGACTTAATCCCACTGTGATGAACCACACAGCGCATGTCCACATCACTGCTTTTCATAAATCATAATCACTCGTTCCTGTTTATTAAGATCGCTTACACTCTTTCCTCTTCTTCTTTTACATTCCACATCTCACCCTCTAAACTTTTCCTCGGTGAAAATGAAAACTCTGAGCATATTCTGAGCAACCCCCTATGACCTCCACGGAGCACGTGATGACTTAGCAGTCCTTAGAATTTCCACTACACCTTGTCCACAACACAGAAATCACTTTCATATCTGTGTATGATCACTTCCAATCCTTCATCTTACTGCACTAGATTCCAGAATTCACCCTCTAAAATTTTCCTCCTCAAAAATAAAGACTTAGACCATAGTGTATATTCCCCGGACACCTTACATAGAGCATGAGTAATGACTAACCATACTTAGGATTACTACCACAGCGTGCATCCCAGACCCACACTCATTTCAAACGCTAAAATGGATGTTACTATTTTACTGACTCATCAGTGTACTTTTAACTCACAAAACTATTTTTGCCATCTCTTCGCATGACCTCACTTCTAACTCTTCCCTTTCAAGCTTTGACAACTCACTTGACTTACACCTTCATCAATATACTGATCACGACTACATACTAGCTTATGTACACGCATGACTCATGACAGTCACCTAACATTTATTACAAACAAAAAAATTTACTGCACTGGAGGACAGATGACAGTCATACATAAATATTCCACTTATACAAAAACTCTCGAGTGAATAATATATTTCTTCAAACCCGATTATCAGTAAAACAGGTAAAATGCCTGGGACTCTGTGTCACAATAACAGAGACGATCTATACTAAGGAAATTATAAAATGCTACCCGAAGACATACAGTATTTTTATGCTCTTTAATAAAAATTAAATAGTCATAATAATATCAATATTAATGATAATAATAATAAGCCTGACCTGGGGTGGCGCACTGAATGCAGTGTGGACCTGGAATGCTGGCATCGCCTTGGAAACCCCAGTCTTGTCTGATCAAAGCATGTCAGGGGCGACTACAGCGGATGAATGTTTCCCTGCTTTTCTCTCTCTCCTCTCTCTAACATCAGTGACTAAAATCTTTTTAGAAAAAGATTTACATTGTTTTCTTAACATTGTCTTCATTGAAATAGAAAAGTGCTCCCACAGGAAGTGCTCACTTACGCTGGGAGTGGGACATGCACCCCACAAACCTTCAGGGGATTATGTTCCGCTCCTCACAACTGGCTCCTCCTCCTGTCCCAAACCCTCCGCCCCCCTGACATCCCCGGGTCGGGATCCTCTCACCTCTACACCTCTGACCCCGAGAGAACGGTCCCTGCCTGGCAGCACCTGGCCTCACATCCACGGACATCCTCCCTCTTCCTGTGCAAAGTATGCATCTCTGGTCTGGGCCTCATTTACCTCCGGTCCATCCCCGTACCTTTCTCTTGACCCCACTTCTCTTCTCGTCTCTGGCTGGTCAGCCTCTGGGGGATGGGCCCTGCCACTCATACCTGACTTTAGTTTTTCTGGCTCATTCACATGAAAACACTCAGTAAACCAGGGACACTCCGGCACGTTTACCTTAGCAAAATTAATTCACTTACACTTCATAAATTTTTAAACTACAGTGGAAAAGACACCTTCCTACCAAGATCAAAACTCGTACCGCCACAAGGGAGACATTCTGAAATGCAAAAACAGTAAGGGAATACGCAGATTTCAAGGGAAACTGTGGGAAAATCGCTATGGGGTGGGCCGAATAAAGGTTGACGGTCATTCAGTGAAAAGTATTGCAGTAATTAATAAAAAGGAATAGAACAATTAATTCCTTGTCCTACTCAGCACTGTAAACCTACTCTGGAACCCACCTGCAATATGTGAACGTCATACAAGTGGACATCATGCAGCACTGAGTACGGCTGAGGGCAAAAACCATGACTACAAAGACCAGCGCTTCCTACCGCTGAAATGGACGGATCCTTCCTGCTTTCCATGCACTGCACAGAAACTCGGAAACATAAGCTCCCAATGACACACAGCAAGAAAAAAACAGAAAACTTTATCATCAAAATAGATGAATCACACCTCTCTCCTTCAGAAATGAGAGGACCCCCCCCCCCCGCCGCCCACCTTCTTCAAAATAATCAGTGAGGGGAGAAAACACTTAAACACTTAACGTGAACGGCAAAGTGGATTCCTCCTTCATAGGGGACCGGATCTGCAGGAACTTCTCTGCGCATCTGCACTAGGTGTCATTCCCGGAGATGCCCACACGACGGCGCCAGGGCATCGCGCGGATGGTGATTGTAAAGGCTACAGTGTGCGGTGACACATAGAAACCATGTATCTTCCTCTCATTATGGTTTCTTTAGAAATCTGCAACAAACATTAACTGCACAGTCTGTATATTTGCAAGTTGTCAAATACTTTTAAAGAAACCCCAAGACAAATAACAAGGGCACTTTTAATATAATTACAACTGAAACCTAAAAACACCGTGCACCAAAACATACAGAAAATTCTAAGTCTTACCTGCACCCATGAACAAAGAACAAAACCTGACACTTTATCACTTTTTCACTTCTATTCATCACCTGCGTGAGAAACTCCATGGCACTTCATCTACACCCCGCCTGGACAATGGCATCACCTGGAGCCCAACCCTCGGTCCCCGGGCCTCTTCTCATCACGGGTGTGGATGGCTCTGCGCCTGACTCCACCCGTCGGGCACCTCGCCTCTCCCTGCCCCTCAAGTCCTCCCTGCCACCTCTGGCCTCCACACCCTCAACAGCCCTCATTCGTTCATTATCTTTCAGGGACCCAACCAGAATGGCAGACTAAAGTTTAATGAACAAAAATCATAAAGATAGACCTGGACAGTTCACTCAGTGGATAGACTGCCGGCCTGGCATATGGACAACCCAGGTTCCACTCCGGGTCAGGTCACACAGAGGAACGACCATCTGCTTCTCCCCCACTTCCTCTCCACCTCCCTCTCCCACTCAGGCAGTGGAGCTGGGCCCCAGCGCTGTCACCTCAGGATCTAAAAACAACTTCGTACTGGAGCATCTGTCCCAGATGGGGTTGCTGCGTGACTCCCGATAGGGCACCTGTGGAACTTTACATCACTATCTCCCCACCTCTCACTTAAAAATTTTTTAAAAATCATTATTATAGATGTTATAAAATTAAAAACGACTCTTCTAAAAAATTACTCATATAATACAACGATGAGCCACGAACAGGGATGAAATCTTTGCTCACCACATATCTGATCAAACGTTCCTGTTCCATACAGCAACACAAAGACAATTAAAAAAAACTTTTCTGATCAAAATTCACATGGCTCTCTAAAACAAATAACCACACTGAAAAACAGCTTTCTACATAATCACAAACCTGGCCTAGTAACACACTGTGGACAAAAAGGGGTCCTATGGATTGTGGCCTTCTCCTGAGCTGATAGAAAATTCCATTCATCCCTCTCATGACCATCAACCTGGAAACCTGTAAGGAAAGGAAATGACGACACCCATTCCATTACCGTGATTTCAAATAAACTTCTGAAACAGCCCCCAAAATAAATAACTACAGTTAAAATGTAACTTCCATAAGGTGATCAAAATATTACATTTCAACTGTTTCTACACCAAAATAAATTTGCCCCCAGGGCATATTCAGCCAAGACGGTAGCCTTTCACAATATGGACAGGGTGGGGGTTACTGGCAAGCAGTGCACACACTTAATGGGCTGCTGAGCACCCACTGTGCAAAGAGCCTTCACTCACATCAAAAAAGATCTATATTGCCTGACCAGGCAGTGGCGCAGTGGATAGAGCATCGAACTGGAATGCGGAGGACCCAGGTTCAAGACCCCGAGGTCGCCAGCTTGGACCCAAGGTCGCTGGCTCGAGCAAGGGGTTGCTTGGTCTGCTGAAGGCCCAAGGTCAAGGCACATGTGAGAAAGCAATCAATGAACGACTAAGGAGTCACAACGAAAAAACTAATGATTGATGCTTCTCATCTCTCTCCGTTCCTGTCTGTCTGTCCCGGGCACTGGCCATGTTGCTCAGTGCATATGGCATTGTACCAAACACCAACGTGACAGGTGTGAGTCCCACTGTTGGCACCTAAAAGGAACAACCAAATGTGGTAAAGTAGCATACCTTAATTCTGTGGATTTACGTTGAGACACCAAGGCTGGATACAG
This sequence comes from Rhynchonycteris naso, assembly GCA_037038555.1. Classification (NCBI taxonomy): domain Eukaryota; kingdom Metazoa; phylum Chordata; class Mammalia; order Chiroptera; family Emballonuridae; genus Rhynchonycteris; species Rhynchonycteris naso. The sequence goes on along the minus strand of CM073004.1, from coordinate 76,854,862 downwards.
AAGAATTTTTAGGAGGAGATTAATAAGCCAGCTGCATATGACTTACACAGGGTATAGCTAACTGAATTTGTGTGTGAGCAAAATAGCCCTAAAGCTAGTTATATAGACTTGATCACATATAGGTTGATGGAAAAGGAGGGGCAACATGACACAATAAGCTTATAGCATTCATCCATAGGATCTATAATGGGTGGGGAACCTTTCTGGCTCAGAGAGCCAGGAAAACCACATATTTTAAAATGTAATTCCATGAGAGCCATACAACAACCTATGAACATTCTGCATTATCCAATAAAAATTTGGTGTTGTCCCAGAGGATAGCTGTGATTGGCTCTACCCACCCACAATCATGAACATGAGTGGTAGGAAATGAATAGGAATGTTTTATATTTTTAACGTTATTATTTTTTTATTAAAGATTTTTCTGTGAGGCAGATGCAGCCATCAAAAGAGGCACATCTGGCTCTTGAGCCAAAGGTTTCTGACCCCTAATCTACAAAAAACATTTCTACATGTTAAAACTTACAAGGTAACACAATAGTGATGTCTTCTTAACATATCAAAGACATTCACAAATCTTTTAGTGTCTACCTCCCATTCCTTTGTCTAGAGGTATTTGTTACTATCAGGATTCCAAGAAGGGAGGAAGAGTTAAAATCAGTGTAGGATATGTAAATATTGTCTCTTATTGAAAGGGAAAAGAAGTTATTCAGAAAACCTTTATTCTTTCAGAGAACTATTGTTAAACTAAATGACCAGTCATCCTTGTAAGCCAGGAAGCTCCCACATCCTTCTCCCTCCATTCTCTAAAGAAAGGAGGAGGAAAGAAACCTGACTTTTCCTCTTTAAAATGGCATTGCCAATACTAAGTTTTACAGTTTTTTGGTACCTTATCACACAATGAGCACATTACTAAATGGAACAACTAAGTGGAGCAATCAGTGCATGCTTCTCTCTCTCTCTCTCTCTCTCTTTTTCAAATCAATGAAAAAAATTAAAATCTAGTTGATCAAATAAGTTTGTGAATGTGATATATCTGCTCACTTATAGTTGGTATTGGGTATGGGGGACAGGCTGTAAGCAGACCTGTCCCTCTTGGGTCATTTTAGCCCAAGGCTTAGTTTTAAGAGTAAGCTTTTCCCCAAACCCTTGACTGATTGCATGATGTAGGGTGGTGCACTCTCATGAGGAATACTCCAATTATGCCTCTGATAAGTGACTTTGTATCAGAGACTTCCTTGTTTGTAGATTGGATTAAAGCTTTGGATTTCTATACTATAAAGTGGGGCAGACCTTGAGCTTGCTCTCTTGGTTCCTGAGGTTAGCATTAGAGAGGAAAGCAGATTAAGGCCATGTGGAAGAGAGGAGAAGCAGCCAAGATGGTGGAGTGCTGAGGAAGAAGCCAGTTTGTGCATAGAGAAGGAGATGGGAAACAGAGGTGAATAAGTCTGGTGAGCTAGAAACCTTTGATTCTAGGAAACTCGGATAAGTCAGTAACTTTGTGAGCACTGAATGAGTGGGTTTTGGAGCCCAGTGTGTGTTTTTACTTGCCCGCTGGGTGCAAGCTAGAATTAAAGCTGATGACTCACCAGTTCTTAGCTCCATTGTCCAAATCAATTGCGAACCTGCATGGGTGTGGTGGCCCTATTGGTAGCCGTGAATACTGGCTTTACAAATCCTAAGAAAAATTGAGTAATAAATCTGAATTGTGCCTCACGCTTTTCACTCAGGAGAAAGGCAGAAGAAATGGCAAACAAACAAATAAATAAAAAGGCCAGATCAATGTAAGGTAAGGTGACAAGATTGATGGGCGGGGGGGGGGGTGTCTTGATTAAAAATTTGGTCTATATGGAGAAAAAAAAAATTTCATAGAATGCAAAAATGGTATTGTAATATATATTTTTAAATTTCAACGTAAGTACAATTTACAAATATAATACATTTAAAAATTATGTATAGTATTATTTTATGCTTTGGCATATTTCTCATTTGAGTGAATTATTTTCAGTAGATTGCTGCCATTGTTTAAAAGGTCATAAAATTTTTCACAAGAATTTATTAAGTTATATTTCACACATAAAATGACTTTCAAAGTCTCAGCACTTAATTGTGATTTTTCTGATGTCCTTATTTTATTTACCGTAGAAAAAAACACATTCAGTCACAGCATTAGTTCATGGTAAAGACAACACGTATTCCACAATTTTTAGTGCATTATTGTATGGAACATGGTTTGTTTCAAAATGATGAAATATTTCTAACCATTTGTTCTCTATTGTGATTTCTGCTGATGCCCAAGATTTAACCTTTTCCTTATCAATATATATTTTTACTCACTTAAAAGATCATTTTCGGGCCTGACCAGGCGGTGGCGCAGTGGATAGAGCATCGAACTGGGATGCGGAAGAGTCAGGTTCGAGACCCCGAGGTTGCCAGCTTGAGCGCGGGCCCATCTGGCTTGAGCAAAAGCTCGTCAGCTTGGACCCAAGGTCACTGGCTCCAGCAAGGGGTTGCTCGGTCTGCTGAAGGCCCGCGGTCAAGGCATATGTGAGAAAGCAATCAATGAACAACTATGGTGTCGCAACAGCAACGAAAAACTAATGATTGATGCTTCTCACCTCTATCCGCTCCTGTCTGTCTGTCCCTATCTGTCCCTCTCTCTGACTCTCTCTCTGTCCCGGTAAAAAATATATATACAGTGTCCAACTATCTTCCCTCACTTTCCTCACCAATACTTACCTTCCTGCCAGCATGAACACAACAAGCATCACTGGACAGTCACCGGAAGCCATAAAGGTTATAGCTCATCAGAATCAAGGGGTAGAATGTTACAGTAATAGAATGTTATAGTAATTACACATATAGAAATATAGAAACTATAGAAGATATATAGAAATGTTAGGACATTATATTAAAAGCAACTAAGGCCACACCCTCTGGGTGGGAGCTAATCTAGTGCATAGGGACATGGCAGGCAAGACCATGCCCTTTGTGCAGGATCCAGTTATATGTGTGAAATTAGATATAGATAAAAAGAGCTCTCTGCAAGGAACTCCCTAAAAGAGGCTTGATGTGACAATCATGTAGAGTCACATAAAAAAGAGCTCCCTGCAAGAAAATCCCCAAAAGTGGCTTGATGTGATAATCCCAGAGATTAACACCTGTTAGCAGGTATATACCAGAAAGGGTACTAAAGCCAAGGGGACCCCAGCTGCAGTTAGTCGCCCAGACTGTAACGTTAATGGTGGACTGTCTCCAAGCTGGCCGCTCTAACAAAGGACAGCCGAGAGGAGCACGCTGATGAGGCCCCATTAAGCTGTACCCAGGCATGCCATAGGAACTCTGAGTAATAAACTGCCTGTGACTTTTGCAACTAACTTGTGTGTTGGTCGTGTCTTTCCTCTGGTGGCAATTGGTCTCGGTACCAATAAGTAGAATCCTCATTACCTCCTCAGGAGTAGTCTCAAAGAGGCTGCCAGCCCGGCTGCTAAGCAGGAGTGTCCCACTGCACAGGAAAGTCAGATCAGGGACGCCTGATCCACAGAGAGCTAGGGCTCTACTGGGACAGGGGAGCACTTCTCTAGGAAGTCAGCGTCTCTCTGAGGAGGGTGTGGATAAAAAAGGGGCCACATGCCGAATCTGACAAGCTCTGGGGAGGATTACATGGTGGCTTTTCAAACTAAGAGACCTAAAATAACCACACAGGATGGTCTGAAATTGAAACTTTCTAACTAAAAATAGTTCATGCTGGGTAGTCATGTCCTGCAGAGGTATTTTTCTCTAACAAAGGTCAAAGGCTACTTTAATTGAGCCTGTCTCTTGTCTTTTGCATCTACAGTAATGTATGTGATAATGACACCAGAGAAAACTCAGGTCCAAGGGGGCTTCTCAGGTCAGTTAGAATTCAGGAGAGAGGGTGCAGTGTTCAGGCAAAGCAAGCAGCTTATTAAGCAAAGCTGTGCACTTGGCACAAGAAACAAGTGGGCAACTCAGCTAGTCTGAGCACCGCTACCAGTTAGGGTCTCAGAGATCATATGCTTTTTAACTGTAACTTCCAACGTTCCCTTTCACTGATACTCTGAACAATACAGTGTTTTAAGGCCGTTTGGACATTTGGTGATTTTGTCCTGGCAGACCGTGTGACCACTGACCCCTCCTTCAGTGGGTGAGATAAAACCCCCTTTGTCCCCCCCCCCCACTTTTCCTGCCCCGGTGCCTGTCTATCTTACCTAACAATAGCACGCCTTTGAAATGTAGGGTAATTTTTCCCTGCACTCCTCAGACCAAGCATATCAGCAGAGCAGAAGCCAACCACCCCCACTGTTATTATCACCGTCATTGTTAGCTATCTTATTCCTGCGCGTGTAAAAGAAATTTCAGTATACACACTTTTACTTTTAACCAGTCCCACAGGTTACCCTGCTTTGCGTTCCCGTTCTAGGCCTCCCTAGTCCATCACCAATCAATTTCATGTAACCCCCTTGTCTTCCGCTTTGCTTCTGACATAAAAAATACAGGGCAAAACGCCATTTCCCAGATTATGTTTTCAATCTGTTGAGACTTTGATTACAAGAAATTGTACACAGTTTGGCTCAAATAAACTCATAAACATTCTACAGGTCTGGACGTTGCTTAAATTGACAAGGCAGAACGAGGGGGGAAAGACTTCCTCCCCTCACTAAACATCTCCAGGGAGGTGCCGCCCCTCCATGGAACGAGAGTCACTCTACAGAGGGAGGGCCCCTCACTCGGAAGGTCACCAAATCCAAGGAGGGAGACCCTCTCTGGGGAGGAAGCTCCTGTCTAAGGCGAGGCTAAAGCTCCTCTCCAGGGACTGGCCCCCCCACAGGGAGGTGTCCTGAACTCGCTGTCCCCGCCCCTTCCCTCGCCCCTGCCCCCGGTTGTCCACGATGCTCGCCATCCGCGCCTCACGTCGACCCCGCCCCTCGCAGTCCGCCCCGCCCAGTCCCCACTGTTCCCAATCCCGTGCAATATGTCCCGCCCAGCGTTGCCGGCCCTCCCTCTCGTTATCCCGCCTGGTCACTCGCTATCCCCGCCCCGCCCCCTCGAAGACCACGCCGCACGCCGTCCCCGCCCCACGCCGTCACTGCCCTTTGCCATCCACTTGCCTTGCCGGTGGACAACCGGACACGCTCCGCACCACTCCCACCCCGCACCGCTTCTGCCCCGCCACGTGTGGGGACCACGCGGCACCCTGCCCCACCACGCGCCTTCCACGCGGCGCCCATTGCCATTCCCGCCCCGTCCCTCGCGGTCCACGCCCCAATCTATGGTTCCGCCCCACGCTGTCGGCACCACCCCACGCAACCCCCGCCCCGCCCCACGCCATCCACGTCCTGCACTGTGCCATCCCTAGAATATAAGCGTGTAAAGAGATCAAATTGAAAGATGGGATAAGACAAGTTGGAGCGAGCGATGATGCAAAAGTAGGTTGAGAGTTTTTTGGTTACATGCACTCAGCTTTTCATTTCAAATTGTACACCAGATAGCAGCAGAGGAAAAAATTTTCCGGTGTCCACGAGATGGCAGCAAAAACATAGTTGTGGGGGTTTTCGTAGACAGGTCCACTGTGCAAAACAGCAGCAAACGTCCTGGCTGGACAGATGGGTTGGTTGGAGCATCGTGATGAGATGCAGAGGTGGCTGGTTCAATCCTAGGCTGGGGCACATACAGGAAAAGATTGATGCTTCTGTCTCCCTCTCTTCCCCCTTCCCCTCTCTGGATTCAGTTAAAAACAAAACATGAAAATTAAGCAACAGCACTGCCCACTTCATTAAATGAGAATCCAGACTGGTAATAATTCCTATTTTAAGACCCTCACATGCCTCACTTTACCTATTGCTCCCATTTGCCGAATGAAACAGGGACGATTGTTTTCTCCATTTTACAGGCATTTGAACTCAAGACAGATTCTAACAGTTCAAATTCCAGAACCGATGATAGCAGAGTGCACACTCACAGCATCCTGGACAAATCAAGCAATCCAAGTACTCCTTGCAGCCTTCTGTTAAATATTGTACTTTACTTTTTTTATGTTTTTAAGAAAACCTGCACATAACCTGATGGTCCAGCTTGCCATGTTCTCACCCAAGGTGGTGTTTGAGGTGGAACTTGGGCAGGAAATGAGATAGAATGGGTGGAGAGAAAGGAGGTGACCTGGCCCTTTCCAGGTGCTTGACCAACAGATCCCTTTAAGAGTGCCCTTCCCACTTCTACCCCTTCCCTGTCTTTACAGTCTGTTCTTCAGTCCAGAGCACCATTCTGCTTCTACCCAAGTGTACTTCCTCTGAGACCTCAACTGACAGGAGCTTCCCATAGGCTCAAGATAAACTCTAGAGCTGACTTCTGGCTCCACCACCTGTAAGCTCTGTGATTTCAGGCAAATAAATGAAAACTCAGCCTCCTCATTCATCAACTGGGGAGAACGGCTCCCTCTCAGGTGGCTGTGAGGATTCAGGAAAGTGGTGCGTGTTAGCTCCTGCCAAACGTGTGACCAGCACTCTCTATCTCTCTGTCCTATCTTGGTCCATGCCTCATGTGACATTCCTATCAGTCCCCTCCTCTCTGCAGCCACCACCACATGGCATGGGAGGCCTTGGAGCTCAGGACAACCCTTCTGTACTCTCTGTCATTGCCATTCCCAGCTGACAAGTAATAAACTGATATGGCCAAGGACCCGGAAGCCCAGGCTTAGCCGGGACACCCTCCCAGGCCTTGCACTCTCACAACCTCTTCATTGCTTGGAGACCACAGTCCGAGAAGGGACACTGAGAGGCCACTTGAAAAGGAAAGGCATCCAGAGGAAAAGGGCAGAAGGACTCAGTGCCCATAACCCCCACCATTACTATGACTTGCTCTTGGCCTTCCCCACAAGCAGAGCAGCTATGGCACAGAGGGGCCACACCCACAGGCCACCGGGCTGTTTTCCCTAAACTCCTTCTTGGCATCTAATGTGAGATCCTCAAGCTGTAGCAATAGTTCATATGGCCTTACTGGGGTCCCTGTAAAGATGGGACTCTCCAGCTTAAATATTTTTTAAAAATAATTAATTTTAAAAGTTTTTATTAATTTTAGAAAGAGAAGACAGAGAAAGGTCAGGAGGAGCGGGAAGCATCGACTGGTAGTTGCTTCTCCTGTGTGCCTTGGCCAGGAGAGCTTGGAGTTTCTAACCAGCAACCTCAGCATTTCCAGCTCAATACTTTCTTCACTGCACCACCACAGGTCAGGCTACTTATTGATTTTAGAGAGCAAGAGGAAGGGGGGTGGAAGGAGACAGACAGAGGGCGAGAGAGAGAAACAATGATGTGTTGTTCCACTTATTTAAGCATTCAATGGTTGCTTCTTAAATGTGTCCTGACCAGGGATCAAACCCACACCCTTGATATATTGGGAGGACACTCTAACCCACTGAGCTACCCGGCAGGGCTCCACCTAATTCATTTTGTAAGTTAGCTCTCAATATGCCAGTGTGGATTATCTGTGTCCATGGCTAAGAACTGGGACACCTTCCAGTGCATGATGTCCTGGGCCTCCTTCACTCACTCCTGCCCGATTAGAACACAGGGGACAATGAACTTCTGAGGACACAGTGGATTCCTGAAATGGGCCATCAAGACTAGAAATACTTAAGCTTTCATGCTGATTAAGCTTAAGCTCAATGGAATGCTGAATCTTCTTCCTGAAACAGGCCTTCTTAGATTTATAAAATATAATGTGCTATTTCTTTACCTCTCTTTCTTTAACAATAGACAGCTACCTGTCTTTGTAAACACAACAATCATTACCTGACAGACACCAGATGGTGGCTACAGATAGACTTGGGACCCCAGACATAGACGCTATGTTCCTCCATCTAAACAACAGACCCCAAACCAAAAGTAGGACCCTGGTCCCCAGGCCCCAAACCATACACTGTTCTCCAGACCCAAGTCAGACCATGGAACCCAAATGCCAGACACCAGAGACTGACACAAGAACTTGGACACGAGATGCCACACATTACATCTTATGGCTAGAGCTGTGTGTGGGCCCCACATGGGAAACCAGGACATGGAGACACACACAGAGGGACCCCACACCCCAGATGCCACACAGCTCAATACAGATTCAACCACAGACCCCAGAGACTGAATCCACATCTGTAACCAAGACCCCACAGCCAAACTCCAGACATGGAGCCAGACAACGGACCCAAGTTTCCACACGACAGACACAGGACCTGAACCGGATCCTCACAATGTGAACACAGCTGGGACTCGATACAGAAAACTCATGACTCTGTCCAAGTAGCTAGCTTCTCAGATGTGTTGTCATGCCAGTGTAAATGAGGGAGCACTACATAATTCCACCAAACCCTACAAAAATTAACCCAAACAGCTGACAGTGAACAAACGTAACGGTAACCCCAGCTGGCAGGTGTCCACGTCTCAGCTGCAGCACCTTCCTGAAGTCAGTTTCTCATCCTTCATCTTCACGTGCCCAGCTCATCCAGAGTGTGGGGGATAAAAAACAAACAGACATATTTCCCTCAACAGCTGTGGTAATAATCAAATGAACTTAATCAGATGAACAAGAGATACTCAACATACAATACATGCTCCAGGTGAATTCATATTCCAAAGTATACAAGACAGTGGGGTAACGGGGTCCTCTCACAGGAAGAAGGCTCTGCCTTGTGAAAGTAAGGGGTTGTACCCGTAAGCTCTGGGCCCACTCATTGTGGAAGGGGTCTCGCCTGACACAGAGAGTCCTGTCACATTAGTTCTGTTCCCCATGAGCATAGGAAACAGACCAACCAGAGAGAACGGGATTCTGTCACATCAGCTCTGGAACCTGTGAGTGTGAGAAATGGTCCCTCTCCAAGAGAGCAAGGAGGGCATCACGTCATTTTTATCCACGTGAGTGCAAGGAAAGGTCTTTCCCTGAGAGCACAGGGCATCCTGTCACAGCTGCTCTGTGTCATTTGACGGTGTAGAAGGGTCACAACTGAGAGTAGAGGGTCTGGGTTCGATCACATCGGCTCTGGTCCCTGTGATGTAAGGGGGTCCTACCACAGAAGTCATGGTTCAGCACGGCTGGGTCTTCTGACTGTGGTGAGGGGCCCCACCTTAGGAGGGGGTCACGTGAGCTTTGGATTTTGTCTCTGTGGACAGGAGTCCCACCCGAGAGAATGATGAGCTTCCTCCCATGCACTTTAGTTCCTGCATTATGGAGACAGACATCCAGAGGTGGAGGCGCCTTGGACATTCACTGGGTCCCTACAACATGACAAAGGCAGGTGCTCGGTAAATGGGCGCTGTTCCCAAGGTGCACACTAGATGGCAGCAGAGAAGAGCGTTTCCTGCCACCTGCGCCCGAGTGTCGCGGGGTTCCGCTCAGACAGCGTGGGGAGTCCGGTCACTTCAGCTCTGCCTCCTCGGAGTGTGGCCAGGGGTCTTCCCTGGGGGAGTCTGTCCACACCCCTCAGCCCAGGACTCCCTGTGCAACTCGTACACCAGATGTCAGACATGTGGATCGAGGGAACAAACCTCTCAGGACCTTTGTTTTGTCACTTGTAAAAGTTGTCACTTTCATAGCTTACAACATGCTTTGTACAAAACCTTGGCTTTGGACTTGGCTCTGCCGCCTAAAAGCCTGTGAGGTTGGACCTCACCGTGCTCATGTGAACTAGGACCAGAATTAGTGCGCTCTCAAATCTGATATGCGGTCCAGAAGATGGGCTCATAAAAGTGGTCCAGACAAAATGACTCTCCTATTTTAGGGCATGAAACGTGTAGCCCAGAAATACTCTGGGCACCCTTTTCTGGTGCTCATAGGCTGGCTGTACCGATTCCCCACCCCGCTCACCTCCAGCCCCCTCCACTCACGTGACACGCCCTGGATCACATCACTAACTTCACGTTTGGGTTCTGGTAGGTGGACAGAAATATAACGCGTAGCCACTGACAAACACCACACCCAAAGTGAAATAACAGGTGGGAAAATAGGTATTCAACAACAGCCTCAATTTCCTTGTTGCTTCCTCTCCCGTCTCACCTCATGCACTCACTACATGCACAGGGAGGGTGTGCACAGGGAGGTGACGGAGGAACAGGACTTCTTGCACCACGGACGACAGGGGAAAACCGAGCCTCCTCAGAGCCCCTACACCTTCCCCTTCCTCCCTTTCTCACCTGGCCAACTGGGGAGCCGATGGAAAGGTTTCACATTCAACCATGCAGGAGAGAGGGTCGCTCCAGACCTGGCCAACTCAACGTGTCCTGAGCATAACCCCCAGAGTGTTAACATTCTCCCCCATAGGAACATGCTGAAACACAAAGAACATGGAAAACACTGTGGTCCCACAAAGTCATCAATGGATAACGTTTCAGATTCGTCCTCCCTCCTCTGATGGTACTTCCTACATTTGAGGCGGGGGAGGTGGGGTCACCGCACGTCCAGTCTCCCTTCATCACCATCTGTCTCCCCCTCCCATCCTCTCTCCCACCTCCTTTCCTCCTGCAGTCCCCCACCCTCTGCTGTGTCTAAGCTGTTTTTGTGTGTGAGAGAGAGATAGGAACAGACAAGAAAGGAGAGAGAGAGAAGCATCAATTCTTTGTTGCAGCACCTTAGTTATTCATTGATAGCTTTCTCATATGTGCCTTGACCGCGGGGAGCTACAGCAGATCGAGTAGCCCCTTGCTCAAACCAGATGAGCCCGCACTCAAGCCAGCGACCATGGGTTTTGAACCTGGGTCCTTGGCATCCAGGTCAGATGCACTACCCACTGCACCACCGCCTGATCATAAGAGCTGTTTATAGCACTTTCAACTTTTTTTTTATCCTCTTAGATATTTTACTCAAGGCCATTTCAATACCTATTGGTTTCCACTATTCTTTTGCCAGAAATGGGGAAGCCAGGCTGGGGTTCTTGAGCCTGCAGCTCAGTGGGAGGAGACTGAAGCAGATTTAGATACTTTAACAAGATAAAGGAACTGTGTCCCCGAGTTTCTGTACGCACAGGAGACCTGAGCGGTGAGCACAGAGCTGGCATGCTCATTAGACAAGTGAAGACACACCTGGGAGCCAGTGAAGGGGTAGAGAGGTTCCAGATGGGGCACTAAGTGGTGGACAAGTACCTAGGGCACACATGTGGTGCCCAGAACATCATGGGGTGACAGGGAAACACATGGGGTGATGGGACTTGGAGTGACACATGACTCGTCAGAGAACCTTGGGTGTGTAGTATGTTTACTCTTTTTCAAGAGTGTCCTTACCTTCGGGTGTCCACACTCCAGTATTTCTGAGGACACAAGTGCTCTTTGGGACAAGTTCAATGACCTCCCCTGAGTGTGAGGTGGAAGTGCATGCAGGTGAAGGGGTGGCCCTGTGTCCTCACCAAGGGTCATTGTGCTCATCCCTGCTCCCATCTTGTTTATAGATATTCCCAAGACAAAGTCGACAGAAATACTTGCCTTCAGCCAACGGGTCACCTTTTTCTCTGGACTGGACCCGAATTGTGGGGACAAACTGCCCCAGGATGTGTGGCCCGCAGGGCAGGGTGAGATTCACATGCAGCCACCATGACTGAGGGGTTCAGGGTCCCAGCCAAGGCCAGGTGGTGAGGGTGGGAGGAGCCTTTTGAGGGAGGAAACCAACACAAAACCTGCTGCAGAAACAGCGCGGACCCCCTAACACCACAAACACCCGAACGCAGCCCCCCACCCATGAAGGGTGAAGCTGTCTGCAGCTTGACAGCCGGTGCGGTAGGGGCGTGTGGTAGGAGCTCAGACATTTTCCATAAACAGGTGGGGCCAAATTAATGAGCCACGAATACCCCAGAGGAACCGTAGGCCTCCTCACCACCCCATCGTGGGACCCTGCAAACACGCAGAGCCAGGAACCGTCCCCAGGAAAACCGTCACTGGTGGGTCGGTCACCCCTCACACCTGCCTGCACTGGGATGCCCATCGCTGCTCAGACGAAGGTCCCAGGGACAAAGGTGACGCGTGTGTCCGAGGTCCCGCGCGGCCAGCAGGCTGGGGCAAGGCCAGGAGGACCGAGGGGAGCTCCTAGCCCAGCGTAGAGGTTCCTGCCCCAAGCGCTACTCAGGCGGCAGGGGTGCGGGAGAGGCGCCGCGCGGGAGCAGCTGGGAGCTGGGGGAGGCGGCACGGAGGAGCAGCACCGCCCCTCCCAGAAACCCAGGAGCCCCGGCTACTGGCCGGGAAGAGACACGAAACATCCAGAAATCTGAGACAGTGGGCTCTCCTGGTGGAGGTAGCTCCCTCCACCCCAACCCTTTAACCGTCTCCTTTGCAAAGCCTGGCCTGTCCCTTCCCCAAACCCCAAAAGCCCGAAATCGTGGCTGCAGGCTCGGGAACTTCGCGCAGAGGCATCCAAGCCAGAGGCGGGGAAGATGTTCACAGTCTGCAGGGGTTGGGGGAGGCACGGAGCCCCAGGGGGGACCGGGGAGGTGAGGGCCATGGGGGGGAGTCAGGGTAGAACCCCCAGGAAGAGGTTCTACCACCTACCTCCTTTTCTGGGGAGGAGTGCAGACAGACTGCATTTGAACCCACTCCTCCCTGCACGGTTCCTCTCAGTCCTGAGAGCGGGAGACAAGTGACTGAGGAGACAGACGGGCACATGGGGTGACAACCCTGCCAGAGTGGGGCAGGGGCACAGTGGGCGGCCCTCCACAGCCCCTGACCTGGTCTGCAGGACACCTGGAGGTCCGAGGCTGTCTCGCCCTCAGTCCCCACATGGTGAGGGGGTGGGGTGAGGGGGTAGGGGGGGTGGGAGGGGTGGCGGCCAACGCTGGGGACACCGTGCAGCTGACCGAAGCACCTGGCCTTGCTGTGTGCCTGGCCACTTGGCCCCAGCCCACCCAGGACAGACACAACCCAAGTGCTACCCAGGGGCACAGGAACACTGAGGGTCCCCCAACAGTCGAGGATGCTGAGCTACAGGGGAGCCCTGTGGGGGGGGGCGCTGATTCTGTCCTCAGCTCCGCAGTCAAAAATGTCCTGCACAAAGCGGGCAGCCCCAGCCCAGAAGTCTCCACAGAGGTAACCATGGAACCCCCGACCTTTCTAACCCTGAGCTTCCCTTCCAGCAGACCCGGTCAGAGCACAGCACACCGCCCAGGCTGACACAAAGGATAGGCGAGGCAGCAGGTCCCAGAAGGTCCAAGGTGGACAAGACATCACAGAGGGGAAAGGTTAATGGTGCCCAACAGCTACGTCCCCCTGGGGCGCTGGGCCGAGTGACCTGGCGGAGGGGCCTGTAAGCCTGAGCTGAATGGACAGAGAAGGAAAGGAGGCGGTGGGGAGCGGGTGGGCAGCTGTATGTCCCTGAGAGCACAGCTGCTCTGGGGTACCTGCAGCCTGCAGCTCAGAGGAGAGGTGCCTAGAAATGAGGTGTGAGGACTGTACCCCAAAAGCATGCACTGAGCCGCCCCAAATGTCCCTCCCATCTCATTCACCACTGGGTCCTGTCCTCTCGCCAGGGAGGAACATGAGGGCTCAAGGTACTTTGCTGTCTGGACAGCCACTGAGCCGGAGAGAGAAACCAGGAGGGAAGAAGTTGAGGGACCCCTGTTGGGTCCCAGTCACCTCGTGTCAGGTCAGTGATGGGTCTGAGCGATCCGCAGGATGAGACCTACCCAGGAAATCAGTTCCCCCACTCAGGCGGCACACCCCGCTGGGGTTTGGGACAAAGGCCACTCAGGGCTGGGAGGGCCAGACACTTCAGGAAAGAAGTGGACACTTGCTGAACTGCTATTCAGAGATCACAGGCCCGGGCCGTGGGCACAAAGCCACCAGAGGGCTGGGATGAAGGCGTGTTTGCTCAGGCCTGGGGCCCAGAGGGACCATGAGCAGGGACCACAGTCTGAGTGGGGTCAGGCCATCAGGTCACTGCCTGTCCTCTGACCACTGACTCTGTGGTCACACGCAGGACAGCTGCCTTCCCCGTCCTGTGTCCTGTGACCATGGAGCCTTATGGCCATGGCCGGGCATCCTGACACCCCTAAGAGGGTCTGTTCCCCACACACTGGACGCTGTGAGGGCTGTGGGTCCCCATTCCAGCTGGGCAGTGCTGTCCCCACAGTGGGGTCCTGCTCTGGACTTAGGGGTTGCAGCTGATGCCACCCTGGAGCTTGGCAGGGCTGTTCCAGGCTCCTTCTCCCCCTCCCAGGAGTGGGTTTTCCCAGTGTCCAATGGAGGCCCATGGGAGTGTTTTCGGAAGTGCCCGAGTCTGAGGAGGGAGAGCAGAGTGGAGGCTCAGCTGGAAACTCTGCTGGAGGGACAGAGGCTGGAGTGAGGTCCATGGAGGTGAGGAACTGAGGTCCACGGAGGTGAGGGACTGAGGCACCACAGGAAGCCAAGCCAGCAGGCACAGCATGGTCCCTATGGGGCCCCCTCTCCTGTCACTCAGGCTCTGCTGGGACCTGGACCCCAGGGACCCCGAGGGAGGGGGCAGAGAGACCCGAGTGCCCCGCGGGCGGCAGAGTATGAACCTCCTGAGCTCAGAACTGCTGACCTGGGGGACTGGGCAGTGACAAGCCCCGCGGGGCTCAGGGCTGCTGACCTGGGGGAGGACTCAGTGTCCAGCTCCCCTGTCCCTGCTGCGTGCAGGCAGGGCTTCCTGGACTGACGGTGCCGTGAGTGTCTGGGTACCACATGAGGACCAGGGCAGAAATCACCACATCAGCGCCGACCACCTGCACTGTATGTCCCTATTTCCTGTGTACTTAACGCTCCAGTGCCTTTTTGAGCCGTGGGGACCCCGGACCGTTGGCCCCTCTAAGCGCAAGCTGCTTCTAAAGGTGCAAACGACCTACTGGGAGCAGTTCCCTCACGACAGCCGCCACCTGTCACCTCAAACACGAGGCCCATACCGCTCTGTTAGCTCCAGCATCTCTCTTAGCTAAAACCCCACCCAGAGAAACAAGTCCTGTGTTGTCCCCGAGGCCTGGGCGCTGTCTCCCCAGGCCCACAGCCCGGGTCCCAGGACCTTGAAGGTCACAAAAGTACCTCCTTTGTGCACGTGGCTTTTCTGAGCCAGGGGTTCCCATTTGCGGACAAAGGGTGGACCCCAGCCACGGTTTCAGGTCACTTCCGTCCTGGAAGGGATGTCAGAATCCTTGTGCAGCTCCTGTTAGGGAACATTCGTCCTAAAGGCAAGGGCACCAGACATTACAGTGTCTCAGCACAAACCCTGCTCAGCCCTGCTGGACTGGAGTCTCTTTGGGGTCAACTCAGCCATTTCCCACAAGACAGACCTGCTCACGCTTCGGAGGCCAGGATGCGGTTGTGACACAAAGACCCTGAGATCCTGAGCCGGGAACCACACGCTGGGACCTCAGGCCCTGGCTCTGCCTGGTTGAGCACAGCAGATCAGGTGTCAGGGCTGCCCGCTGGGACGGCTCAGTGTCTCTGATGTAGCGACTATCACCCCTGCACACCCACGTTTCCCTCAGTCGTGCCTGAGCCGGGAACCATCCACAGCAATGACTTCCTCCCAGATAACAACAAACACATGTGAAACTCGGCTTTGACACGGATTTTTGTGGTCAGACAACGCAGGCATGAGAACACACATGATGGACCTTCAGAAATGTGAACTGTGTCTGGGTCCCAGGAAGCTATTTTTAAACATGGAATTGTGCTCCTCTTTCTCCCATTTATCTTTGATTTATAGAGTTCTGAGGTTCACAAAACCTTCAGCTTCCCAGGGGCCATGAACCAAAGGTCTGCGTGTAGTTGTAAAGATGACTTCTCAAGACGTTTTGTTAAAGGGACGCGTTCTTCCAGCAGGATGTTCCAGGCGAGCTGACTTCCAGGCTGTGGGCAGGGACGGCTGCTATGAAGCCGCTCGATAAATGTTTGTGCAGGAGCCATCAGGCACACGCTGACCTGGGCGCTCTCTCTCAAGACGCTCCCTCGTCAGGCACATGGTCGGCACCCCCTGGACTACCCAGCCCAGACCACCTTCCCCTGACGACACAACGGCCTCCCTCCCTCACTCACTTGCGGTTTTCTCAGGGTCGGAGCTCCTGCGGGCCCAGTGGACCCTGTAACTGGGAGGGGACAAGACCATCAGTGATGCAGAGTGGTCTTGCACCTGTTATCCCCCACATGAAGCCCAATGCTTCCTCTCTGGGGCCCCAAGACCCCAACCTCCTCCTCCTCCTTGTGTTCCACTGAGTTGAGCCCCTGCAATTCTGTCAGGACCATGCAATGGGCCAGGCTGTGCCTGAGGCAGCCCTGGGATGAGCTTTCTCCTCCTCGACTCAAGCAGTGAGGAAAGGGGTGCCGGCCATGGGGGTACCAAGAGGAGAGTCAGCCCGAGACCAGAACCCCCACCCAGCCCTGTTTCCCCAGCCAGGGAGGAAGTAGGGTGCAGCAGATAAAGGCCAGAACTGGACGGGCAGGTGTGGGCAGCAGCCAGGAGAGGACTTGAGGCAGCCTGCAAAGGGACAGTGCTGCCCCCAGGTGGACACTGGCTGCAGCTCACTAGGCAGGACCTGAGGGCCCAGAGGGCACCAGGAAGACATCCTCCACCCTAGAGGTCTCCTCAAAGCCCCACCAGCTCAGAGATCCACTGGGGCTGATCCCCAGGGCTGGGCTGAACAGAGACAAACAGCAGATGCTCTGCAGCCCAGGCTCATGGGGCTCCCGTGTCGCCACGGGGCCATGCGGGCGTCCTGCAGCACCTCCACCCTGTGGACTGGATGGGGGAGCCAGGACCACAGGCCCGTTCTACACTCGGCCTGCAGGATCCCTAGGAGCCCAACTCACGAGGACCCTTCCTTGGACCTCCGAACCCTCCGTGGTGGCACAGGCGGCTCCCACCCACACGACCTGGGTTAATTGTTCACATGCGCTCTGAACAAGAAAAGCCCTCTCCTCCTACCGCACCCCGGGACGCTGCAGGACGGGGAAACTGAGGCGGAGGTGAGCCAGGAGCCTCCCGCGGTGCACCCTCTGGGACCCCCAGCCGCCGTGGACGCCGACTCCCCGGATCCGCCTGGCCGCGTTTGCCGGTGCCTCCTTAACGACCCTCCCCTGGCGCAGCCCGGGCCCTTCCAACCTCTTCCCCGGGCTGCGCCTTTTCCTCCGCCTCTCAGTCACCTGTCACAGACCTGCTGCCTTCTCCTCAGGTGCTCGCGCTGCCGGTCACCGTGCCCTCCCTACGAGTGTCCAGTGTCCGTCGCCGAGACCCCTGCTTCAGCCGTGCTGTCCCGAGTCTCGCCCTTCTGACTCCCGCCCCGCAACGCTGACATGTAGATGCTTCCACGCTGCGCGCCAGGACTCTCGCCACGGAGGGGAGGGGGGAACGCGGGAGGGGCGGCGGACCGGAGGAGCATCCCCGAACCCGCGGCTGGTGCCGATCTCCATGGCACAGCGAGGCCTCGGCTGGGGAGGGCTGCCTGGCCGCAGCGTCCGGGGGAGGCCTGGAGGCTTCCAACAGCCAGGAGAACAGGAACTGTCCCCAAAGTTACTCTGGAACTGGCTGGTGAGGCTACTGTTTCTTTTTTTTTTATTTCATTAATTCTGTTTACATCGATTCTAGGGTAACCCCGACTGCATCTCCCCTCCCCCATATCCCCCTCCACATCTCCCTTGCCCCCCCCTACAGCGCCCTCCCCTTCCTTTCGGGTTTATCCCATCTTATCCTCCCCTTTCCCTCTGTCCTCTTTTCCTCTGGTCCCTTTCATCCCTCCTCTGCCTCAATCCCTTTCCTCAGTTCTCAATGTTCCTTGGATTCCTCAAATGAGTGAGGTCATATAATATTTTTCTTTTTCTGCCTGGCTTATTTCACTCAACATAATAGTTTCCAGGTCCCTCCATATTGTTGCAAAAGGTAATATTTTCTTCTTTTTCATGGCCCCATAGTATTCCATTGGGGAGAACATATTTGACAACACATCGGATAAAGGGTTAATAACCAAAATTTATAAAGAAAGAACATGTAAAATTCAACACCAGGAAGACAAACAATCCAATCAAAAAATGGGCAAAAGAAATGAATAGACACTTCTCCAAAGAGGACATACAGATGGCCAATAGGAATATGAAAAAATGCTCAACATCACTAATCATTAGAAAAATGCAAATTAAAACCACAATGAGATATCACCTCACACCAGTCAGAATGGCACTCATCAGCAAAACAACACAGAACAAGTGCTGGCGAGGATGTGGAGAAAAGGGGACCCTCCTGCACTGCTGGTGGGAATGCAGATGGTGCAGCCACTGTGGAAAACAGTATGGAGATTCCTCAAAAAATTAGAAATGGAACTGCCCTTTGACCCAGCTATCCCACTTATAGGAATATATCCCAAGGACACCATATCACCGACTGAAAAAAAGAAATGCACCCCCATGTTCGTGGCAGCATTGTTCACAATAGCGAAGAGCTGGGAACAGCCCAAGTGTCCGTCAGTGGACGAGTGGATTAAAAAGCTGTGATACATATATACTATGGAATACTATGGGGCTATTGTTTCAAGTGTTTTACATTCGGAGCCTTGCTGAGGAAGGTTCTTTGCTTGCCGATATGTAGTTTAACAGTAATTAATGTCGTTACCTGCACAGATAAAGACACCGGTGTACCGATGGGCACACACACATGATTTCCTGTGGCTCATGGCTTACGTGGCTAAGCGGGTAATAAAACATTAAAGATGCCACTTTAGGTTCAGGCAACAGCTATGCAGGAAAAGAACAGAATGCCGTCAGGAACAGACACAAATGATCAGGGAACACCTTTCTTGGAAGAAGTGGCCTGGAGGCTGAGACCTAAGGTGCAGAAACCAAACCCTGGCTGGGTGGCTGACTGCACAGACTGGTGTCCCACCCGCCCGACATGACGTGCTCACTCACGACTCAAGGCCGGCACAAGAAACGACCAACAGGAACACCAAGAAACAATTACAGGGAACAATGACTGCTTGCTTCTCCGTCTCTCCCTCAATACCCTATCTCTAAACAATAAATGAAATATGAGCAACAACAACACAACTTTCCTACAGTGCCATTGCTCTGCTGTCCCCTTAATGACTGACAGTCTTTCTGCCTCACTTTCTCCTCTTCAGCGTTCACACAGGTCCTGTCCCCGTACATTCGCCTCTGGGGAGGCTGCTCAGGTGCGCTGCGCTGCCTCAGCAAGTGTAGACTGTACCATCTGAAGCAGCGAGCAGTGTCTGGCAAACGACCTGACTGGACACCACTGTCCTGGGCATTCCCTGATCACCGGCTGCACGAGTGCCCTGTGGGTCAGATGGGCATATCCAAGAAGCCCTGCCTGCTGGGGGAACAGCATACCTGAAACCTCGCCCACTGAAACCCCTGTAGAAAACTGTCTTTGTCTCATAAATCAATCTTTCCTACTGGTGCTGCAATGTAACTAATAACCGGCATTCTTTATCCTTTACTTTCCACAATCCACCATCTACAGACCCACTTTTTAACATGGTGAACAAGTGCCTAACAAAGAATCTCTCAGATGACTTTAAGGGGACACGATGTCACTTACAGAATGCTTCTCATTCTCAGAACACTGTGCCTCCAAACTTTATTTCACTAAAAATACTAAAATTTCTGTTACTAATTTATTTTCAACCAGCCTAAAACTCATAAAAACAGCTTTTACAAAAAATGATGTCAATTTCCCAAGGATGTCTATAAATTTCTTAGAATATAAATTGAAACATCAACAGGATGTTTAATAACATGGTCTTATTTTCCCTTCACCTGTTGCATAAGTGGAGGAACAGCCTGACCAGGTGGTGATGCAGTGGATAGTGTGTGAACCTGGGACTCTGAGGACTGAGATTCAAATCCCTGAGGTCACTGGATTGAGCACAGGCTCATTCAGCTTGAGTATGCGGTGACCGGCTGCAGCACGGCATCATGGACATGAGCCCATGGTCTCTGGCTGGAGCCCTTCCTCTGACACATTCACAGACACTGCTGATGAAAAGTGCAATGGCAGTTCCAAACATTTTGCAAAACAGCAGCAAGGATAGAAGGAAATATTCTTATGAAGTGCTATTTATTCCCAACTTCCCCACTGGAGGGCAGCAGAAAAATGTGTCCTATCCCAGTGACCCCTACTCAGGAGACACTCCCCAAATGCAGAATGCATGGCAGGGTGCATCAGAGGGATCCCACACTTGCAGACAAGAGGATCCCAAGCCGATGGGTCTCATTCATCCGACTAACAGAAGATGGCGTGACACAAAACATGCAACACAGCCAAAGTCAGGACCTGGCATGCACAATGGAGGCTCTGAAGAGCACTGTGAGCCCCAACGGAGGACCGAGGGCTTCCAAGCTAAAGTTCTTTCCCAGACATGGTCCTGGCCACAAAAACCAAAACCTAGAAACACATTGTAAAAATAGAAGGTCACACGAACTGAAATCTATGAAAACCTCAGAGAGAACAATACCAAGAAATGCAGCACACACCTAAGAAGCTGCCCTATTCACTTTTCCCAGGAAGCACATACTCTGGGCAAAGCTCTCACCTCTCTAAACAGGATGTCAGCAGCACAATAAAAACAGAGAGACGAAGAGCAAAGGGCAGATTTCTGCAGCATCTGAATCACACACAGTAGAAAGACACGCACCACTCCCTAATGAAGTACAGTGGGAACAACCAAAGGAAGGCAATCAAAGTTATTGAATAAGTAACTAAATGACCTAATAAGTAAACAAAGGGAAACAGATAAACAGATCAAGGGGGAAAATGAATCAATAAAAAACAAGAAACTATGGCCTGACCCGGCGGTGGCGCAGTGGATAGAGCGTCGGACTGGGATGCGGAAGACCCAGGTTCAAGACCCCGAGCTCGCCAGCTTGAGCGCAGGCCCATCTGGCTTGAGCAAAAGCTCGCCAGCTTGGACCCAAGGTCGCTGGCTCCAGCAAGGGGTTGCTCGGTCTGATGGAGGCCCGCGGTGAAGGCACATGTGAGAAAGCAATCAATGAACAACTAAGGTGTTGCGACGGCAACGAAAAACTAATGATTGATGCTTCTCACCTCTCTCCGTTCCTGTCTGTCCCTATCTGTCCCTCTCTCTGACTCTCTCTCTGTCCCTGTAAAAAAAAAACAAACAAGAAACTACGAAAGCGAATGAAGAATGACTACAGAAACAAATAAGGAAGCCAAATAAAAGGAGCGATACTTGCGAGCAGCCACCTATAGGAACAGTTTCTGAAGCCAAGGCGAAGACGTAAGACAGAGATCATGGTCAGAAAGACCCGGAGTCCCAGCAAACTCTGCTGTTCACGCCGGAAAAGGGAACAGAGTGACCCAAAGCATTCCTTCCATGTTCCAGAAGCATGTCTCCACGCCAGCACTACAGCAGTTTCGGAAAGTAGAAATGTCATGGCAATCAATCTCTAATAGCCTATTATTCCTACCTGTGAGAAAGAAACAGATGCTGTCGTTCTCTTGAGAACCTCGTCCATTCTCACAGCTGCAGTATGGATCGTACACGGAATCAACGTACACACTGACACCATACTCACTTATTCACTATGTGGGAAACCTCACGGACTTCTACCTACGTATTCACACAACCCATACCGACCACGGCCGACTTTCCGAGAAAGAGCGCTATTCTCAAGACGGCCACTAGAGGGCACCAGGAATGTTTCATTTTTTCAAGTGCCCTCCTCTTAGGCATTTTTCTCAAGATTCAGTGTCAGGCGGCAGAGATCAGAGCATGAGAACGGATCACACGGTCAAGGACTACACAGCTCTGTCATGGGCCTTCTGACATGACCTCAGAAGGTGTACAGCCCTATCACTTAACCTGTGATTCCTGCCAGACAGTCGGTGGGCATCCTTTCCAACTGTCACTTCCACACGGAGTCCTAGAAATGAATGAAAGAGGCTGTAAGGCCAGGAGCCGCCATCGTGGCCATTCACATGCAGGTTCCCATTGGATTCGGGCTGACGGTGAAGAAATGGCAGAGTCGGAGGATGGTAGGCCATTCTGTTTATTGGTGTCTCACCAATACAGGCAAGCCACAAGAGAAGACAAGGGAGAAGCAGAGAACCAGCTTTTCCCATGGAGGTCAAGGGATCAGGGAGGCCCCTGCAATGGGGATAGCAGGAACCGAGAGAGAGAGCTCCCGGACTGCCCCAGTTTATAGCATAGATAATCCACACCTTTAATCCAATTATACATTCAAGAAAGTCTCTGATACAAAGCCACCCATCTGAGGCATAATGGGATTCCTCCCTACATCATCCAATCAATCAAGGGTGTGGAGAAGAGCCTACTCTTAAAACCAAGCCTTAGGCCATAACAACCTGGCCTGCTTACATTACAGCCTTTCCCCCACACCCATCCCAAGCACAAGGGCAAATAATATTACCTGGGTGACGGGCTTCCATGTGGGCAGCACCATCTTTAACAAAGTGAGCATATTATATTTTATCTGCCCAACAGAGGCCCAGCGTTGCATGGCACCACTCTTTTTTTTACATAGACAGAAAGAGAGACCGAGAGAAAGATAGATATTGACAAACAGGAAGGGAAACAAAGAGGAAGCATCTGTTCTTTGCTGAGGCACCTTACCTGTTCATCGACTGCTTTCTCATACCTGCCATGAAGGGGCGGACTTACAGTACAGCGAGGCACCTGCTGCTCAAGCCAGCAACCTCGGCATTCGGGACAAGGACCCTTGGGATCCATCCAGCGACCGTGAAGTCACGTCTGTGATCCCATGTTCAAGCCAGAGAGCCCACAGTACAGCTGGGGAACCAGGACTCTAGCTGCATGAGCCAGTGCTCAGGCCAGAGAGCTCGGAGTCTCAACCCTGGGTCTTCTGCATCTCAGTCTGACGGTCTATCCAATTCGCCACCACATGGGCGGGCAATAGCAGTCTTCATATATGGGGCTGGGAGATCTGGGTGAAGACCTCAGGAGACACGTCCTGCGACCATGTCACTGGATCAAGAGGGGATAGGCAAGAACGCTCTCTGGGAAAACATCAGCGACACATCACAACCACATCCTTCGACTGTGAGTGGACACACTACAGGAAGGCAGCGTACTGGATGTTGCCACAGGATTTCAATCATGCAGTTCTGAGTGATCCACGAGAGAACATGGAGCTGACATGGATTCACCCTTAGAGGCTAACTTGCCCCAGGACATAGGTACTGGGACCAGGGAGCACATTCACAGGTACTGGCAGGCAGACGTAAAGGGAGATATGCACACTAACTGTATTGGGACACCTCCTGAAATCCTGGAACGTTCTAACAGTGCAAGTCTTACTCCTCTGACTGTCCCAACGCACCTCTGTGGGAATACAGGGATTCCCTGTCATAACACTGCTATGTCCTCTCACCCTGTGGATGAATCCCTCAACTAATCACTAAAACTGCTGGCTATCCACGTGTAATTGGCACTGGCTACGAGGAGAGAACTGGTCCCCCTCAAGGGCATCTCCATCCCAACCTCCCTGGGCAGAGAAGACACCCTTCACTGCATTCCAGGGAGGCGAGATGATCCGGACCTTGGCCTGGAGAACAGGTCAGGTGCAACCCCCGATATGTCCTCTAGGTGGCAGCACTCGAGAAAGGAAACGGAAATGTGGATCCCAGTGCAGAAGAACTTGCCCTGACGACACACGGGACCTTCCTCAGCGCCCCAGAGTTCAGCATGTACGAGCATGGGCTTCCCAAGGGTACGGAGGTGAATCTCTGACTTTTATGGAACGTGGACACTTTCCCCCAAGAAAAGCAGCGCTCCGTTTCCCCTAACCCAGAGCCGACGTAGAGAGAACAGCAGAGTCACAGGCGAGAGCACAGGCACTTCAGACAGCGTCTCGTGCTAACGTGACCAGGAGGGGCGGGGACTCATACAAGTACTGACAGCTGTAGACATGGGGACTGGGAAATAATGCACACGCCTCAGAACTGCAGAAGTGAAGGTGGGCATCCTCCCCGAGGAAAGTACTGCCTGGGCTCCCATGATCCCTGGACCCATCCTCACACCTCAGTAACTCCCAAGCTGGGAAAGACTTCAGGTGCCACGGACAGTCATGCTCAACTTGCAGAAAGACAAGAACAAGCATTTATGGAAAATGTGCTTTCAGCCAACAAAATCACCACGGGATTAATAAAAAAAACCCTATTGCAGCATACTCCACTGTACACTATGAAGGGTTACAGTCTAACAAAGTACCGATCAAGAACATGACCTTCAAGCTCCTCGATACTTGGAAAGAGCAAAATGAGAGAAAGTCCCATGCTAACACAACTGATAGCAGCTGTCGGACACATTTCACCCAGAAAAGACACAGTGAACTGAGAAAGAAGGGAAGGGCTTTGCAGCACCCAGCACAGAACAGTGATAAAACACCATGACTTCCACACTCAAGGAAAGCTGGGAGAAACAGACACATGGAATCAACACACAGCATCTGGAACCCTACAGATGGGAATGAAACTCTATCCCAAATGCTATATCACCCCCTTCTCTGATCAATAACAAGATTGAAAGGACACATACACTAAAGCACCATCCACTCATCCAGGCCAAAGAAATCACATTTATCAATGCGAACAGAGGTTGACACACATATATTTTACATGCACTAATGGGACCTCAAACCACATCTTCTGTTAATGAAACCCACCTCAATGAACAAGACAAGTGAGGCACAGGTGGGGTAAATGGACAAACACTGCACCCCCGGAAACCTTCGGCAGGAGTGGAACTACAGAAAATATGAACAAAGTCCTCAAGCAACACAGAATACACATTTAAGCAAACAAGCAAGCAAACAGTGAGACAAAGGAGAAATCCGACAGGTGAAGCCAGGACTGTAACTCCAAACAGCCACCTTGATAACAACCTTTCTGAACTCCAGGTGAAAAACAACACAAAAAGAGAACTCTGAAAGCCTCACATCTCCAACAAACCCCACACTGGTGTAGTGAAAAAGGAGACAGGAGGGATGCGCACAGCCCTTACAGGTCCTGGAAATCCAGGAAGGCAGTAGTTTGAGCATGTACAACTTCTGCAGCCATCCCTTTCACAATGACAGCTGCTCGTTTTCCTCAGCACTTCATCATTTTTGGCAAATGGACTAATCAACATAAATGTACTAGACACGTACACACTGCAAATTATTTTTTTGTTCCCAGCAATTTATTATTTGTTTTGATGGAGGAAACGTTAAGGGCCTCTCCGTGATGTCAAAACCCAGCGCTAACAAATTGCAATACATGTTCCCCGATAGTAGTGCCGTCCCCGACTGGCTGACTGTGGGGCACCCCTTTTCTGTTCCCCGAGGACATCTACGGAAAACTCCTTTCAAAGGTACACGCACCATGACACCAAGTATCCCAGTGTCACATTGATCACACCATTACCATTTCTGGGTGAAATGTGTCCACTGGGCCTGTGACAGCTGCTCTGGGTTGTATGAGAGGATGAACAAGCTGTGACACACAACCAGCACCAGAACCAACGTCAGAAAGCCACACACACACCCTCAGCCAGAGGTCGTCACCATCCAACCGCAAACAGGTGCCCACACGTGATACGGAACATGAAACCTAAGGTGAAGATGGAACAGAGCAGAGACATATATCAAGCCCTTCTTACCTGCTTACATCTATCAGAACTGAGTTCTACAACACCCACGGACCACACTCAGAAACACAGGACTCAAAGGCAAAGCAACCTAGGACATCCGACACCCATGCTGAGCATGCACAGATGACCTTAAACCACAGTCCCCAGGAGGGAAAACCCAGCGCTGTCAGCAATACCCCAGAGGCAAAGCAGACAGCCCGCCCAGGTGCTCTGTTCAGGGAAACACTCAGATCCTCCTGCTGTACACAGACCCATGGTTCAGTGAACAGCACATTAAATAAATAAATTAAGATTAGGGGGGACAGTGACCCCACATCCAGCTGGAAACCTTCACCAGCAGTTATTGGTACCATGTCAGAAACACTCTGTGAACAGAGAAGTCATTGAGCCTTGACATCCCCTCTCAGCCTGTACTTAGACACAGACAAGACCAACACACTGAACAGAGATCACTTTCCCTAGTGAAGTGCAACCCCTTCACATTCTCCCACCTACAGCACCTTCAGAACACAGAAGCGTGACAGCCCTCCATCTCCCACGACCATCTCTTCTGAGCACACAGGGGACAAAGAAAAGCCAGTTATTTTCCTCACGACCTTCTCATCTCTGTGTCCTCTATGGATGATCCCAGCAGAATGGCTAAGTCTACAGCAGACATTCACCAGCTGGGAAAAACATATTGGACAAGCATACGCAGACAACTACTGGAAACAGCAAGTCACTATCCTAATGGGAAACATGACGGACTGACCTAACAAGCTCAGAAGTCACAGAGAAAAACAGTCAACGTGCAGGTAAAACTGAGGCCAAAACAGGACTTGTTAACATTCCACAGGCAAACCCCAAACCGTCAGACACGGGAGGCGAGACTAGCAAGCCATCGAAGTGCTGCTGAGAATGCCGACCTAAAAGGTGAGAGGACTTCAGCAAGGACGTGTCCCTGCAGCAGACGTTTGGATAGAGATCTGTCACAGTAGCAGGAGTAGCACTCACGGATGTCATCTCGGGCTGCTGTCTAAAACCCAGATGTCAACCACAGGGGAACACACACAATACAGAAGTGTCACTGCTGCCACAGAGGAGTTATCTCATTAAAGGAATACGTCTGAAAGGGGAAGAAGAAGAATATTCCCTATCTCAGTGACCTCATCAATCATAAAGGGAAACATAACTTGAAATAACTTCTCCTGTCCGAAAATACTGACATTCACATACACACAGAATCCACCAGGCTGAAAATAGGTCAGAACTTCCTCCTATCAAGAAAGAAACATCCCTGAACCCTCAGTGATCTGTGAGCCGCCATGATGATCCAGGTGACATCAGTAATGACTGAGGAGGAGGGAATAACCCAAGTCTAAGACATTCATGTAGATGGCGCCATGTTTTCTACAAAAGAGTCACAGAAGCCACTGTCAAAGGGCACTGACACCTGCAGCAGACAGACAGCAGCGGAGACAATGAGGGACAGTGATGCGTGCAGCTACCTGCGGGGCTTAAGGGTCCTTGTGCAATGACATCAAAAAGTAAAAGCTTCCCTTCACTGGTGCTATTCCCAGAATGCTCACACAATGGCAGCCAAAAAAGTTGTTTTTGTCCCACAAAGGACCTTGTCTCTGGTGTCATTCCAGAAAAGCAAACTCCATAGCAGTGTGGATTATAGTGACAGAAAGAATAACACACAGAGATAAGAGAGGATGCTGTCAGTGTAATGCGACTACAGCTAAGTGACATTCTGCGGACCACTGACGATGGGCTCACGCCCTCGCCCAGCTTAACCCTACAAATTACCAACAAAATCGCCGTGTCATAGAAAGGACGGAAAACACAGAGATGTAACAACGGTATCTCAGACTGCAATGCCATCCGACACAGAAATTAAACGGAAAACCCCAATAGACAGCCGTCTTCACCTAAAAAAACTACTTTCCTAGGACAGTGCAGTCACCTCCACCGACTAAAGACACCGCGGACTCCGCGTCCCCGACGACGCAGCCCTCCCTGCGATTCGCAGCGTGTCCACGGGAGGGCAGCACGGAGCCGCACGGCCACCGCATTCTCCACGGACCTCACTCAGCGGGAAATGAAACGGCCGGGCGCACGGCAGAGGGTAACAGTCCTCAACCCCATCTTTCTCCCGTTGCACAGACTGTGGGCATCGGGGATGTATTCACGTTGGAAGTCTCTACAGTCAGCACACACGTAACACGCTTCAAAATAACGCCACAGCCTGGCGCTGTGGAGAGAGCATCGGACTGGGATGTGGAGGACCCAGGTTCGAGACCCCAAGGTTGCCAGCTTGAGCGCAGGCTCATCTGGTTTGAGCAAGGTCACAAGGTCTCTGGCTTGAGCAAGGGGTCACTCACTCTGCTGTAGCCCCCCCCCCCAATCAAAGCACATACGAGAAAGCAATCAATGAACAACTAAGGTGCTGCAGCGAAGAACTGATGCTTCTCATTTCTCTCCCTTCCTGTCTGACTGTCCCTCTCTCTGTCTTTGTCATAATAATAATATTAATAACAATGCGGCAGCTTGCAAGCCCCTTCAGGCCAGAAACAAATCAAAGGGAGGAAAAGGGAGGTGGCCCTCGCCCATACCTCAGGGAGGCCATGCCCTCCTCAGTAGACGTACTTCCCAGAAGAGCTCAGCACTCCCAACTGTCGCCCCCTCCTGAAGACCCCGGAATGGTCCTTCCGGTCCACAGACAGGAACATGAAAGAAGCAGACCCGCAGATCAGCATTCGCTTCTGACCCAGCAGGCCTTAACCTGTCTGGTCAAGTTTCCAAGCAAGGACACCCTCCAAGCCGCACAATTCAGGTCCACCACATACAACGACTCGTGATGTTCCAGAAACTCCCAGGACAAAGTCCCTCACCAGTGAAAAGGGAATGAGACTGCATGAATGTGTCATTATGATTCCTTTTTCTAAAATATGTATTGATTGATTTTGGTGAAAGAGCAAAGGAGAGAGAAAGAGAGACAGGGACATCAACCTGACTGGGGATCAAACCAGCAGCCTCTGTGCTTGAGGACGCTGCTCCTTCCAACCAAGCTTCCCAGCCTGGGTGGCATTCCGATTTATGATTTCAACATATCTTTTCTTTGGGGGGGGGAATTCAACCTATAGTAATTCTAATACTTCTTTATTATAAATTCCAGCTGTGCAGTGCTGAGCAGCCTAAGTGCTTTAATGTATGTCAGTCCAGGACAGGACAGTCCTTGAAGATGGTTAATCGTCAAATGCAAGGAAGGTAAACATTGGTACTCACTTTGGCTCTGTTAAAGTTATGAACAATTCTTTTTAAAGCAACCATGGACATAGCTTGTGTCCTCAGCAGTGTTTTCCCAGGAAGGTCGTCCACTCCTTTTCGAGGGAGTTCAAGGGCATGAATGGGAGGATACAGTGGACACTGGGGTCCTTCACTAAACAGAACGTAGACTTTGTGAACTCTGGAATCTGCCCATGAATAAAACAGCCAATATTGTATCTGAAGGATACTTTCATAAGCCACCACAGTCAAACTACATGCATTATGGACTGACATACTTGAAGACGTGTTTCTTTTTTGTGGCCTCAAGAGTGTCCTGCAGTCACACTGGCAGCCCTCCTGCGTTTCCAGCTTGGCATCTGCAGATCTTGAGACTTCTTGGGCTTCACGTTTATGTCAGCCAACTCCTTATAATAAATATTTCTATGAATGCAGCCTCTCGGTCCTGTGTCCCTGGGGAACCCTTGCTAGTACTAGTATGTTAAGAAAGTTTGGAAATCATGCAATGTGTTTCTATCAGTTTAAGAATTCATTCCAACACATTAAATAACCACACGGTTCATGACTGTAAGACCCATAATTTACATTGGGGTTTGTTAAGTGTGTGTCCCTGAAAACATTGAAGTACCAACCCTTGAAAACTGATAGAAAAACAGGAAAGAATATATCGCAGTGGCAAAGCCATTAATTGTGAAATGTGACCAGAAAACCTTGCTCGATGTGAATCCCAGAGTCCTAGAATTAGACTATAAACAGGGAAGTGATGGCTGGTGCTGGAAAGCAAGTGAGAAATAGCAGCGAAAACAGAAGCATGCTCCTATAATAAAGAGAAGTGACGAACTAACAGAAAGGTTTGCACTTATCCAGACATATTTTATAGACGTAACTGCATTTGAAACATGCACAATAAATACTTCTTGTATAATGCTGACTGTAATGTTTTCTTACTTGAATTCACAAGATTGCCTCCCTACTGTCTGTGGAATATTCTCACTGGCCTTACTGATCCCGTCCACTTCCTGACATTGTATTATTACTGTGTCTACTTGCCGTCTTCCCCACTGGAGCGTGAGCTCACTGTGCTGAGGACTGGGCTCACCGTTGTCTTTGCCCCGGCAAAGGCAGCACTGGCTACCACGGTCGTGATCCTCACTTCTGTCTGGTAAGCGCTGGGATCCCACAGATCCATGCTTGAGCACAGTCGTCATCAGCTGGAATTAGCTGGCTAGTTTGTGACCTGCAGGGTGGTGTCAACATCTCCCTTCTTTAGGACCTACCACCTAGGACCTAAAAGTTATCATTTAATTTCATTTTTCATTTATTCCTTCAACACTTCCGGGGCACTTTCTATGCACCCGACACTGTTTCCTGGAGCAGTAAAAATATCAACCCAGAAAACAACCTTAGGTCGGTACTGTTGTTATCCTGGTTTCACTGTTGGGGAAACTGCGTCGCCCAAGGTCACCCAGCCATAAGTGCTGGACGGAGCTCAGGCAAGAGGACCCCACAGCCCACACTCTTAACCACTATTCTGTGCTTTCTTGTTATGTACATTTCTGCTTTTATGGAAACTCAGGAACTGGGGCTAAGTTCTCAGAGAATATGAATGTTTTAGATATTTTCTTATCTAAAAAATTAAGCTAATAATTTCCAGCTGATAGGGTTTGGGGACCAGTAAAGGAGGTTCTGTGTGTGAAATCCCCTTACACAGGCCCCTGCACATAAATGTCCAGCGGCTTGCAGCCTTTCCTCTGGGCACTTGCAACTCACTCTCTCAGGTGCAGCTTGGAGTCCCCACGACCTGTGGGGATGAGCAGCCTGAGATCAGGGACGAGGAGTGAACTTTCACCGTGACGGCGCTAGAGGGCACTCCCTCCCAAATATTCCATCAGTGTAAATAGGAAAAACACATATTTTTATTTTTACCAGCCTCCAAGAGACAGTCCGCGCTTGTTCCCATAGGAATGGAAGCTAAAACCATGCTATTTTCACTCCACGTTGCAACCAGGCAAATGTCCGTCACTCTGGCTGGTAACCCTTTGAAATAACCAATTAGTAGGCCTGTCCCTACATCTTACTATTTAGTATATTAATTTAGAAAAGTGCACCCATAGCTCTGTCATAAATTTCTTTCATGTTTCCAAAATGCATTTCAGTATAATCAGGTTCTTCTGTAACCCTCTGTATGTTTAACACTGCTACTATGAGAAGGGGTCCAGGGACTCCCTTCCCGCAGGATGGACGCACGTGGAGAATGTGACCTCTGCTCGTGAAGGACTGCTGTGCACTTGGCTCAAGGCTCCGGGTGGGGCGGAGGGCGACCCGGCTCCTGGATGCTGACCCTGCGCTCCCTGCCTGTGGCTCTGCGGGCAGGATGCTCAGAACTGGACTGCTCTGGCACCGCTCCCTGAGTGTCCACTGCACAGGCCCCAGGCCCAGGCTCAGCACCCTCTGCCTTTTCCCTGGGGCAGTGCCATGTGAACACGGTGCCCAAGTACGTCCGCCTAAGTCTCATTCAGTCTCTGGATCCAAATCCTGTGAACACGTATCGACCTCGGGTGCAGAAGGAGCGAAAACACAAGGGCTCCCGTTGTCTGTGGGTGTGACCTAGGGGCCCAACTCCTAAAGCCACAAGGCGACTAGACTCCCAGAGGTGGCCCTTGACGAGGGGTACCAGTCCTGAGCCCCACGCAGTGACTGCTGACACCACTCTGCAGGCCACAGACACCCTTCCAGCCCCCAGGACTCTGCAGGAGTCTCCCTCTTTTGAGGCTGGGCTGCAGGCGGGTAAAGGAGGAAGTTCCATACCCCCAAACTCACACCCTGCACACACCTCTACTGAGGACCCTACTGGAGACAGACACACACACAGACACTCTTACCATGGACAGACGGATACATGCCTATCCCAGAAAGAAACAGCAGCAGGTCAGTATGAGGATAGCTACAAAATGACACTCAAAGCCACTTCAGGACGTCCCCCACTCACAACATCCATACCAAGTATCTAAAACTCGCACACTGCCATGGGGCGGGCTCATGGGCCACTTCCCGCCTTGGTGGCCACCGGGGCCAGACCCTCTGCCAAGGTCACAGGTTAAGCCACCAAGAGCCTCAGACATGTGGAAACGAGAGGCTGTTCTGCTTCCCTAGGCATTTAGAAAGACACAGACAGACAGACAGTCTCACTGTAAGACTGTGGATAGTTTGTGGTGTTGCTGTGTTTCACCTCAATCTTAACAAGTTAGCCTGTCACACTCCCTGCCCCTGCTGCAGTGGGAAACTTCCGCCGAGAGCTAAGGGCAGTTAGGGCTGTGCTTTAACAGACGAGCTTGGTGACTCTATCTCCCCACCCTTCCCCTCCTTTCTCCCTTCTGTCCGACAGGGGTCTTCAGTAGAATTTATAAATCTAAATGACAACTAAAAATCTGTGGATGAGTGGATAAAAAAGCTGTGGTACATTTGCACAGTGGAATACTACTGGGTTGTGAAAAAGAAGGAAATCTTACCTTCTGTGACAGCGTGGACGGACCCGGAGAGTATTGTGCTGAGTGAAATAAGCAGGCAGAGGAAGACAAGTACCGTATGATGTTACTTGTATGTGGAATCTAATGAACAAAATAGAAAAAGAAGCAGGGCCACAGGGAACAGATGGACAGCTGTCAGAGGGAAGGGGAACTGGATGAAAAAGGTGAAGGGATTAAGTGGAAAAACAGACCGCATAACACACTGACACAGACAACACTGTGGTGACACGCAGAGGGAACGGGGTGGGGGAGGTGGAGCAGGGCGGGGGTGTGGGGATGGAAGGAGATTTTGCTTGGGGCAATGGGCACACGAAGCCTGTGCCGTGTGTGGTTTTCTGAACCAATGTCACCCCGATAAATTCAATAACAACAAGTAAATAAAGATATGTTAGGCAGGAAGAGCAAGTAATTATTCAAAGAAGAAAAACTCAAAGAGCTTAAAATGTGATTAGCTTTGCAGATAAGAGCAGGCACCGCAGGGACCATGAATTCTGGAGTAGCCGAGCTGAGTCCATCACCCGGGGTAACAGCATCAAGGAGCCGACAGAGGGGAAGCCTTTGTCATTAGCCCGTGAAGGTCCCTTCCAGCTCAGGGCACACAGATGAAGGCCTCTCCCTGCAAGTCTCACCAAGATAGTCACATGGGTTTTATGAGGTCCACAGAATTGCAGAGACAGTAGTGCCTCAATCCAACCTTGCTTTTAAGTTCCAGGAACTTAGCTCAGTGGGGCTGAGTGGAGCCCAAGGTCACCCAGAGGGTTCATGGACAACAAGTAGAAACAACAGGTCTCGCTCGCTCTCCAGGGCTTACCTCTCCACACTGAGTGAGGTTTGCACAACCCAGCAAAGCCGAAGAGAACTATTGGGGGCCGGGAGTAGGTGGGTGCTGAGGGAGTCATCACAGCTTGCTCTCATTTACTGAACACCTGACCCCAGGAATCATACGGAGCTCCTGAGTCTCAGCAAGCTCTTAGACAAACTTGGAAGCACGTGCATCTGTTCAGGTGAGGATGCCAAGCTTTGCAAGGCCTGCAAAGTCAGAAACATGGGAACGGGCCGAGCTGGGGTGCACCCTCAGTGTTCACAAGCCAGCATGCTAATGGCTGTCAGCTGAAGACTCATGAAACTGAGGGTACCCGTTTGTATAAACAAGTGAACATTTTCAGTGACCTCTAAACCTTCCCCAAACAGTCATTTTTTCCTCATGTCTGCATGAGAGCAAGCTTACAAAGTTTCTTGTGTAAGAAAATATTCAAAGGAGCATTTTTATATTTTCCCAAAGCTGGAGCAAACTTGACTAATTTCCATAAACTTCTTTTCCCTGAGACGGGTGCTGTGGCCATTGCTGCGTGTCAGTGAGTAGGTACCTGCATCCTTATTTGTTGCAAGAGCTCCGTCACTGGTGTAAGGGCCATGGTGATTGTGGCTGATGTCTGACCTTGTCCTCATCTCCACATGGTCTGGGTGGGTGGGTCTGCACAGTCAGTGGGCTGAATATGGAGACCCAGTGTAGACCAACAATCATGCAGAATGTAGCTGTCAGGGTCACAGCTAGAAGCTGACCTGCACTCGATCTTGTCTGTCTGGGCACTGGGAAACTTCTGGAACCAGAGAATATGAGCTCAAATTGACTTGGGAAAAGGTAGCCCACAAATTTTAGGAAGTGGTGTCTATTTCCTGGGTAAGTATCTTGTAAATTAAGATGTCTACTCAAGTAAAGGAATGTTTGTGACAAACAGACTCATACAGAGACTCTGCTCATCTCTTTTCTTACATGCTTGTATTTTTCAAGAGACATCAGCCTGGTATAGCTTAATCGATCACCCTTACGAACCCTAACTTGAGATGTGTCCTTGAGGGACACGCTTGCTAGCCTTAGGTTGCAATCTAACGATACAAAAACCACATTGCAACACTTAGGAGATCTCTGTTTACGTACATTGAGTTTCTCCATTTAAAGAATGACGGCTCCTCGGAAAGTTCTGGAAACATGTGATTGAGGTAAACTGAAGTTCTTAAAAAGAAAATTAAATATAGTCAGCTAATAAATTAAGTTTAATGTATTTTAAAAAGCTTAATTAACTGAGTTTAACAAATGAGCTTAGATAGTAAATAAAGTCTCCTTTAATGAGATGGTCTAAGTGTGTGATTTATAAATAATTTAATACAATTTAGAAGTTGAGTTACAGTTTGAGGATAAATAGAATGCGACTTCAATAAACTGAATATTCTTCAACAAACAATAGTTTCTATGCCCACTAGAATGTCACAAACTCACATTAACACAAAGAAACAAAAGCCAAGTCAAAGAGAACACAGAGCACCTACCTCACTGTGCTGGGTCAGCATGTGCTCATCAGGACAGAATGGGGGCTGGTGTGTGTGTGTGTGTGTGTGTGTGTGTGTGTGTGTGTGTGAATGTGAGTGTGTATGAGTGTGGGAGCATGTGTGGTGTGTGTGTGCTGATTTGTTTAGTCTCCTTCCTTCACATTGGCCTACAGCGTTGAAGGGCTTCCTATAGCGAGTCACTCTGCAAAGCTACAGAATCTCTGGTCACAGCCCGCATGCAGCCGATTTGGGACGTGGAGGTCACAGCACTGCCCTGGTCAGTGGCATCAGCCCAGCCTTCCTACCTTTCCAGGCTGGACGTGGCTTTGACATGGCCCCCTTATTCCAGCCCTGGGCCAGGTGGATGCGCAGCTCAGACGGCTCTGGCTGCTGGCGGATGACCCAGGTCCTCTACTGGGGCCCCAGGAGGCCGCCGGACTGTGCTGTGGGCTGAGACACAGGAGTTGGGCGGCTGCTGGGGGGCCACGTGTACCCCACGTTCCCCTGGAGGGTGTCAGCTCACAGCCTGTGTTGTACACGCTTCCTGCGTCCAGCATCTGATCAAGTGTCAGGAGACAGGTAAAGGCTGGTGACTTTAAGCCCTGAAACAAGAGATCAATCCAAACAAATGGAGGGGGGGCATCGCAGGGCCGTGTTAATGGGGTGTCTGCGAGCTTGGGGGGCAGCTTTATGGCCCTGCCGTGCAGGGACAGCTCATAACCGCTCCCTCCACAGGCTCGTGGAAATTGTTGCTGCTCTGAGCTGAGCGGGGATCAGCGAAAATGGATGAAAAGAGTGTGTTTATGTCCTTCCCATCAAACCCAACGCTGTGAACACGGGGCACAGAGCTGACAGCAGCTGACAGATGCCGCCGTAGACGGGCACGAGCGAGGTCAAACCACAGCAGGGGGGACTCTGGGTCCGGAATTTCCACCAGCCCTTACCCTCCCCTTCACCCGGGACTCCGTCTAGTTAAGAAATAGACTTTTCATGTAGACGAGCAGGTACCCCAGCAAGTCGCACCTCTTCCTGGGCTGGGCGTTCCCTCCAGGGACCTCGGGGCCACCTGCACCCTCAGCCCCAGGAGATCGAGCTCAGGGGACAATGTCCCACATCTCCAAGATTCTCACACACAGAAAATGTGCAGGCTGGGGTTAGGGTGAGGCAGGTGAGTGCACACCTGGTTCCAGAAAACTCAGGATAAGAATCATATTTGCCTGCCCTGTGGTGGCACAGTGGATAAAGTCTCGACCTGGAACACTGACTTCATCGGTTCAAAACCCTGGGATTCCCTGGTCGAGGCACATACGGGAGTTGATACTTTCTGCTCCTCCCCTCTTCTCTCTCTCTCTAAAACGAATATTAAAAATCTTGAAAAAAAATAATATTTTAATGAAATCCTTGTTGAAAATCAAGGCCACAAACTATGGCCCTGTGTCACCACCGGTGTTAGTGACTGCAGCTCTGCGGGTGGCCGGGCCAGCGTCAGGACGAGACGGGCGAGGCCGGGCCGTATCCTGCGTGTAGTTACGTGTTTGATGTTCAGTTTATCGTGAATTTTGATGTCAGAGAATTACGTGAAAGCGGTATTTATCTTGAGCTCGTTGTCACCCCTAGCTTCCATGCCTCGCACTCCTCGCCTTTCTGCTGGCCCCACTTTCCCGTGGTTCCTGCACTTGACCTCGACATCACTGGGCTGCTCCTAAGGATGTGTTAACACGCCCGCTCACCATTGCGTTCCCTGCTTGGTGTGTAAAGTGAGGCACAGATAAGTCAGGTCACCTGGCCCAAGTCACACAGCAGTGAGGATGTGAAGCCCGGCGGTCTGCTCTGCGGGCTCAGCCACCACCCCGTGCTCCCACGCTGATGTTGTCTCCTCTTTCCCACTGCTGAATGTCTTCTTTCCACTTTCTGAGTGATTTCTTAATCCACTTTACCCAGCCGTTATGCTGATAAGTCATTTCCACCGTCAGGCAGATGGCTCCATGACCCACACCAGCTAAGTGCACTGCCTGAAAACACAATAAAACTTGTTTTTCTTACTGGTGGGATTGGTTTATGTGGTAAGATAAATATTGTGCTAAGAGCAATTCCCCGCACACCAGGGGGAGAGAGTCGTTGCCACACTGGGCTGGTGAGGAGCACGCCACACCCCTTCCCGGGACGCTGGGGCCAGAGGCGCATGGCCATGGCCTCTCTGTGAAAACCCCCCGCAGGTGCTCACCCTGGGGACCGGCTGCTCGGGGTCCCCACGTGTCTGCTCTCCCTTGGAGGATCACCACAGACAATGGCCACTCTTCCAATTCCCGCTCTGGGTGACAGGCTCAGCACAGTCACTGCAAGTGGCCTCTTAGGAACGGGGATCACAAACCATCATCATCCTCACTGCCATTTACTGTGGCCCTGCAGGCAAAGCGGCTCTCCTTGTGCAAGGGCTCTGCGTGTGCAATGCCACTCAATACGCTCTCCGGACAGTGTGGCTCAGTGACCAAACCACCCGCATGTGTCTCTAGTGATGCTAATCAAGAGGCAGTGTGGTCACTAGACCTGGCGAGGAGGCTGGGAACTGCATCTGTAATAGACCCCAGGTCCTCATGTTTGCCTACCATGCCCGGTGTTCAGAGAGGTCAGGCTGTCTGTCCAGTGTCACATCTGGATGTAGGCAGAGTCCCTGCACCCCGTCCTGCACATCCGTCCCCTTCTCTGTCGGCATGTTTTCTTCTGCTCAGTCTGCCCTCTGTGGGATCAGTGCCCCATCTGGAATGTTCCAGTTTAGTGGGACCACCCCAAAGAGATCATTGCCCCAGATTGGGACTGCATAAACTTTTCTCCAGAGAAGATCCTAGCTAACGACGGGGGACAGCTGGTTTATTCTGGAGTCAATCCCAGAACACATGGGAGGCGGCAGAGAGAGTAAGACAGGAGGTAAGAGAAGTGACGAGGGTCCCTGTCAGCGTCGGTCTCCACTCCCCTGAGACCTCTGAGTGCATGGGAGGGTCCCACAGGCGTCCGCACAGGTGGGAGGTGGGATCATCTCAGCTGCAGGGGCATTCACAAACACATGCACACCCCTGCAGTGAACAGTTCTTTAAGGAACATTCCAGAACTCTGCTCTCCATCACTCTGTTCTGTACACTGGCTGCTCTGACTCTCCTCGACAAAGCAGCATCCTGACGTGACCCTGATTCTTCCCTTTCCACCCCTCCCCCCATTCCTCAGTGCGTCCTGCTTGCTCAGCAGCCACAGCAGTTCTTATCTCTGCGCCCCTCCCCAGCCACAGCGCTGAGGCTCCCTGCAGCCTCCTCCCCGCCCAGCTGCAGAAGGCACCCAGGGGAGCCGAGGAAGCCCCGTCAGGCCTCTCCACTAAAACTAACGCTTGGGACCACACTGGGGATTCAGACCCTCTCCTGGCCTGCAGCTCACGCCACCCCCTGCTGAGCCCTCAGCCTCTTCTAAACCGCCCGCCCATCCATGCTCCTTTATGCTCAGCTTCCGCTCAGACCTCTGACTCTAGCTCCTGCCCTGGCCGGAGCTGGTCACCTCTCCTTCTGGTCAGGCAGAGGTGAGCTGACATGTCCTCTTTCAGGGAGGCCCACTCAGACCACCAATGAAACTGGCCCTTAGAACCTCAGCTGTCACTGTCCTGTTCTCTTGGGAACTAGGACCCCCAGCAGTACAGACTCTGCTATGGTTTGAGACTGATGCCCCTGCCCCCGAACAAGCTGTCCCAGAGCGGAGACACCTGTCAGCATTGGCCCCCTGCACCCCCCCTGCCCCCCGCCCCGCTCCATCTAGACCAGTGATGGGTAATCTGTTGAGCTTGGTGTGTCAAAATTTGCCAAAAAAACAAGCATAACTCGGGTGGTGTGTCACTTCGAGAAAAACACCATAATTTTGCGATATTTATAGTTTAAATAACAAAAATGTTTTGGCCTCCAGACCTCCGGCACAGAGTGTCTACACTACAGCAGATGTTTTATCCTCGGCTACTGCACCTGGCAATGCAGGAGCCAAGGATGAAACGTCCTTCTCAGCATGTGGCCCCATACTTCTCTGGTATGCGGTCACGTGTCATCGAAAATGGCTACACGTGTCAGTGCTGACACACGTTTGCCATCACGGATCTAGACCCTGGTCATAGGACCGGTGCTCAATGAAAGAAGCAAATGCATGCAGCCCACAGTAATGCATGGAGCCCAGCAAAAGGATACACGTTAGTCTCTGTTTCCACTTTATCTCATACTCCCCGGGGAGGTAGGGACCTTATGAGAAGGGAGCAAAGAGTGATTGAGACTTCTGGAAACCACTGCCACTATTTCTGCTTTCTTCCCAAACCATGCTACAACATGGTACAAGAAAGTGTCCTCTCCCCAGGACGAAGCAGACAGGAGACGAGACAGCAACTGCTAAAAGCTATCAGCATAGTGCTCTGAGTGCAGAAGGCCAGGACCTGAGTGTGGGTGGGTTGTGGGGAAGCTGCACAGGTGACCACGTGTGATTATGACCCACAGACAGATGGGGGCTCAGAGGCATCGGCACTCTGAGGCTAAACGGGGAAGAATTTTCTCCAAGTCCAGGGAGAAGCAGGGAGATCTCCAGGGTCCCCAACAAGCCAGTGGCCACAGATCACATTCAACCAAACACAGAACCACGTCTGTGTAGAGCCAGTCACAAATCTGTCCAGTCGTTACAGGAAAATGGCCAAACTTGAAGCTTTTATAAATCACCCCAAACTAATCAGCCACTTAAGGGCAGTCCCATAAAAAATAAGACTACAGCATGCTGCTCTGAAGAAATAATGGCTTTGCAGCCTACTCCGGGGTATGCAGATTGCAGGCTATCAGCCCTTTCTGAGCGATGACCTGATTGAATGTACAGAGGGCGGTCCCCTGGGATCCAGAACTGGAGCCAGGGAGAACACCTGGCATGGGGGCGCCAGTGCCCTGGGCACAGCAGGCAGGTGGATCACCCCGCAATGCGGCTTAGGGACAGGCACCTCCATGCAGCCAGCGAGATGCGGTGACTACTGAAGCCCTGGCTCCTCCTCGCCTCTCGGGACTGTGGCCTCATGGCACCATGACTGTGGACAGGTGGCCCCAGAACCATGAAAGAACACATTTCTGCCATTTATTGGAGAGTTTTGAAGCTCAAACCACTAGTGTAGTGCCCTAATTTTAGAAATGGGGAAAGCTGGGAACGAAACATCCCTTCTGGAAGGCACACCACTTCTTGGGGATGGATAGTTAATGTGCTTGACTTTGGGTAAGCTGCTGGACCTTTCTGTCCTCCATGCTGTCATCCAGAAAGTGGGGACAACCACATCTGCCTATAAGCTTGTCTGAATGATCCAGTGGAAGAAAGGGGGTGACACCTTCTCGCACTGCCTGACCCCCAGTGACTGATGATGACGCCCTCGCCCAGACCTCCACCTTCCCGTCCCAGTTCATTAGCCGGGCTGCTCCTCGTACCCTCCACCCTCCCCGCTCCACCTCAGAACCACAGTCACTGCTGGAGCAGAGACTTTCTCCCCCTTCGGTGGATAGTGTTTCTGGTGTCATTTCCAAAAAATCATGGCCAGTATCAAAGTCAAGAAGTGTTTCCCCTGTTAGGGTTTTAGGTCTTATATTTACATCTTTAATCCATTTTGAGTTAATTTTTGTGGGTGGTGTTACACAGAGGACTGGATTTGCTCTTTTGCATGTGGCCATCCAATTTTCTCAACCCCGTTTATTGAAAAGACTGTGGGGTTTTTTTTCCATTTTATATTCCTGGATACTTGGTCAGATATTAGTTGACCATATATGTATGGGTTTATTTCTGGGTTTTCAGTTCTATTCAATTGATCTACATGTCTGGTTTTTATAGGCTAGTACCATACTGTTTTGATTACGATAGCTTTGTAATACAGTTAGAAATCAGGAATGTGATGCATGCTTCTTTGTTCTGTCTTAGGATTGCTTTTGGTTACAGTTGATATACAATATTACATTAGTTTTAGGCATATGTCCAGTGATTAGGCATTACATTTTCCTTTTATTCTTTTTTCTTGCATGACTGCTCTGGTTAGGACTACCAGTCTTATGTTGAATGTGAGCAGTGAGAGTAACACCCTTGTGTTGTTCTTGATCTTAGAGGAAACATTTTCAGCTTTTCACCATTGAGTGTGGTGTTTGCTGTGTGCGTGTCATAGATTGTGTTGATGTATGTTCTTTCTACATGCATTTTGTTGAGAGTTTTTAACACGAAAGGACATTGATTTTTGCTGAATGTATTTTCTTCCATTATTGAGATAATCACCAAGTTTTTATCTTTCATTCTATTAGGGCGACGAATATAGCATATTTATTTATTTACATATATTGAATCATCCCTGCATCCCAGGAATGAAGGCCATGGTCATGGGGAATGACCTATTTAATGCCCTGTGGAATTGATTTGCTAGGATTTTGCTGAGAATTTTTGTAACTGTATTCATCAGGAATATTGACTCATGGTCATGTCATAGTTATTGTAGACATATCAATGTACTATTTATACAAACTTCTTTTATTATTATTAGTCATTAGTTATTAGACCCACGACTAACTACAGTTGTTTAATGAAGCAATTACAGAACCACATTTACTACTGTATCAGAGATTTAAAAAAGATATTTTGATATTGTCAGTATCATCGGTATTCTTCGTGTTTTATGTTATTTCATTCTTTTTTTAAGTGAGAGGAGAAGAAATTGAAAAAAACTCCCTCATGCACCCTGACCGGGATCTTAAGCTAATGCTCGAAACAACTGTGCTATTCTCAGTGCCTGAGGCTGTCACTTGGACCCACCGAGCCACTGGCTGTGAGAGGTGAAGAGGAAAAGAAGGGAAGAGAAGCAGATGGTCGCTTCTCCTGTGTGCCCTGACTGGGGATTGAACCTGAGACGTCCACATGCCAGGCCCACACTCTCTTCGCTCAGCACTTGACCAGGGCTTATTTCATTAATTTTATAACAGTATCTGAGAAGGTCAACTGAAGCTTCACCACACGACTAAAGGAGTCCTCAGTATCCAGTAGGTTAATAACTATTCCTCCAGGGCCAGGACTGTGAGCCTTTGACTCCTGGGCAAAGTCCAGACCTCATTCACTTTGAACCCCACAGTGCACGTAATAGGCCCTCAGTGAACAGCCTCTCCACCAGGGCGCACACTGAGGCATGAAAGCCAGGCTGCCTTCAGAGACGGTGGGTCCAGGTTTTCTGAGCTATGTCTATGCTCACAAGAACCAAGCAGGTGCCACCTCTCTCCACACTCGAGACCCAGTGTCCCTCCTGCTGAGCTGGGACCTGACCTGCTTGCTGTGACTGCTCAGTCATACCTACGCTCCCTCTAGTTAGAAGGAGCCGACTGCTGTCTGAGCTACAGACGCCCAGTTGGACTCCTTTCCACCAGCTACACCAAGAACGGCACTGGTGTCTCCAGCCCGGTGTGGTTCTGGGGTGAACTAAACGCTGGAGGCAGCCACACACCCAGTGGAGGACACAGGAGTGAGCAGTGTGGAGGGGCAGGCCCACGGAGCAGTAAGCCAGGTTCCCATGGAGACAGCGGACCGGCATTGCAGCGCCGTCTGTGATCATCGGCAACAACAGCCAGGAGCAGAGGGTCCCTGTGAAAACCACCGACAGCAGGTGTGAGCTCAGACCTGTGTGTCTCGTCTTCACTCTGCTTCTAACCGCTCCATGAAGGATGCAACGGTTTATGAGATTTAATCCACAGATTCTGTCGGTGACGCAAAGAATGCCGCGTTTCCTCCCAGAATGCTCTGCCTTGGGACGCGCACATTATCAAAGGCAAGTTTAGGTGGGTGTGTAACTTAGATCACGGGCTTTGCTTCCTTCCAACAGTTATACGATCCCAGGGTTGAACGGGTTAGGCGATGGTGTTTGTGTGGTAGCTGCTTGGCATTAGTCTTACCACAGAGAAGACAGGGGTGTGTGCATCCATTTGCTCCAGGTTAAAAGGAAGCACACACACAAACTCCAAAGATATAAATGGAGACCAAATTTACCTGGTCCGTTTGTTCTTTATCTACTCTTTCCTGTGAATTTAAATGTTAGATCTTACCTTAAGTTCTCGCCTGCTGTTAGAGTCACATGGCTTCTGTGACACCCAAACACCTGTTTCAAGAACATGGACATTCAGCTGACAGAGGGGAGCAATCCTTCGAGGGGTTCCCTTCCATGTCCGTCCCGTAGATAATTCCCGCACATCCCGTCCTCCAGGGACAACCGTTCTTCCTCAGTGTCTGCCCCTCCCCCTGGAAGCACCTCTGAGGTGTCTCCCCGAGCAAAGACGAGAGAAAGGCGGGTTTGACCTTTCAGAAGCAATGATTCCCCCAATCCAGTGTTTGTTAGAGACTGGGTGCTCCCCTGCTTCATTTCATCGAGCTAAAATTGTTATAAAATGTCCTCCTGTAAAAGAATATCCCAGTTTAATCATGATTTCTCTTCAGTACAAGAAACATAAACACGGCAACATGACATGCGAGGACCACAATGTGTCTTCCT
Source organism: Rhynchonycteris naso (assembly GCA_037038555.1). Classification (NCBI taxonomy): domain Eukaryota; kingdom Metazoa; phylum Chordata; class Mammalia; order Chiroptera; family Emballonuridae; genus Rhynchonycteris; species Rhynchonycteris naso. The sequence goes on along the minus strand of CM073004.1, from coordinate 76,811,562 downwards.
AATACAGTGATGGCCATGGGTTTATGAGCCATTTGATGAAACAGCCAAAGAAGAAATTAGACCGTGTGGCTCTGGCTGCTGAGTGTCATTGCTCTCGTCTGGGTTAAGAGAGGGGACAGGCCAGAGTGATGAATGGGAACGCCCGCTGGTATGAAAACTGCTTAATCTAAGGCTGCAATATGGCATGCAAACCAAACTAAAGCGACCATAAATATTTTAGGCACCTTATAAAGATGTTAGAGTATTTATTCCACATATAAATCCCTGATGTACTATCAGCAAACACCCGTAATGTGAAGGTCCTGCAGACTCAGGCACAGTGCAGCAGATGAGGCTGTGTCTCTCCTGTCCATCTGCATTTCCCTGGGATGACCACACCAGCCGTGGTCAGTGCTCCCAGCATGAAGGGCCTGACGGCCTCAGAAAGCCGACCTCCCCAGCTCTGTATAAGCAGGGTGCTGGTGCCAGAGGACCCCTGGGTGGTGTGATCTTACACTGCAGTCTTCTACCCCATGATGACCACAGTGTGGTCCTGGTCTAGCAGATGTATGGCCTACATGTCTGTTAGGAATGCAGGTTCCCAGGCTCCAGCCAGACCTAATGGCTCTGTGCTTCATTTTACTAAAAACTCCCCTGTGAGCCACGTGCGCTGATGAAGCTGAAAGACCCTGACAACACCATCAGCAGCCCCTCCTCCTCCTGCTTCTGTCCCCCTTTCCAGGTGAGTCCCAGGACTGTGAACATCGCCTGCTCTGGAAGGGCCCTCGCAGGGTCTCCCTCATTCATCATGCGGGTCACACGTGGGGACTCATGTGCTCATCTGTGTGTCTCCCTAACACAAAATCCGAGATGGCTGAGACCACATTCAGTCTTGTCCAATCTGCTCACCCCAGGGCCTGACGCAACTACGAGTTGATGCTTTCAGCTTCTCCCTCCTCTCTCTCTCTCTCTCTTTCTCCCCCTCCGTCTTCTCTCCCTCCTCTCTCAAAAATCAATAAATAAAATCCAAAATAAATAAATTGCAATGGGCTGTAAGTGTAAAATACCTACTGGATTTGGAAGACTTGTACTATAGAGGAAGAGAAAAGGGAAGAAAGGAAGGAACTCAATAATTGTTATATATGGATTACATATTGAAATGATAATATTTTGAATCAGTGGGACTGACTAAGTAAAGTTAAAATTAATTTCACCTGTTTCTCTTACTCGTTTGATGTGGCTACTACTTACTGACTTGCACACTTTTCTATTGAAAAGTGCTGCTTAAGGCGAATAAGATGTTGTAGTCAGTGAAGCTATGCTGTTCCTTTCAACATTGCTATTAGAATAGTCATTAACTTTCAGTTGGTGGGTTAACTCCTAGACGTATCAAGGATTTAGCTTGAAGACCTAATAAAAATAACAGCGTCTAGGTGTCTTTGAAAATACTTAGTAAATAGCAGGATCTTTAAAACAGTAAGGAGGCTTTTCATTAAAATCTTTGGAGCTTAGGGCAGCATTTTTCCACTGACAGTCCGATGGTCCATTAACTGCCAGAAATTTTGAGCTGGTTGGCGAAAGAGTTAACCACCCTGGTGTTGTATGAAGATTAGAGACCCATTGATCCTCGTTGAATTCGCTGATGCTGGGGTGACTGTACCATCAATAAAAACACTATTGGGGTTGTCTCAGATATCTTTGGAATGTGTAAGTTTGTTTGAACAACCTTTTGTGCCATGCGGATCATTTACAAATCACGCACAGTGGACAAGAAGCGATTGGACAAACATGTGGTATTTAGTGCATTGTACACGTGGAGTTAGGAAATCAGGGACCGGCCTGCACCATGTGTGCTGCCCTGTTAGGCACAGTGTGATAAAACTTTGTCGGGGTTCTGTTTCCAGACGGCTAGATCACCAGTCCCCAAGTGTAAAAAGGTTAAAAACCACTGGCATTGAGCTTATCTAACTGGGACGATATGCTTTATCTCCAAAGAGGTATTGCTGCAAAATTTCCCAAATACAGAGCTTGATTCTACATTTATACAAAAATTACATAAAAGTAATTGAGTAAAAAATGTTTAACAAAAGTGGGCTGCTCAAAATCAAGACAGTATCTTCCAATCTCCATTGCAGCTTGGTGAAACCCAGTGACTGGGCTGGCCGGTCTTATGTGAGCAGAAGGGTTATGTGTGACTTCTAGAAAGCCATCTTAACAGGCTACAGGCAGCCCGTACTCTACCTTCATTTCTGACGACTAGCAGGTGGACTCGATGGCAGGAGTCCAGGCAGCCATTCTGGAGTGCGAGGTGGAGAACTGACACGCAGCAGGACAGAAGGACGCTGAGCCTCTGGGCTCAACCTCACCTCAGGTCTTTGTTTACATGGGAGAAAACTGAACTTTACTCTTATTTAATTCACTATTATTTTGAGTCATCCTTCATTTGTGGGTGACCCTGAAGTTAAGTAATAAAGGTGATTAGGGTTGCCCAGAACCCTAGGGGTCATTCTGAATAAAAGGGGATCCCTGGCAAGAACACAGGCTACCAGGCATTGTGGGACATAGCCACTCCGGGGGATGCTTGGTGTGGTGTCTGTGTCTGTGCCGGAGCCAGCAGCACAGGCTGCTGCTGGAGGTGGTGGTGGGAGCCACAGTCACCATGGTCACTGTGCTTACCCCTGGCTCTTCCATATGCTGCCCCTGAAGGCCGGACCCAACCTCTGCTCTCCTAGCTCTGGCCTTGCTGATGGAAATGAAGAAGAACCCTCTGGGGAGGCAGCACAAGGACCAGAGGGAAGGGTGAGGTCTGGCACTCGGTCGTGAGCATTTGCTGTGGACGTCGGGCCATCCTCTACCATCTGAGGCTTTTTGATCAATAGGGTTATGATATCAACGATGCTTTAAGCCTTTGTAGACTACTATATGCATGTGCAAAGAATACTCAAAAGGAGTCCAAGAATTTGTGAATGAAATATATATAAATTAATCTGAATACCTAACTAAAATAGAAGTCTTTATATAAAAATGTTTTAGACTAGTAAGACACACATTTTTCAAATGACTCAATCTCTCTTATGGATCAACCATCAGGAAAAATAAACTAACTTGGCATCTTTGAATAGATTTATTAAGGGAATTAATTATAGTCCACAGGGAGTTCATCTTTCATGGACCCCAAACGGGTATGTCAAAAAAATCAATAAAGATGAATGATTTTGAGATGAACATCCCAACATAATCCATTAGCATGCAGGGGCTGTTTTCATTCTCTAAAGAGGCCAATAATGAAATGAGGGTGACCAGCAATGCAAGACCACGCTTGCCCTCCGCGAGGCCAGCGCACGAGCCCAATGGGACCGCCTCGCTTACGATAGAGCAAACTGTCGGCCCGAGGTCGTCTCATGCACAACCCCAAGGTGCCAACTTCCAGGGGCAGTTGAAAGTTAAGGAATTAACTGCTCTCATACCTTCTGGGCAGAAAATATGAGCAATTGTAAATCCAAAGGAAGCCTCTAACAGACATCACTGAGAAGAGCAGAGAGAGAAAGGCATTGATCTGGGCTGCCCGTCGGCCGTCCAGCTCCCGGGAGGCAGAACCGTTCTCCTGCCCTGGATGCAGAGTGAGTGTGGGCACTCGCCACTTCGACCTGCTCACTGGGGAGCGCTGGGGAGCGGAGGTGGAAACCAGGGTCTGTGTGACCCCTTAGCCTAGAGCAGGGCTGACCAACAAGTTTAACGTGACCCGCACATGTAACTTTAAAAATTGTAGTAGCCACACCAAAAAATCCAGGAAACATAACGTTACAATTACATTTAATTATAACCCAATAGAGTCAGAACATCATCATTTGACCATCTAATCAATACGAACAGTTTCTTAGATATTTCACTTTCTTGTGCTAAGTCTTGCGAGGCTGGTGTGTTTCATATCTGATGCTGACTCACCACGTGTCAGGTGCTCAACAGCCACATGTACTGACCACGTGGCCGAGGTAATAGCCATGAGCTACCTGCCCTTTTATCTTTATGTGCAGCAATGAGTCTGGGGGCTTGTCAAATGAAATCCTCGATGAGGCCCCAGCCAGTGGACCACACCTCCCTTGTCAGGAACAGTTTGTCGTGCTAGAATAACAAGCAACCCCAGATCTTGGTGACTTCCAACAACAGATTCATTTCCTCCTCACGCTTAGTGTGGCCTGCCTGCTGCCCTGCTCTGTCACCTGCACCTGGGACGAGCCGGTGGGAGGAAAGGAACGCTGAGACACACACGCCGTCTCTTAGAGGCTCCGGTGGGAATCACAAACCTGGACAATGAGGGGGCAACTGGCACGGCCCAGCCTGGTGTCCTAGGGCTCAGGTCGGGGGGTGGGCAAGCAGGGGGTGCAAACTCTGAATAACAGCCCAATCTGCAACCCCAAGAAAGACCTGAGAAATAATACCAGCACCCGCTTAAGTGCAATAAGGACATTTTTCGCTGTGATAGTAGGAAGGACAGACATGTTCTTTTTATGTTGGCATCTCACCAGAACTTGGAGAACTCTCCGCCTCGGGTGAGCTGTGGGTGTGATTGGGGACCTCTGGTCTCTGCAATGACCACAAGTCCTCTGCTTTGTGCCGCCTCCTAAACCCTGCAAGTCTCAGTTTTCCTTGTCTTTTAAAATCCACGTAATTTGGCCTGACGTGTGGTAGCTCAGTGGATAGAGCATTGACCTGGAATGCTAAAGTCACCGGTTCAAAACCCAGGGCTTGCCTAGTCAAGGCATATGGGAGAAGTAACTACTATGAATTGATGCTTCCTGCTCCTCCCTCTTTCTCTCTCTCTCCCATTTCTCCTAAAACTCAATAAATAAAATCTTAAAAAAGAAATCCATGTGATTCAACATGCATCAAATCATTGTTACTCCTCAAGATAAAGTTTACCCAGAAACTTCACTGTCTGCTTTTTAATAGTTTTGCTTTATTTGGGTTAGTACACACAGCACCACTGCAGCCTCAAGAAAAAATAAACATAGACAATACTTAGCCTAACTGCCAGGGGACCCGGGACGGGGACAGCTTTCCCTCCCAGGTGCTGTGTGTGCTGAGAAAACCCACTCGTATCTCTAGGGTTTGCTTTAGGATGTGGCTTTGAATTCAGGGGCTTGGATCGCTTTGCGTTCCTCAGAGGAGCCACATTACCCCAAGAGGGATCATTTTAACAGCCCCTTGAGAAGAGCAGAGCCTGCTTCTGCTTCCTGAGCAAATGCTCGCCACAAATGACAGCTGTGACAAAGATGGCCTTTCTCATAGAGGCTGATTACAAGCCTCAGACCGCTAGTCATGGCTCAATGAAGCCCTGACCACAGGCCTTTCCTCTCTCAAAGGAGAACAAAGATGCGCACAAGCAAAGGTCACCCACCAGCACAGCCCCAGGACAGAGGCAGCACTTTGTCCATCTTTAGATTAATATTTGGTCACCTTATAAGGAAGTGGCTTCCCTCAGTCTCTCCAGCAGACTTATTAGATCTTTAAAGAAGAGAGAATTTTAAGTAATAAATAAATATTTAAGCAAATAAATGCCATTGGACCAGAGCCCCACATTTCACAGGAGCAACTTTATTGTCCTTTCTGCTGCTTGGAACCACAGACGCTTACAGCGAACAACGTGGTGGTGGGGGGAGACCAGTTCTCCCCTCAGCGCAGGCCATTTCCTTCCTCGGCATCAACGGGCCGAGCCGCTGGGGGGAAGTGTGCTGGTGACAGACCGCCACAACACCTCCCGCTGAACGGGACTAAAACGAGCTCCCGGGTGTCTGAGCTTGAATTAAGACCATCAAATGCCAAAGAGAAAACTTGACCTAAAGTTAAAGACTGGTCTTGAGAATTGTAAATTCTTTTGCCTTTCGACCTCTTATTTCAGATTCATCTGTCGTTCATTCATCCAACGAATGTGCCAGGAAAAGGAAAAACCCAACGTGAGTAAAAATAACTTTTATCCCAATAACTCAGTGCTCATTAAATTTGTGCATAGCCCAATCTTGCATTAATAGCATCATAAACAACTTTTAACTAGGATTCCTGTTAATTTGACGTACTTGGCGATTGGACCAGGGAAGCACTAAAGCTGGTTCTTTATGACATCCACAATAAACACGCAACACACGTGAACACAGTGCTGTTCCTGACCGACTCAGAAAATAAGCAGCATTTGCGTGAGTCAGAAGGACATTGTAAAAGACTTTTCTTAATATAACTTCTTTTCTCCAGTTCCCCTGCAGATTTTGCCACTAAGACTCATCCTTGAGGCTTGTCAGGAAGGGAAAAGCCAGTTCACCCAGAGCAGAGGCGTCCACAGGTCAGGGAGGAACGCGGACTTACAAAGAGAGAAAAGCAGGACAGTTGCCAAAACCCCCAACCTCCTCCTCCAGCTGAAGGGCTGGGCCTTTAGAGGAGAAGACGGTAGAAACTTGGGGTGGTGCCTGTGTCCCCTAGAAAACCTGCAGAGCCCTCGCCTCCTTCTTCTATCCTGCTGCCTGAAACCTGGCAGTGATGGCTGGAACCCAGCAACAATTTTGGACCATGAGCCAGTGGCCCATTCTAAGGATGAGAAGAGATGGCTGAAGCAATCAGGGTCCGTGATGACTTTCTGGTCCCACCATGCCAGCCCTGGATTTCCCATCTCCAGACTTTTCTTACATAAAAGAAAAGTTAACTTAATCTTGCTTGAGACTCTATCATTTTCTTTTCTTTCTTTCTTTCTTTTCTTTTTCAGTGAGAGGAGAGGAGGCAGAGACAGACTCCCACATGCGCCCAACTGGGATTTACCCAGCAAGCCCACTAGGGGGCATGCTCTGCCCATCTGGGGCATTGCTCTGTTGCTCAGCAACCTAGCTCTTCTTAGCGCCTGAGCAAAGGCCATAGAGCCATCCTCAGCACCCAGGGCCAAGCTGCTCCAATCGAGCCATGTTGCAGGAAGGGAAGAAAGAAAGAGAGAGAGAGAAAGACTGACCAGGCGGTGGTGCAGTGGGTAGAGCATTGGACTGGGACGCGGAGGACCCAGGTTCAAGACCCTGAGGTTGCCAGTTTGAGCGCAGGCCCATCTGGCTTGAGCAAAAGCTCGCCAGCTTGGACCCAAGGTCGCTGGCTCCAGCAAGGGGTTGCTTGGTCTGCTGAAGGCCCGTGATCAAGGCACATATGAGAAAGCAATCAATGAACAACTAAGGTGTCCCAACGGCAACAAAAAACTAATGATTGATCCTTCTCATCTCTCTCCGTTCCTGCCTGTCTGTCCCTATCTATCCCTCTCTCTGACTCTCTCCCTGTCCCTGTAAAAAAAAGAAAAAAGAAAGAGAGAGAGAGAAGAGGCGGGGGAGAAGCAGATGTTCACTTCTGTGTGCCCTGACCAGGAATTGAACCAGGGACATCCATACGCTGGACTGATACTCTACCACTGAGCCAACCAGCCAGAGCCAAGTCTCTGTCATTCTCTTTTACCTGCTATAGTCGTACAAGCTGGACAGTCGTGACAAAGGGGCTTGTGAGGAACATGTAGTAAGTACCAGCAAATGAAGACCTATGTAACTTTCACAGACCTAAGATACAATCTCTCCTGGTACACGTGCATTGTCTTGTTACATTTTATAGCATAAAATATAACAATCAGATATATAGCAGGCCTGAAATCTATTTTAAAAATAACTGTTAAAAACTATAAAACAGATTAATTTGGGCATTTTGGTAAAAAACTGCTTTGCTCTTATTGTTAATAGAGTAACAAACATTCTGACTGTACCAATGTAGTAGAAAAGAAACTCAAGTTTCAAGAATTCTACAAATATGTAACCTGTGATGTCTCAAGTGGAACCTGAGAAGCCCAGCAACCCTGAACGCAGCTCTCTGCCGCCGCCCAAAGCAGCTGAGATCAGCATGTGGGAAGTTCAGAGGAATTTCAATAATGTCATGATTGTTTCAATACTGCATTTCAACATCTTTGTGTACATTAATCAGATGCATAGCACACACTTTAAAATTTGCTCACGCTTTCAAAAGTCAAATGTATGTGGTACAAAGGGGTTTAGCAGTTACCAGAATAGGAGGTATTTTTCCCAGAGCCACCAAATTAAATTGTGGCTGGCTATTTGGGTATTTATGTTCTTGTGCAAATAAGGAATCTAAGGTGAGGGCATTTTTTATCCAAATGATGGATGCAGGTAGACTGCAAAATGGCCTGTTAGCTGCAGAGACAGTTGGGTAAAGAGAAGCCTGGGAACAAGATACAGAAACTGCCTGTTTATGGTGCCGTCCATCAGAGGACCTCGAAGGCTGTCAGACACCGATGTGTGAGTGCTTGTGGCACTCAAATCCACATTGAATGTAGGGTGAAACAACATTCCCCTTCTTAAGAAAATAAAATGACAACGTCAGCTCTCAGCCATCAGGAGTTCAATGGGCTGCATTATTGTCTGTCCTTAAATGACTCACAGGGACATCAAACCTCAATGTTTCCCCAGGAAGGGAGAGAAAACAAGAAAAAATTTACTGATTGGACTTGAAAAAATGCTGAGAAGCTATTTTTCAATATTGAGTTAAAAACGCATGCACTTGCCTAGCCAGGCGGTTGCTCAGTGGATTGAGTGCCCACCTGGGATCCTGAGGACCCAGGTTCGAAGCCACAAGGTAACCAGCTTTATCACAGACATGACCCCAAGGTCGCTGACTTGAGCAAGTGTCACTGAGTTGGCTGTAGCCCCCCCCCCCATCAAGGGACATATGAGAAAGCAATCAATAAACAACTAAGGTGCTGCAATGAAGAGTTGATGCTTCTCCTCTCTCTTCTTTCCTGTCTGTCTGTCCTTCTCTGTGTCTCTCTCTTGCTAAAAGAAAGAAAAAAACAAAGGAAGAAAGGGAGGGAGGAACGAAGGGAGGGAGGGAGGGAGGGAGGAAGGAAGGGAGAGAGAGAGAAAGAGAGAGAAAGAAAGAAAGAAAGAAAATATATACTTTCTAACCCAGTGGTTCTTAACCTTTTTTGAGGTACCGAACCCACCAGTTTCATATGCGCATTCACCGAACCCTTCTTTAGTGATAAATAAAATATGATTTTTTTTTCCAAATTCAAGACATAGGTATATGTTTTTTTACTGGTGCACAAAATGAGCCGTGCATGAACATCACCTTGCTCAAAGAACAAAACCAACAAAGTGCATGAACTCACAACAGATTACGGTATTACTTTATTCTGGCCTCCGCGGCAGAGGCTTCTCCAAACCCCTGAGACCGACTCATCGAACCCCTAGGGTTCCATAGAACCCAGGTGAAGAACCACTGTTCTAACCCAAGCCTCATTTCAATTTCCACCTGTATTGTGCTGCCAGGGGGTCAAGGTCACTATCAGTAGAACAACAGTAAGAGTAGGAAACACTGGTGAGAAAAGCAAAGGTCAGCATGAGCTGTCGTCTGTGTGAGGACCTGGTCATGCTGCCCTCATGCGTCTGAGGGCTCGGGTGGGCCGTTTGTGCGGATTCCATTCTCTGCACTCTCCAAACCCACATCCAGAATGCGCTGGGCCCCTCGTACGAGCTCCCAAAATATGTGCAAGACAAATGAAGAAACAAATAAAAATCCTCTTCAAAAACAAAATTACCAGCTCAGGTAGGTGACATGGGTTTCTACTGCTCAGGGTGACAGAACGTCAGCCCTGGGGACACATGCCAGGCTCAGGACCATTTAACTTCCTGTGACGCAGCCTCCGCCTTGTGGGCGGCATGCCACGGCCGGGGCTGGGGGAGGGGGCTACATGCTACAATTAGTGCACTTCACTTAGAAGGGCCCCCACTGGGCGATGCTGCCTCCCACGGTTGTCCTGGGCATTTCCGGTTGTGAGATGGAAGGGGTGCTATTGGCACCTCGTGAGTGAGGATGAGGATAGCGCAGACTGGGTGTGACATGCAGGGTGGCCCCACACAACACAGCATTTTCTGGTCATAAATGTCACCGTGCCCGGGCAGAGAAACCCTGACTGAACGCAGGGAGTCCTCAGTGAAATAACAAATGGCTGAAATGAAGACGGGACAAGAACCTGGAGCCTGGTTGCTACCTGCTGCTCCCTTTCTGCAGCCCTGGTCAGCGTCGTCCTGCCTGTCCCAGCCCAATCTTAGACCAGTGAAGAGAAGGGCTCTCAGTGGTAGAGACGGACCAGCCTCGGGGCCCAAGTGGCAGCAACGTGGGAGCTTTTGGTTGAAAGAGTCTGATTTCCAGCTACTGGATTGACAGGGATCACCTCTTGTGAGCTCTGCTAATTCACGGTCACGGTGTCTGCCAGTGTGGACAGTGCGGGTGTCTCCAGTGAGTCAATGTGCGGAGTCAGTGCAGTGGCCCTGTCACAGGGGTTGGTACTAACCCCTCACCCCTCAGCTGCACTCATTTACCTGGGGGCAGACACCTGCCCCTGACGTAGATGGGCCAGTCAGCTTCCTCTATTTGCACAGAGAAAGAAAATCATTGGTATTATGGGTTGGGAAGTGGACTCTCTCATCCCAAATCCATGTGTTCAAGTCCTGACCCCCCAAGACCTCAGAATGCATCCTCACTTGGAAATAAGGTCACTGCAGATGTCATTAGTTAAGATGAGGTCATTAGGGTGGGCATAATGTAGTATGCCTAGTGTCCTCATAACAGGGGACACTGGACACAGAGACGTGACACCTGGGACCAGGGGCTGCTCCCACCAGCTGAGGAACCGCAGGGGTTGCAGACCCCCTGTTGTGGGAGACAAACACCGACTCTAAGGGTCTTCGTGGGAATCAGGTGACATATAGGTGTGTGATAAGTGAAGCGTCTCAGAGCAGTGACAATGAGAGTGTCTTCAGGACACTGTGTTGGGACGACAGGGCAGCCATCGCAATGCACCAGTGCACACACCTGCCTCTCTCGCCGGAATAAACCGTGGTGGGTCACAGATGGGGATGTGATAATGCAGCCACAGCTGTCCTGCAGAAAAGCACGTGTCTGCACAGCATCAGCCGGCAGGTACCTTCTAGTACAGAGACACAGCAGACTGATACAGCCTGGCCAGGTGCAGTGGATAGAGCATCAAACTGGGACACAGAGGACCCAGGTGTCCGGCTGGGTCGCCGGCTTGAGCAAGGGATCATAGACATGACCCCATAGTTGCTGGCTTGAAGCCCAAGGTTGCTGGTTTGAGCAAGGGGTCGCTTGCTCCGCTGTACCCCCTCCGTCCCACTGGTCAAGGAACTTATGAGAAAGCCATCAATGAACAACTAAGGAGCCGCAATGAAGAATTGATGCTTCTCATCTCTCTCCCTTCCTGTCTGTCTGTCCCTATCTGTCCCTCTCCCTGTCTCTCTTTGTCACACACAAAAAATAAAATAAAAAAAGACTGATACATTGTTATGCATATTTAAAAAAAATCAGCATCGCAAAACCACGTGTATAAAGTAAAAGGACAGAAATGGGGGTTATCCGCTATTTACAAAACAAACAAAAGGTCAACCTCTCTCATAAATAAAAACTTCTAGAACTTGAACTCAGAGAGTTGACCCACAACAGAAGAAAACGTCACTGCAGGCGACCAAATGCACAAACGACCCAGCGAACACGAAGACACTTGTCTGTGGTGGAGATGCCCGCTGTAACGACACCAAGATGCCAGTTTTCACCCAGCTTGTTGGCAGCGATGCAGAAGCTGCTGCCCGCTGTGCTGGGGGCAGAATGTGGCAGCCAGCCGTGTGGACAGATGTGAGCATCACATCCGCCCAGCCTGCAAGGCACACGGCTGGGGATGGGCTCTCGCTCTTCCAGGAGTGACATCCGCAAGGCACAACGAGTCTTGTCTGAGGTTCTCACAGCTGCGCTGCTTGTGTTTGCAAACGAATGGAAAAAGCATCAGTGGCTTTTAACAGAAGACTAAACAAATTGTGTTAATCCACACATGGATGGGCTGTAACACCATCATCCCCACAGCAAACAGAAATGAACGGGGGCTTTTATGTTCTGACCTGGAGAGAACCACAGGTTACATTGTTGGGGGGTGACGCTGAGCATGGGACAGGTACAGGGTGTTCTCATCTGTGCTTTGAAAGAATGAGAACAAGATAAGAGTAAATAATAAATGTTGATATTTGCCACACATGCATAAAATATCTCTGCGAGGAAACACAGTGACCATCACAGTGACCATCATCTGCTGTCCAAGGCACAGGCACAGCTCTGTTCGCTTTCTGAATTGTGACTCTATTATCTCTTCACACAGAATTTAAACAAGAAACAGATATTACGCAGTAGCAGACATGCATCTCTCAGCACAGGACGACCATGCAATCAGCTCTCAGTGACCATTACCAGCTTCTGTGACGATCACTCATCATGATTATTGTGCCAGGAGCCCAATCACACCCCAGAGCTCCCGCTGCATTGTGAGAGGGCGCTGGCATCAGGGACCTGCCCACTGTTCTCAGCTGCCTCACTCCCTGTGCTTCCACCAAGTGTCCCCAACTGCTCCCAGCCCCCTCTCCACCCTACATCACCGAGGAGACACATGTCACTCTATTCCTAGCAACCTGAAGGAGCCTTCTTGCCAGAAATGGCCAATTTGGATGCTGACAAGCACAAGGCAATGAGATACAAACCCCTGGGTCCAACAACCAAAACCACCTCAACCCTGTGAGGACCCCGAACATGGCTCTTCTCTCTCCTCCCCGCCAGCACACCAGTCTTCCTCTGCTGGAGCCAATGTCCTCGGGGAAATCCTGGCAAGAGAACTGCCTTGAGGCTGAGCCACGGGGTCCCCTCCAAGCTCCCTGGGGTTTTCCAGTACCCAGTTCCAACTTTAAACCACCAGCTGCCTGAAGTCCTCGGGGGCTTCTGTTCTGCGCTCTGATCTGATCGCCCACTTCTCAGGTCATCCTGCTCACGTTTGCACACTCGGCCTCGCACCGTATCTGCAGCAGGCATTCAATAAACACTTCTGGAGGGCTGATGAAACAAAAATGTACATGAGATTTCTTGTCGACCGAGATTCATGAGCACAGCAGGGCATCCAAGTGAGCCTGCTCTCCCAGGCTCAGCTCTCAAACCTGACTGTGGTATCAGACAATCTGCTGCTTGAAAAAAGAATGCGACTATATTTCACAAAAACTCCAAGCTCGCCTGACCTATGGTGGCGCAGTGGATAAAGCATCGACCTGGGAACACTGAGGTCGCCAGTTCAAAACCCTGCACTGGTCTGGTCAAGGCACATATGGGAGTTGATGCTTCTAGCTCCTCACCGCTTTCTCTCTCTCTCTCTCTCTCTCTCTCTCTCTCTCTCTCTCTCTGTGTCTCCTCTCTAAAATGAATAAAAAACAAACAAACAAACAAAAAAACTCCAAGCTCTGAGGGACAGAAGGCAGTTCCTCACATGGAGGCCTGTGGTTGATGGACACAAAGCTCTGATAACAAGCAGTGGCCTCATCAACAAAGGACCACCTTACGGCCTGACATGGTCCAGCAAGTGAGCACCTGCAGGTAACTTGTTCTGAGTCTTAATTTACTGCCCACTGGTGACGAACCAGCATGGCAGGTCTGGTGTTGCGTGTAAACTTCATGTTTTGTCTGCTGGCAGGTTTATGCCTTGGGTTGTGCACCACCCGTTCAGTGGGGACAGCCACATAATGGTCACCCGTGGTCATCACCCACGCTGCTGCTCGCAACGTCCCAGGTTGCAGCGGGACGCTCAGAGCATGGCCGTTGGAAGATAATCTGTTCCTACATCAGCGTGGGTCACTTCCCTCCGACACTGTCAGCAGGCTGCCCGACATGACCACTGGCATCTCCGTCCTAAATGAGGCTGCTGCTCTCTGAGCACGACAGGAAGTCAGGACATTCAGATCCCCAGACACAGCAAGAATATTCCTTTGTAAGGCTACTTGCCCCAAACAACAGGCATCACGCGATGTCGCCAATGCAGCTGAGCCATGCTGAGAGTGTGGACGGCCAGGGGGATGCGTGGGACCGGGCCTGGAGGCTGCAGGCGCTGCGAGGGTCCGTGCTCACACGCTCACGCTGGGCGCAAACACGAGTGGTCACACAGGGTGCGGAGTGCGATGCTGGTGATGCCTCGGCACCACGTTGTCAGCCCTGCACGGGCCTCATCAAACAGCAGGAAGCACATCTGACTTCTCCTCGGCACAGACACCGGTGTCTCTGGCGGCAGAGAGAATCCTGGAGGCAACTTGAGTCGGTTGCACACTCGATGCTGGGTCTGCGCTGCTCCAGAGGAAGTGTGCCCTCTGCACCGGGACGGTGGGCGTGCGGGTGAAATGCTGGTCCCTCTCCTCACGTCCCCAGGGACCGACTCTCCTCTCATCAAGCACTGTTGAATTCTCTGCTTTGACGGGAAATAAGAGACAATAACCCATAGCCGCTCAGATATGAGGAAGCTAAACCAGGAATCACCGAGAGCATACTATGAGATATTGAACTGGGCGCCCGGGGGCAGACCGCACACAGTAATTTTAAGAAGATGGGATTGATTTCTGACCCTACTCCTGGTGGGTTTGTGAGCCTTTGTATTTGATGAAATACAGTACAAATAAAAGGCAGTCTGATTTTTCAAAAGCTGCAGAGTATAAACAAGGATAACAAGCTAACTTGCATATTACTCAGCAAATAGGCCATGGAAACTTCTGGGTACAGCAGGGAAAAAATTCAACAAAATCTCCTATTTTGTTTTTTAGGCATTTTGTTTGAACCCTGGCTGGATGCAGTCCACATGGGCAGCTTGGTTCAGGGGGCACAGTTATGCGTGTTCTCTCCTTTCCTCTCTCTCAAGCCCTTAGGCAGACCTGAACGTTATCTAACTCAGAAAATTCCTTGACTTCATTGCGAGGTGGGTCCCGAGGGTGCCTGGGACTGAGGTTTGAGGATGCTCCTCGATCCTACTGGGGGAGAAAGCTGGACAGCTTCCACCACCAAGCTCCCAGGCAGGCTGGTCTCCCGCAGAACAAGGGGGATCCAAGCTCCCAGGGCTCACCCAGGAAGACAAGGGGATTTTGGACACTCCGATGAGGACGTTAGACACACCAGTGCATCTGCAAGATGAAACAAACATGCAGTACATGTAACAAGAGTCCCTTCTACTGACACACATGGACAGGGACATGGTCCCCTGTACAGTGTGGAGGTAGGGTTAGGTCACATCCCGTTTCCCCTTTCCTTGATAACGTCACAGAGCTTTAGAGCCAAACTGACTTTGCTTAGGAGGGACAGAGGGAGATCGCAGGCAAGTCAGAGGCGTGAAGACCTGCGATTGCATCTTTCACACAAGTTGGCTTCCATTTCAAAGGTCCGGCTCAGTGCTTCATAATTAGGAGTGATCAGCCCAATAAACATGCATGTCAGACGTAAACAGAACTCGGGGATTTCATGCTGTGTCTGCCCCACCGTAAACAAACTAACGAACTTGAGTGGAGCGTTGCCAGGGGGGCCAGGGGCGGGGAAAGCCCAGTTCCTGCCTCACGTGCCAGGGACGCCGCGTGAGAACTGCTCAGCCCACAGGAGATCAGACGGTGTATCAAAGGAGACAACCGCGCAGTTTACACGACAGCAAGAAGTAGCTGACTTTCCCACCTGAGCTCGGGGAGTCCTGAAGCCCCTGCGCTTTTGCCAAGGCAGGAAAGTCTCGTTATCGACAGCTCTGTGCCGTGTGCAAATGTGCATGTCCCGTGGCATCATCCAGCCCCTTCCCCGCAAACAGCCCTCCACCCTCCTCCTGCCACCAGGGCGCCCCTCACGGAAGGCACCGGAGGGCTGAAGCACCACCGCGAGTGGGCGGCAGAGCATCAGGGGCAATGTCCCACAGAGACGCGTGTTCTGGGCGATGCTTGTGCTCGGGGACAACCGCGGCTTTCCCTGGGAGACAGCATCTCTCAGGGTCTACCCCTGTCAGGTCGTGTCCACAGTGAACAGGGAAAGGTGGTGGCTTCAGCGACGTGAATAAAGACCCACTGTGCTGGGAGGTGGCCCTCCAGGACACACAGTCATTGTGACAAATACACCATCTGGTGAGGGCGGCAGGCATGGGGGCAGGAAGTATGTGGGAAACTGCTGCACCTTCCTCTCAGTTACGCCGTGAAGCCAAAACTGCTCTGGAAATGGCCTTAAAAAAACAAACGAGTCTCTTGTCCCCTTGGTGATGGAGCCCACGGCCCCGGGCCTATCTGGGTGGCCTCCGAGCTCCACGTGAACACAGGACACAGGAACCCCCCACCCCTTGCTGGTCCTCCACAGCCGTGCTCTTGCTGAGGCCACGTGTGACCTCTGGTCTCCCAGTGTGGCGTGTTGGGCACCTCCGCCAGAGGGTCAGAGCGTCACAGCAAGCCACCTGCCGTCCTGGCTGTGAGCCCAGAGCAGGATGGCGCTCTCATGTCGTCACCTACTTCCCCCCCTGAAGCCCACAGCACGGGCTCACGTCTACACTGAAGGACAGGAGCTGGGGTGGCTGCCACAATATTTTTTTCGGGGAAGGTGGAGAGAGTCTCTCCCTGTCTGTGGTGCTGACCGTGGACGTGAGTCTGTCCTTCAGGTCTGAGGACTGAAGCTCCTGTCAAAGGCTCTGATTACTGAACCTTCCTCCAGGTAGCTAAGATTTCAGCTCTAAACCTGTCATTTTATTTGAAATCCCTTTACTTTCTTCCTGTGTGTCCCCAAACAGTGACGCTGCCCCGGGAAGGCCGTCTGAGCACCGGGCATGGTGGTTATCTATGTCCTGTGACTATTTCTGGCATCCTGAGTCAGGACAAAATAAAAGGATCCAAATGCATTTGCTTTCTAGGTTCCAGTTTTCCAGTGCCCCTTCTTCTCTGCTCCCCAGTGACAGCCCTGCACAAGCCTCATACGCCCCCACCACCCGCTTTATTGTCTGAGGGTCAATGCCATTATAGACGTGCCTCTGACTGGCTTTTCTTAGATAACTGGAGGGCACTTCTCTGCAAGCAATAAAAGGAACCCATCCTGGGATGCTGCTGAGATTAAAGTAATCACAGAGTCCTGAGAGGAATGGCCAGGAAAAACCAGCGTCCCTTATTATTGTTTAATTCTTTGAACAAGGAGGACCGGGCTTCGTGGAACGTCAGCTGAGAGCACAAGAAATTATATTGGTTTCTGCTAGAAGTTCTTTGCTGCATGTTAATACACTTCCCTGGGCATCCCGGGGACTTTCCCACAGGTGAGTAGCTATCGGACTGCCCTGACCTTTGCAAGAAACCCTGATGACTCCATTTCCCACATTGTGTCCTTTTTGTCCCCACCCCCCAGCCAGCTCCCAAGATCAGGGGCTGCTGAGTGCTGTTCTAGTGGTGCGCAGTGCAATGTCACCAGTTTAGCCAAACTGGACGAAGCCAAGTGCATAGCAACAGGAGCTCCACCCAGACCCCGACCACAGGCCATGGGGAGGTGGCCATCCCCATCTCTGCACCGAGGGTGGCAATGCCCACCACCTGTGTCCACCTTACAGCAGGATCCAACCCCGTCCACCAGCACGAGGAAGGATGTCTGCCTCCTACTCACAGATTTAGTGAGACTCCTGAGCCATGGCCGAGGCCCCTTCGCTCCCGCCAGGCTTTCCTCTCCGCGCCAGCTCCCTCGCATCCCTCCTGGGGGCCGCCCCACCAGCACCAGCAGGTCCTGGGAGGCTGGTTTGAAGGATTACATTTCAGCCCTCAGCCCCTTGTCGCAGAGACCAGGGAACAGTTTTCCTCAGTGACTGGAAGCCCAGCCTCGGTCATAGCACAGCCTCTCCCTCTTGCAATCTGTCCTCTGTGTCAGTCACCCTAGCCCAGAGTCCTGGGTTCCCCCAAATGCTCTGGCATCCACACACAGCCATCTGGTCAACCCAAAAACTCCACTAGAGCTCCCCATGCAGCTCCTGCTCCTCCTTCAGGGCCTGTCCCCCGGCTTACACCCCCACCATCTCCACAAAGATGTAAGCAGCTGCTGCGGGGGCCAGGCCTGGGAGCTGGAGGTCACAGGGCTTTGCATGCCCTCCTGGGAAAGACACAATAATCAAGTGTGCAGACGGCTGTTTCATAGCAAATGTCTCAGTGCTGCCAAAACTGTGCTGTTCAAGTTGTCGATGGGTGTGGCCTCTGAGGTTCCACGGCTGAGACATGAACATGCCTCGCCCTGCAACACAGAGTGCCCAGCGTCCAGCACAGCCCAGGGTGTGTGGACAGAACCCAGGGTCCTACACATGACAGCTATAAACTGGACCAAACACATGAGTACACTCTCTCAGACATGCATATACTCACACACACGCACACACACATGCCAGAGCACAGAAGCAAAACCAGATATTAAATGAAGCTGTTACCCTCCAGACCGAGAGGCAGAGAACAGACGGGGATGTGGGCCCAGCCCGTGGTCTCCAACACGATGAAAGAATTTAATTGGCTGTTTCACGGCACATTGTGCTTGGTTACGGCTCCCTTTGGGTGCAGCCGCTGGTTTGCCTCAGTAACACAGTCCCACGTAGTGGGTTACGTGCTTAAGTGAGCGGCATCAACCATTAAATTCAGCTCAGTCATGCTTGCCTGTATCTTATTCCCTTTTCATAATTTAAATTTTCCTGCTAGTTTATATTCACCTGAGACCAGTCATCTGTTTATGAGAGCTTTTCTCTTCCAATTACTGTGGCTTTTAGACTTTCCGAGCTGCGACTGACCCTCCCATGTGGAGTGCATTGACCACCACGCTGTTCAAGCACAGGAATACTAACCGCAATGTCCATGTTCACAGGGGCTCTGAAAATACTTCCAATGCTTTGTTTTGTGGGCCTCACAGTGACCCCAGTTGATTGGACCTGAACACTTGAGTAGAATTTGCTGTTGTTAGTGGTGATCTTTCCCAGCCTCTCCACCGTGAAGCCCTGTGTGTGCAGAAGGCTAATGGAAAACACGGTGGACATGTCCACAGCCACCCGGAAACTCTAGAGCCGGAAATTGGTTTTGCTGGACATCGGCTGAGGATGCACATTGCCTTCCCAAAGCAATGACACACACGTAACAAATGTGCTTATTTCAAGGAGTTCACACATGCCCGTAACTCAACCTCGAGTCAGGTCTCTGGAGCAGGGGTCTTGTCCAGGGCCACCTGGCCCTTCTGGGGACATTCGGCACATCTGGAGACACTGTGGGTTCCCACAGCTGGAGAGCTTGGACTGCTCCTGGGATCTAGTGGACAGAGGCCAAGAAAGGTGCTAGACACCCAACAGGGCACAAGACGGTTCCCACAGTGAGAAATGACCTCAGCGAGTGTCAGCTGGCAGGGCTGAGGAATTCTGCTCCAGGGCATGCACCCAAGCTCCTTGGGAACGCGGAGTGCCGCTCTGTGTGGGAAACGTACTGGGAAAGTAAACAGGAGTCATGGGAAAATCCATCGTTCCCCTGAGTCATTCACTCAACCAATTACCTGCCGGACTCCCACTCTGTGCCGACGCCTTTGCCGTTGCCAGAACGCAGAGTACACCCGGCTCTGTGGTGGAAATTACTCGTTAACATAAAGCTGGTTAAGTAAACAGCCAATTAAAAGGGGGGTTCAGCTGCACAGAACACTTTAATAAATGGGGATTTCACTTCACCAGCTGTGTTTTCATATAAAAAGAAACCCAGTAGCAAAGGCCACAGACCCTTCCGCTATCTCCCTCCGCCGTCCCGGGATGCTGCCTCGTTTTCATTCTCAGCGGTGACTTCTGCTCCTGAGCTGCAAATCTTAATTCCAGACAGAGGCAAAGTGATGGGCTGACCAGGCCAGTAGCTTCCCTGGACACCCCCTACCACCAACACACCCCTTACATCTCACTGGACACACGGCAGGGAGGCCGGGAAGGCGGGTGTGCTTCAGTGGGCGATTGCTACTCTGAGAAAAATCAGGGTTCTGCTGATAAGAAAGGTAGGCTGGGTAGCAGGAGGCCATTAGTGCACAGGCATGCTGCGTGACAACAGCAATGCTCAGGGGCACACAGCACGGACCCTGGCAGGACAAGTGTCTCCTCAGCGGGCAGAGTGTGCACGTGTGTGCGTGAGCCACGGGATGGGCTGGGGCCAGGACAGGAGGTCCAAGCAGCTGTGCCCACGTGCACACGGCTGGTGGAGGAGGGGTGCACAGACAGGGGCCACGTCTCACATTGTTGAGTTTGGATCCGAGGGTGATGGGAAGGAAGACTTTAATGGGTTTAAAACCCACATTTGTGTATAAAATGAACACATATTCCTACGGCTCCCTTTCTTCCAGGAGGACCCTAACATGCTTTCCTTGAATTCTTTACGTGGTGTCCTTCAAATGGATTTATAATCGATGCTTTGAAATCTTGGCAGGTGACATGCAGCAGCTGGGGCGTCCAGAGACAGTGGTAGTGACTGCAGTTTCCTGCAGGAGTGGGTCATCTTGCCTGTTCTCTGTGGGTCTCGCCCCTGGCGACACTGAACAGCAGACAGGGCAGCAGCTCTGGAGTCTGACTTCTCCCTCGGAGGGCAGACTGGCTGCTGGTTTGTTGGCTCTATTTAGAAACTTCCCTCGGCCAAACTTTGAAACCTGTCTCTTTGCAACGTGTACCTGCTGATTTCTGCTCAGCAGAAATTTTAAATTCTTGATTTTATTTTTAATCCTCACTTCATGTGGATTGCTCATGTAGACACATAGCTCCACAGTGAGCTGTTGTCCTTGCGGGTGGGGGAGTGCAGTCAGGCTGTCCTCAAGTCTGTCCCAGATGGGGCCTCATCCAGGCCCTTCCATAGTTCTGTGCACAGCCCAGAGGCTGAGGGCTGTCTGGGAGGATGTAAACAGTGTGGGATTGCTCCCGTCTCAGCTGTGCACGTGCACAGCCTTGCACACTTGCCTCGAGGGGGACGAGAACTCAGGGCACAGCAGCTGCTGGCCCTGTCCACATGCACGTCACTGAGACCATTACCATCCCCGTAACATCCCAGCTCCCAGCCCCGCGGGCGGCCTCCTGAGGTGCACACGGCCCATTCTAACCAAACGGGGAGGGTGCAGCCCCGACCGGACACCACAGGCTCCAGTGCCCTCTGAGCCTCAGTGGGTTTTTAGGCACAAACGCTTCTCAGAGTGTTGTGTACACCGGTTACTTTCATGAACACGGAAATATTTGCCTTTCTCAAGTTTGTCCAGCCTTACAGGTGCTTTTTTGGGAAAGGATTTGCCGGCCTCCACTCTCAGCTGTACCTGGAAACCCGGCCAGTGGTTCGGTTTTGAGATCGCACCACTGTGCACAACACGCAGAGCATGGTGACGAGCTGCAGGTCACGAGTATCTCCCAGCTGGTCTCTCCTCCATCCCTGGGCAGATCAGACGGTGACATGGCTGGTCACCTTCATGGTCCTGTCCGTCCCAAGCACAACTTACAAGTTGAGAGGCTGGTTTTATGTCATTTATGTATCTTGGCACGTTACGGCTGTTTAAAGTATGGAAGTGGAATTATACATGTACAAACACTCACATGATCCATGTTGCCATGTGGATACGGAGGCGAACTCATGTACTAAACCAGCTTTTCTTCCTTTCTTATCTGACTGCAATATTTATACTCCAGGTGTACTTAGTGCAATTCTGTTCAAATCCCGACACCCTGGGCGTGCTCTCATTTATAAGACGTCTTAGGTGCCGTGTTCTGCTCCCTGACACAAGAGCACATTGAACAGAAAAATCAAATACTAACATGAGCCCAGCTCCATGAAAACTAAGCGTAAAACCATATCATTGTGGCTGAAGGTGATTTCCAAAAGGACGTCAACAATATTTACTTATCCAAACACTCTGATGGGTTGTGAGCACTGCTTTGGGGAGACGGAGGCTAGCCCATGGACGAACAACATCCCTCACGGGGCCCAAAGTCTCAAATCCACAGCAGAAAGTAAAAAGCTCACAGCTGAACCGAGCACCACAGCGCCTTGGTACCAACACCTCATGGACGACGTCTGTTGGCTGAAGCTCCCTGACTACCACCCCAGGAGATCTGTAAACATGTGTTAATCGTCAGCCTCTACCCAAGAGTTTTCTTCATAGTCATTTGCTACTTGTCACCATGTCCCCGAACAGGGTGTGTTCAGTTTCTGGGGCACGGTGAGGAGAGAGAAGAGGGGATGGGCTGGTCTGAGACCCCCTCCCAACATCCACGAGGCAGCCGTCTCAGATGCAGGGCGCAGTGTGCTGACCCACCTCCAACGTTCTCAGCGGTCAGATCTGCTCTCTCTCCCCTGGTGCCTGGGGGGACAGACACAGCACGCAGAGCGCATCCATGCACAGAGCCCAGTGGGCACAGCAGCTGCTGTCCATGAGCACAGACATGGCCTGGCTTTGTGTCATAGCTGCTTAAACTTAACTTGAGCTTTTTATTTACTGGACAACACGTGCTTCTGGGAGCGGCCACAGCTCTTAGGGTCCTTTCAGTCCCCTCTGTCCATTTTGTCTGAGCTCCAGTCAGACAGACAGCACTGACTCTCCACATCCGCTCTACGGGCAGGAGCTGAGTGTCCCCACTTTACAGACGCGGAGCCAGGAGTGAAGACATGAAGAGTCACCGAGCTGGTGGCAGGTCAGGGCTCTGAAATGAAATCCACGCTCAACGTTCCTGCTCAGCCACTGAGTTGATCGCTGGGAGGTCATCAAACAACTCCTGCAGAATGAGGCCCCTGGGAACATAGCGCAGGAAGAAAGTGCCCACCAAAGGACCCATGGAGTGGGGGGCACCTGAGCCACTGTCCATCACGAGTGCACCTCTGATTGGGGTGCGACTGGCTTGAACATACACACGTCAAAGGGAAACACTGACTTTTAATGGTTTTGAATATAAAGCCAGCCCCTGTAATGACACTGATGCCATCCATCCACCCATTCCTTCGCCGACTCATTAATTTAAATATTTACTGAACACACGTCACACGGGACACGAGCATCACGTGCTGTTCCACTCAGCTGTCCCATCTGGCTGTGCACCCATCGGCTGCTTCTCGTAGGTGCCCTGACCAGGGATCAAACCTGTGACCTCAGTGTGCCGGACGATGCTCCATCACTGAGCCATCCAGGCAGGACCAAATAAAGGTATTTTTAAATGAGACTCTGAACTAAGTGCTGTAAGTAGAAGACAACCTTAAAAATAAGAGTAACAGAAGAGAATTCTAGAACTCCAGCTAAATACCAAAGCTTGAGCCCAGGTGACGTCACGCCAGCACCCCCCCGGGTCCCCCCTTAACCCGGGGTCAGCTGTAATGGGCGCTCTGACCGCCCGGAACAATAGAGTCCCGCACTGTGCTCTACAAGTTATGGGCTACGTCCGCCCAAAGGTCAAGAGTAAATTTGAAAATTTTAAGTTCCCATTAATGACTCTCAAAAGGCAAACTAGCCCCTCTGTCAGGTGGGGATAATTTCAGCTTCTAAAGCTCTGAGTGTTTGGCAACAGCAGGGGAGGGAGGGGCCAGAGCAGGACGGCAGTGCGAGGAACGCCTGGCCTCTACGCTCAGAGGCTCTGAGAGGAGAAGACAAATGGTCCCTCAATTCGGAGAATGGATCCTGAACAGCAAGCCATTCCAGGGAATAACTCCCCATTAATTCCAGGAATCTGAACAGCCTTCCCATTCATTCACACGGGGCTGTAATAGGAATGTCACTTTCCAGCAAGGACGAGAGTGCCCACGTGTGATGGGTGAGGACACTGAGCAATGCTTCCTGGTCAGGGGGGAGGGACCACAGAGGCAGAGACACCCCCGCTGCACGATGGGACCCTGGTGTTCTGCTTGTCACCCTCTCTGCAGCTGATCGGTGACAACCCACCGTGGCGGCACCAGCAGCCCCTTCTGCCAGGACCCTCCATACCTGTGACAGAGCCGCCTGACATACAGTCTCCCTGACACCTTTCATCTCATTACAGGACAAGTCATTTCTCAATTCTTAATTCTTCACGAATTGGTCATCGTTCCTCTGGTGTAGATTATTATAATTTTATCATTCATCCCAGGAATTAGTCATCAAAAATGACAATTTAATAAATAACACTGACAGGTATCAGGAGCAGCTCCCACGATATCTTAGGAAAGGAACAGTCTGAAGTAATGTTCAATATTAAATAGGGAGAAAGGGTTGGCCAGTTCTCAGCTTAGTGAAATGCACAAGCCCTCCAATCTGAGTGGCCAGCAGCCCCCAGTGCTGAGGCAGAAACTAGCAGGTTGACCTGCTGCCCCAAACCCTAGCTGGGCCAGCAGGAGTGTGCCAGTCTGACGCATCATCCTGATGTCACCTCTGTGCGGTCAGTCAGAAGAGCTGGCCTGGATCTGACACGGCACAGTGGGCAGTCATCAGTCTCTCCTGGTGCCGGGTCCCTGGAAGGGTGACCGCAGGGGAGCGATGTCACTGAGCGTTTCCGCTCCAAATCTCTATCACTGTTGCTGCCGCCATGCCTGGTGCTGTCCCCCTGCTCCACGGGCACTGAGTTTGCCCAAGAGACTGAGTACCACATGCTCACACCCAGCTGTCCCCCACTGGGGGGAGGTCGTGTGGCTCATTACACCAGGCAAATCAAGAGGATGTCGGTGGGGCGGGGAGGTGTCCAGGGTCACAGAGCAGAGTGAGAAGGAGAGAGAGATGCAAATGGGAGGTGTCCACCTGCCTGCTCTACACTGGGATGTTGCCAGCTGACAGTGTGACCTGGGAGCCGCTCACTCCTGGAGGGGGAGGTCAGTCAGGTGACGGGGGAGACAACGAGCCTGATTCACAGCATCAGCAAGCTGTGAACTGACCCTGGGATTCCCTACCTTCTTCCTGACTTGTTGCTATGGGAAGAAAAATCAGTCTAAAGCAGTGGTTCTTAACCATTTTTGAGGAGCCGAACCCACCAGTTTCATATGCGTATTCACCGAACCCTTCTTTAGTGATAAATAAAATATGATTATTTTCTCCAAATTCAAGACATAGGCATATGTTTTTTACTGGTGCACAAAATGAGCCGTGCATGAACATCACCTTGCTCAAAGAACAAAACCAACAAAGTACATAAACTCACAACAAATAACGGTATTACTTTATTCTGGCCTCCGTGGCAGAGGCTTCTCCGAACCCCTGAGACCGACTCATCAAACCCCTAGGGTTCGATAGAAGCCAGGTGAAGAACCACTGGTCTAAAGGAATGAAACCACTTTTAGGGATATTTTCTTTCTTGCAGCCAAAAGGATCCCAAATGGTTTGCAATTCTAGGTCAACTTTGACCCTTTTTTCTCATATTTTGTGGCACAGAGAACAGCAGCCAGCTCTAATGATGCTACACTGGCCACAGCCAGGGCTCGGGGGGTACCCGTCCTGCTCTGACCCACCCTGTGTCCATTCAGCAACAGAACGTTCCACCCTGGTCTTTGCCTCTGAAATATAGTTACATCTTTCAATTTAAAAAAATAGCCCTAAAGCAAATTCCTCTAGAGATCATGCTCAATCTTAATACATCAAATATTTTGCAAAATAACATTAGCATAATGTCACAGAAGAGGAGAGTCCGAAGTCTGCTGGAATAGATCGAAAAGAAATGTTACCGTCCCATAGCCTGACGGCTGCTCCTGACCAAGGCTCTTGGAGGGAGTGGATCTTACTACTTTACTTCTGGGTCACAGGAATTATGCCTTTTACTGTCTAAACGAGCCTTTAAATGCTGAACTGCAGACTTTCCCCTGAAAATGAACAAAATGCGTTCTGGGTAACTCAGATCAGGGGTCCGTTGTAGCCTAAGTTCAATGTCATAGTCACTTGTTCTGTGAATGCGAGAGCAGGTCATGGCAGACCACAGTTGTGGTCCATTTCAGAGCTGGGGCTGGTTGGAGCTGAATTTATGGTCCCTGGGCTCTCTCTGAGCCTCACACCAACGCTGTGGAGGCTGGAAGCACGTGTCACTATTATAACCGTTTATGTGGCTAAAATGAAAAGCGAGGTTTGATGGGAGGAAAATGCAGGCACCCATAATGAAAATATATGGTGAGTTTTATGTTTGCATTTTTTAGGGCTCACCCAGCACCTGCCCGTCCCCGGGTGTGTGTGTGAATAAAAGGGACCATAATGAAACCATGAATCATAAGTGAGGGGCTTTGAAATAATACCACAGAGCCTCAAAAATTCTAATTTACATCCACAAGCGACACACGTTTCCTGACCAGCCATTCTCCACAGAAAATGATTTATTTCCCCAAGTGTTTGCTGTCTCCTGTGTGTAACGTTCCCCCAGAACCCCTCGGGCAGCTGGCAGGCCCAGCCCTCAGCAGTTAGCAGTCTCGCCTGGAGACCGAGAGCTGTCCCTGTGGAGACGGTGCATCCCGGCTTCCTCTTTCATACCCTTGGTCTGTGTCCAACGCCGAGTCTTCAGCAGGAGAGCCCGCCACAGGCTGGTGGCAGGAGTAACAATACTGCTTTTACATAAAAGTTTAGGCAGTTTTGACACAAGTGAGCACCCCAGACCTGGCCAGCATGAGGCTTCACAGAAATTGCCTCATGTCCGAATGTCACTGGCCGGTCCCACTGCCCCCACTTCAAAAGTGTTCAGTCTTCAGAGAAGTCCTCTTGCTGTCCCTTCCTGCTCTGGGTCCCGGCTGGCACCCTGCCTGCATCCCCACTGTACCCCCATCACCGCGCAGGGAGCCCTGCACTGAGGACCAGGCTATTTCTCTGCCCAGGGCCGTGTCATCTACTGGCAAAGACGAAATCCCCTCGTCACAAAGGAGCCGCCAGGCACTGAGCTCCCTGGGCCTGGCTGTTCTACAGAGGAGAGAGAATGTCCCATCAGCAAAGCTCAGAGCAGCCACCCCTGGGCCCCGAATCTCAGCACCCTCAGGACAGCAACTCCTCAGGAGCCTCTCGACTGAAACATCAGGCTCGTTTTAGCGATAGAGGTGCGAAAGAATTCCTCTCGTCCTATCGCAAGGCAACCAGGCCGGGGTCTGTGCCCTCTGCTGTGGGAACAGCCATCCACGCTGGCACGCCAGCCCCCGTAGTGTGGACTTCGCTGCCTGGCCACAGTCATTGCTCTGAGGAGAAGTTCTGAACCACACTGGGCCTAGTCATCTCTTGTGACCCAGGGAGACGAGATGGGGACCGCCACCACCACCGTCATCGTCCCCAACGGTGCTTTAGTAAGAATGTCCTCTGTGGTTTCCAGAGAAACTCTCTACTTCTCGTGTATGGCGTGAGCTGAGAGTTTAGGTCCTAAGCTTGTCCTCCCTCTCTGTAACAGGCCCAGTGCTCACGGGGAAAACACATATCCCACCACATCCTGATGGTGTCCAAGGCCAGACGTCCCTTAGCCCCCTGTGGATACTCCTCAGTTGGCCTTTCCCAAAGCTGATTGGTTATGAAGCCCCTGGTGCTGCCATTGCCACCCTGGCAGGGTCCCCAGCCCGACCCAGCTCTGTGCTCACACCAAGGACCCAGGAAGCACAGGGTCCCCAGCCCGACCCAACTCTGTGCTCACGCCAAGGACCCAGGAAGCACAGGGTCCCCAGCCCGACCCAGCTCTGTGCTCACGCCAAGGACCCAGGAAGCAGAAGCTCTGACCCACCTGGAGTCAGTTTCCCAGGACTGAGCCTGTTGTTTCTGTGTCTGTGCCATTCAGCGTCCCGTCAGGAGATGGAAACCGTCTGAGGTTTCTGTTGTGGTTTTTCATAACAGGAAATTTAATAAACCTGTCCCGTGGGGGTGAGACGGCTCACTTTGCACAGAGCAGAGAGGCCGCACGCAGCGAGCACAGGGGAGAAGCGGCCGCGTGGGCCGCAGAGCCCGGGGAAGAGGGGGATCATTAGAACCTGGAAGCTTGAAAAGATTCCCTGCAGGAGCGTCAGGCCTCTCGGAGGAGGTGCTGCTGGGGTGCACTTGGGGCTCAGAGGGGGTCTCATGGGCCAGGGGGACCTCTGTGCGGGGGGTGCTACCAGTTAGTGCTGACTGGCTGACTGCTCCTATTGGGAAATGGCCAGGGGTCTGGCGCTGCCAGGGTGAAGGGGACCTGCGGCTGTGTGACCAAGAATAGAATATCTGAGTGCTGTCCGGGCCCTGAGACTCCCAGGGAGCAGGTGCCCAACGGGCATGTGGAGATTAGTGTCCCAGCGGCTGCGTCACAGATCAGAGCAGGCAGGTGGGCCTGGAGACGGACAGCAGCCTAGTGATGACGCCACTGTGCTTACCCAGGAAGAACAGGGTGATGCAAGGCGGAAGTTAGAAGAGGGGGGGTCTGACTGGGACTGCGGGAAAGCTGGAGCCAGGAACAGCGGGCGGAGCCTGTTATAGTGGGCGGAGCCAGGAACGGGGGCGGAGCCTGTGACAGTGGGCAGAGCCAGGAACAGTGGGCGGAGCCTGTTATAGTGGGCGGAGCCAGGAACGGGGCGGAGCCAGGAACAGCGGGCGGAGCCAGAAACGGGGGCGGAGCCAAGAACAGTGGGCGGAGCCTGTGACCGTGGGCAGAGCCAGGAACAGTGGGCGGAGCCTGTGACAGTGGGCAGAGCCAGGAACAGTGGGCGGAGCCTGTGACAGTGGGTGGAGCCAGGAATAGTGGGCGATGCCTGGAGCAGTGGGCAGAGCCTGTGGACGGAGCTGGTGGAGCAAAGGACGGGGGGACAGCGAAGTTCCATCCAGTCCTGTTTGGAGGCTTCTGGGGGGTTGGGAGTGAGGGACATCTCCAACCAGTCATGCAGAGCCCACCAAACATCTTTAACCAGGAAAGTAAATGACAAAGGAGGGATTTACATTGACGGCAGAATGGAGAAAAGAATTATACCTTTTTCATCTTTAAACATTGCCACCGAAGCGACCCAAGGATAGCTTTATTTTCACTTAGCAACCCCTCCGCTTAGGTATCAAATCAACTTTCTAAGTGGAGGCTCGGAGGAGGGGACAGTTTCCTGTCCCCTCTCTGCTGCCAGGTTAAAGGTCGCTGTGCGGGGTCCCCTCTAGAGGAGACACTGACTTCACACAGGGTTACGCTTGGCAAACGCTTTGTGATCAAGGACAACATGACCTGCAGTGAGACTTGTCACCATGAACCCTTCCTGTAACTCACTGAGGACACAATAAGGGGTTACAGTTCTTCTTATGGAAAGGAATACAACAATCAGTAAACAGTGATATGAGAATAAACTCTGAGTTTCACGTGCTCACAACTACAAACCTTCTTTTGCCCCTGCCTGTATTTTTGTGGGGTTCACGCCCAAAGTGCCTACCCTCAGTCCAGTCATGAGAAAAATGGCACAAACCCAAAAGAGGCCTGTTCATAAAGTAACTGAGCAGTGCTCTCAGAAGTGCTGAGGTCATGGAGACAAGGAAAGGTCGAGGTCCACGGCTGGAGGAGACCGAGGAGAAATGACACCCACACGGGAGCCCGCTGGGACCCTGGACAAAAACAGTGCCCGAGATGCCATCACTGAGCTTCAAACTCGAGCCACTGTTTCTCCTCAGTTCCATATTCTTTCTCATGGGATGACAGCTAGCTGCATGAGGTGTTATGGTGAGCACAGGTGGAGTTAGAGCTATACGAAAGTTCTCTAATATTTTAGCACCTTTTCAGTAAATCTAAAATAAGTTCAAATAAGTGATTTTTTAAAAAAACTCACAGAATTACTTACACAGGCTGGAGTCCCATGGGATTTCCGGCAATAACCATCATAGTGCAGGTCGTTCAACAGACAACAACCTGCAGGCTGAGAAGCCGAAGGTCGGGACGCACCAGACAGGGAGGCTGTGGAGCCAGTGCTTGGGGAAGGGTGTTCCACATGGGGCAGCAAGACAGAGGACAGGCTCATCCAAGACCCACATTGTGTGCTTCCTAGCACAGCCGGGACCAGCCTCACCGCTGCGATGGAATAATAAGCTTCCTTCAAGCAGCCCACCCCGGGAACCCTGCTCCCGGGACCAACACCTCAGGCGTGCCACCTCCACCCCCGCGTCCCCACAAATCAGTCAGCTGCTCTGCTGCCCGGTCCTGACGTTCTCCCACCACCTCCGCCTCCTCCCTCCAAGCCTTCCTTCAACAATAGTCTGTCGCTCTCTTGTTGTAAGAAAACCAGAGCCAAATGGTCCTTAATGGTCACCAAGCTCCTTTAATAATTGTGGGGAACCTGTACTGTTTAGAGGTGATTGAGAGCCCCTGTCCCGGCCTAGGGGACATGTCACAGTTAAAGCAAGCCTCCGGCTGAATGCCACACCTACAAGCACCTGTGAGCAAGCAGGTCCCTGGAGAGTCAAACTCGCTGGATATAAATTGAGCCAAGTCCCTATTTTCAGGCTTTTTAGGTACTTTATAAAGCACTTTCTGTGGGATTGGCCAGCGGTGGCACAGTGGATGGAGCATCAACCTGGGATGCTGAAGACCCAGGTTCGAAATCCCGTGGTTGCTGGCTTACGTCCAAAGGTCACTGGCTTGAGCAAGGGGTCCCCCAGTCAAGGCACATATGAGAAAGCAATCAATGAACAACTAAGGTGCTGCAACGAAGATTGATGCTTCTCATTTCTCTCCCTTCCTGTCTGTCTCTGTTGCAATAAAGTAAAAACAAAGCACTCTGTGTGGGATTTTCACCCTGAGGTACATACAACACTGTTCTAAGGTAGGTTCACCTCATATTTCATTAATTTGGGCTTTAAAATCATCCCTTAAGCAGAAGGACTAGGACCCTTTGAGTTTTAACCTACATTAACCATCTCCTTAAACCTTTACAGAGACTTCTCTTGACCATACTCTCGTCAGGCCCCTGAACCTTCTCCTGCGTCATCTGTGCGCTTCCTTGGAAATCCTTTCACCGAGAACCCTGCTGAGTCAGTTTAACCAGGTACCTTCCAATGTCCACCCTGGTTCCTCCTCCTTCCCCTGGGGAAGGAGGGAGCCAGGCAGAAAGGCTTATTCTTTCCTGCAGTTTAGAGCCTGACACTCAGTTTCTTTCTCTCACCCCACAGTTTTTTAACCCCCTTCTGGTCTTCATGACTTGCAGAGCGCGCCATTCTGTCTGTCTGTCTATCCGTCTATGTTATAGGGAACAATTTCTGGAATAGTGTCTTTCCAATGAATGGAGATAAAGCTGATTTGTGGCTTCTCCTAGCCTGGATTTTAAGGGGCAATGAGGGGCAGGCGTGTGCGGGGTCACCAAGCTCAATGAAACAGGCCCAGGTCTGACCTGAGATCGTCAGATGCTGCTTGCAGGCTCCTGACCTCCCTCTACCTGTGTCCCGCAGAGTGCCTGGCTCTGTGGGGCTTTGGGTCACCCCTGAGCTCAGCCCGGTCACTCTGCATGGCATGCTGAGAGTCCGTGGATTTTTCAACACCTTCATATTATTCCTTGCTGGGAATCTGGCCCAAGTTGACCCCTCAGACAGTGTTTCTCCCCCGCCTGCCCTGTCCTCAGCACTGGCACAGCCGGCAGGTTGGGTGCTCCTGGTCTTCTGTCTGCTGTTTGTTCCTCAGGAGACCGCCAGCCCCTTGAAGAAGGCTGCTCTGCCCCCGAGCCCACCACGGGGCACGCTGCCCACCGTCTTCCTCAGGCCTCAGTTTGTCTTTCAGAGATGGGAGCAATGTGGCTGCACTCAAGTCTTCTGGGAGGAACGACATGAAGGGGTGCGAACGCTCCCAGTTCCTGCAGAGTAAGCGCTCAGCAGCACGGGAGCTACTGCTAAGCAATGCCTTATTTTTTCATCCCGTTTAGGAAGAATCGTGACAACGTCTCAGCACACAGTGGGTTGTTCTTCCTCCTACAGACACTGGAGATCACGTTTAAGGGAGCTGGTGCAGTGACGCTGCTCTACAAGCAGGGAGGCCTTCCTGTGATTCCAACAGCTCCCAGAAGGGTTCCTGGGGAATGAGGTCATGGGACAGGCGGATCCATCTGGATGTGGGGGGAGGGTGTTCTGTCCCCGATTCTCTTTCGGAGACGCTTGTTTCCCAGCCTGAGAGACCAACTCTGTGTCACCCTCCACGCACACCAAGTCCCATTTGACCTTCTCACCGTCCAATGTCTGTAGACAGCACCTCACTTTGCTGACTAGGAATCTGTTTGGCCCTGTCACCTGTTCTGTGGCTATACAGTCCCCCCCCACAGCAGGTGTCATCCAGCTGTCACAAGGTCGGAGCAGCTCTCTGCCCCACTCTCTTGAACAAAACTCAACAGCAAAGAGCACCTCAGGAGCA
Organism: Rhynchonycteris naso; assembly: GCA_037038555.1. Classification (NCBI taxonomy): domain Eukaryota; kingdom Metazoa; phylum Chordata; class Mammalia; order Chiroptera; family Emballonuridae; genus Rhynchonycteris; species Rhynchonycteris naso. Next base: position 76,779,407 of record CM073004.1, on the reverse strand, counting down.
TGTTCCCCAAGTCTCAGCGTCACAGCGACTGGTGTCGTCATAGCGTCCGGAGCAGAAAATAAGCGCCCATCATGAGAAATGAAAACTCGCACACTGCGTGTAATACTCAGACGCACAGAAAGGACAGCGGAGCTGTTCTGTGATGCACAAATTAGTCAATAATAGCATCGTTCTATAAAAGATCTGTTGTAAAATTTTACTTCAGCAGCCTTCTTGGCAAAGACATTTTCTGTTCCTATTTAAGTGTAAACAAGTCATGAAGGTTGTGCCACGACTGTTTAAGTGAAACCAGACCCAGGATGACAAGAAAGGAACAAAGCCCAGCCAAGCTAGCAGAGATGAAAGTGTTTGTGCCTCCAGGTTGTGATGACTTTCTGCATTTAGAAAGAGAGGGAAGTGACAAATGTGCACAATTAGAGTACATGCCATTTATTGAGTATTGTGTGGCATGTGACTCTATGGATTGCTAGCTTAGCCAATCACAAATCTAATCAGAACATTTAACGTGTTGTCTTGATGGTGCTTCGAGAATTCAAGTATTGATTAAGACATGTTTATATGTTCTCTCACAACAATCCATTTTAAGAGACTTTGATTTTTTTTTCAAAGAAGAAGAAAAAGGATGTTTAGTTGTGACCTCAATGTCCCAAGGAGAAACATAAGCTGAGACCCGTGTCTCTGTTACAGCCCGCTGACGCAGACACACAATTTAGAAGAACTTAGAAGATTAGTCACAGCTGTGAGAATGTGTCTACAGAGACTTTCATTTAGCAAAATATTAATGCAATTCACTCAGCTAATTCTGCTTGGTTGGAAGGAAAATATCCATGTTGACTTGCCATTGAAGATAAACACCAGAATTTGTTCAACACGAAAAGCAACAATAGCAGATGTTTATCCAGCACGACTAGGGGCCAGGCCCTGTGCTGAGAGCTTTACCTGCAAATTGCTATTTACTGATGTGTCAGTACTGCGGTCGATGAGATGATTGTCACCCCCCTTTCCCACATGACCTTTGATGCCTCCCCCTGCAGCAGACAGGACACACGTATTTTTGCCTCTTTGAGGTGGGGCTGGCTGGTGACTTGCTCGGCCAAAGGGATACTACCAGGCACAACACCAGGAATGGCTTCCCACTAGTCGCACTGCCTGCTGTTCCCCACGGACGACGTGCCCGGTAGCTGCCAGGCCCAGAGGAACAGCGCAGAGGCGAGCTGGACCTGCCGGCCTGGAGTCTGCCTAAACGGCAACAAACTCACAAGCCCAAGAGCAAACACGTCTTCTTCTGTAACATTTTGAGACTTTGGTTTGTTTAACACATGAACCAACCAATTCAGTGTGTCCGATTGCTAGGGCTACGAAAACAAGGCTCACAGACAGGGGTGGGGGGTGAACAACGGAAGTTGGCCACGTCACAGAAGCACAGAATTGAGGGCCCACAAGGCCGGTCCCTCTGGGGGCTGCAGGGCTCTCTCCAGGGCTCCCCCTGGCTTGTAGAAAGCCATCTTCCGTCTGTGTCCCTGTGCGTGTGTTTCCAAGTCCAAATTTTCCCTTTCTGCAAGGACACCAGTCACATTGGATTAGTAAGCACCCAGCTTCCTCACTTTAACCTTATTACAGCTGTAAAAATCCTGTTTCCAAATAAGGTCACATGCCGAGGTTCTGTGGGTTAGAATCCCAACCTGGGAATTTTGGAGTGACATAATGTAAGGGTAGCATTCAGGTACTGTTGTTAATATCCAGTTTACAGATGTAGAAACTTTGTTTCAGAAAAAGTAACTTTTCCCAGACCAGACCAGTGATGCAGAGCAGACATGTAAGGAGCTGAGCTTGAACCCAGAGCTCTTATTTCTCCCTTTCCCACAATATGCACTTTCATCTCATCTCATTGCAATTCTTCGTGGCCTTCTGCGACTGTGTTGTGGAGGTTTATGCTTATTTTTCACCTTTTAGAAGATGTGGAGCAGTCTCCTTACTTGTTCCTCTGTCGCCCTAAATTGTGATGAAAGATCTGCCCCCTCTGAGTCTTCAGAATATTATATCTGTTCGTTTATTTGGAAATATTTTTCATACGCTGATTTCTTGGTGCTTGAACTTGGAGGTCTCGGTGTTTGCTCTTGACCCTTGTAGCTCACTGTCCACCCGCTACTTGGCACAAAATGCCCAGAGGGAATTTTTGAAACCTGATGGTTTATCAATTATTCTTAAGCAAACACATATTCACACAGCTTATGCACACGGCTTCTCATTTCATTATTTTATTAGAAACACAGGGACTCTCACTAGAGCCTTGAAATATAAGAACTGCTAGACGTAAGCCCCTTCATTTGTTAAATATTTCTGAGCACCCACGAGAAGCCAGGTCCCCCTGAGAGCAGTGGTGGTCAGACCATCCTACTTCCTGCCCCTGTGGAGCTCACCGTCCAACGACCGAGGGAGCAAACCCTCGCACGACTTACTGAAATCACAGCAGAGATCACTGTTGTCACAGGCAGTTCCCGGAGTTCACGAGTCGACAATGACGACCTAGTCAGAGATGCCAAGAGCAGCTATGGAAACGAGACGTGACCCGAGTCTGCAGCGTGAGCTACATGGGCGAAGGCGGTGAGAACATTCTGGAGAAAAGTGTGCATGCGGCAGGGAGGCCAGAACACCCAGCAAGATGAGTCCTGTGATGGAATCCCAAGCAAGTGTGGTGGAGACGCTCCGGGCATGGTCGGGACCACCTACCAGGATCGGCTCAGCAACCCTGGGCAGGAAGCATGGCTGCCAGCCTCATATTCAGATGGAAAACTGGGGGCCAGAACTTTCCTGGACACCAGCTGGCAGGTGACCCCGCAGAGGACCCAAACCAAGCTCCTGTGTGCACGGAGGCCAAGCACTAACTGCTGCAATGTCCTGTCTCAGCTAAAGAAGGACGATTGTTTAGTGAACATCTCCCGTAATGACCACCCGTCCCCAGATCATAGAAGTGCCTCTTTGGGTCATATGCACCTCATAACTACTGATCTAGTTGACAGTATTCACATGCCTGTATTTTATGATTTCCTTGTATAAAACGTATTATACTGAACCTTACAAAGCTGCTGTTGATTAGTGATCTCAGTCTCTAACGTAATTCATACACTCATGTAAGTGAAGCCTGTGAACTGTAGAATAAGTTGTAAAATGAGCAGCTATGGCACCAAAGCGTGGATGAAACAACATTCACGGTGTCCTAGACACCCGCAGGTCTTCTCCCAGTGACGCTGTCCCCAGATGCACCAAGGGCGCAGGCCAGCAGGGGCAGACAAGAAGGAAAGGGGTGTTTCCTCTGGAAAAATAAACAAGCCACTTTAGACACGCTCGGCACCTCACCACCTGTGTCTGCTGTGATGTCTCAGCTCAAGGGCAGAAAGACAGACAAACCCGTCCCCAGGAACAACGCTCAGCCTCCCGGTCATTTAGAGCGGCTGTTCCGCAAGGCAGTTCTGAAAGTTGATGAGCTCTAGGTGACAACTGTGGTCTAGCCCTCTGCTTCTCAGAGAAAACCGCACAAAGAGTCACCTCAACATCCAGTGTCCCAGAGCCCATGGCAGCCGCAAGGGGGCCTGCATGGGCCCCTCCCACTGTCACCAGTCCCCACCTCAGTGAGGCCCCTGCACGCTGAGCTTGGCTCCCAGCACAGGCTCCCAGTTTCCAGCCCAGCTCACACAGAGTTAACTTTCCATGTGACCGGCCACTGCTCTCTGTTCCTAATGTTCCCCGAGGACCTGAGGTCCAATACAGTCCAGCCCGTAAGAGAAAGCCAGGCAGTGAAACCGGCCAGCACCACTCAAGCCTGCCTTGCACGCCTGTGGGGAGGAGGGTGGTTACAGACCACAGCGACCCTCCGGACACAGCTCCCTCCTGGCTCTGCTGAACAAAGCAGCTTCAACAACCCTGACTGCTCAGACGCTGTGTGTGCCTGAGATCTCCCTTTTTGTTAATCGGCTCTGCTTTTTGGTTACTTGGTCATTAGAAAAATCAGAAGTGTCTTAGAACCAAAAAATCCAATTTCCGTAAGCTCTTTCCACATTTATAAATATGAGAAAATGACATTTAAAGCAGACAAACCAACAAGGACAGTTCCAAGTGTGAAATTATTGTTCCACATAAAGTATGACCACAAAGACGGAGAGCAGCTATTTGTGGACCCACTAACAAGCTCAGGGCACACAATGACATCTGCACGGAGGCTGAGCGGGGACACGACATTTATAAACGGGGAGAAATGCAATTGCTTACGCACCAGTGTAATAAAACCACCAGTCAGTGTCACGAATGTGACGACCCCCACTACAGAAGCGTAAAAAGAGCTGAATTTAAAATGGAAGAAGCATGTCTAACGCAGCCATAAAATTGGATTTTACAGGGTTATTGGGGAAGGATGAACAGCACTGAGGAGCAAACACATGATTGCATGAATTTTTTAGACTCAGAGAGTCAGGGGACACCCACGTTCAGAGCTGACCCACTGGATACACACAGACGCGGGTGCACTCTTCAAGAAAGTGTGCAGGAGAGAGAACAAAGGGGGAATGTGCATTTGCCTCAGAATTGCCAGGAAAATACGCAAACAGTGCAAACATCCTGTCAACATGGAGCTCAAACCTGTGCCTGCACATTCTACCACCAACATTTCCGACAACCATGCTTGTTCCTAAATGACACACAGGGGACAACCCTCTACCTCAGGCACCGTTCTCTAATAGACCTTGGCCCAAACCTGGCCAGTTACGATGTGCAAGTGGTATTTTCCAAAGATGGCCTCAGCAGCGCCCCATCCCACAGGCTCTTCCTGCATTGAGACCTTGCAGCACCTCATCGGGGGTGGAGTTTATTTTTATTCCCCTTTAACCTGGACAGGTCCAGGAATGCTGTGACCAGGGCTGTAGAGAGAAGGTGACACTTGCCTGTGGTACATGGAGCCCCTCACTGGTCTGGGGATGTCCAGTTCCTGCCCCTTGAAGGTCACTGCCAAGGCAAAGAACAGCCACACTGACATCCCCAGCCTTAGCAGACTTGGGCAGAGAGAGGCCACAGAGCGGCGTGTGATGTGAGAGCCGTCCTGGAAGCTGATCCACCAGCTCCATCGGCCCGGCTGAAGATGGCTCACGAGTCAGAATCAAACAGCCACCAAATCCCCCCTAAGCTCCTGACCCCCAACATCAAAGCAAAATAGTTATTTAAGCTCCATGTTGGGTAGTCTGTGCGGCAGTCGATACCCAGACGTGAGCCTCCCATGTGGAACTTCACCTAGACAATATGTATTTTGCCCAAGCTGAATTCCAAAGTTTTTATCATTTTCTAAAATTTAGGAATCTCAATGCCACCAATTAATTCTAATGTTCGATTTTGTTTTTGGTAGTGATTTTTTGGGGGAAATCAGTATCTCAAACTGCATTCTGAGGTCCACTTATGCAGGTGCCTGGGCCCTGCCTGCCCCTCCCTGAATTCTGGTCTTTGCAGGTGGGGCCTGGAGACGTGTGTTGTTACCCCCCATCCCCAAGCCCAGCACACATACCTTCTGTTCCATGAGCCTCTTAGATTCTGATCCTGTTTGTTTTCAAGGCGATTTCCAAAATAATCCCAGCGGCATTTTGGCGGCTGTGCTGGTGAGACATCGGACCTGTGACGCTGTGACTTATCTACGGAGCCAAACTCTGGTCCAATCGATGTGGCATTCGACTTACCTCTGTCATCACTCTCTGCAATCAATCAACTAGTTTACCCGCAAAATACATGGACACCAACAGCTCCTGAGTCGACCAGCCATTCTTTCTGAAGCAGCCGAATCAGGAGTAAAATTTAATTCAAACAAGCTGTGCTGAGTCATTGCAACATGCGAGCCATCTTGCTAGTGGGTGCAGGTGACACTGCTGAGAACAGAGGGGCCCTGGTCCCCAGCCGTCTGGGGAGGTAAGCAGCAGGAACATAAACAACCAAACAGAAGCTGCTGGTCCGCTGGCACCTGGAAATCGCTGCCTGTGAGGCCGCAGGGTGACCTCACCGCCATCTGTGGAGATGCTCGCCACTGGATGGACTGACACTTCCGACGGCCCGGAGTTTCAGGCAGGTAAGGCAGGTCGCAGCAGTTGTGGTCATTTGCACTTTGTCCACCTGGTGCCTGTAACTCACAAAAGGCTTCCTGTGATTTCTCCCCAATCCTCACAGACCTGCGGTGTTGACCGAGCAAGTTCAAGGTCAGGGAGGCCACGTGACTTGTCCAGAAGCTCACGGGGATGGCAGCTTGGGAGGCGGACGCTGGGCACTTACAGCTGGCTCTGTCCCGAGGACGCCCGGAGCCACAGCTGTGCTGAGAGCAAACACTGAAGTTCGTTGCCTGTCTGGGGGTCAGGTTCTGACTCAGACACACTGGGCTCCAGCTGCCAGAACCGAGGCCAGAACCTCCTGTAAGAGTGTGATTCTGTCCAAACCCAGGCTTCCCAGCTGGAGAATCAGGTACTGCACCAGAGACAGTGAGGCAGACGGTGTATTTTTGAGAAGTTGAATTTATGACGTTTTCCCTCGTGGAAGGCAGACAGTCTCTCTTTAAACTGCTTCAGGTATTTTCACAGGGGAGAGAGCAGAGGCAGCCTGATGTTCCTACTTTCCTTTGCTCTGCAAAAGCCCAAACTAATGAAAGTCCCAAGGAGCCCATTTACTTTGGAGAGAAAGGAGAGAGGGGGAGGGACTCCCCCAGAATGGGAAGGGCACGGATCTTTGGACCCTAGGGACAGTCACACTCTACCTCCCAGGCAGTAGACCCCACTCCCTGGCAGCCCTGGGAGGTGGCCGGACCTCAGAAGGGGTAGCTGTGTAGTGGACGGTCTCCTGGCATGGCCCCTGAACTGGCAGGAAAGTGGGGAGCCCCCACAACCCAGGGCTTGGCACCAACCCTTGCAAACAGGAAATGGTCAGTGTGGACCATTGCGAGACCCTCACCCACAGGCGCTGTGGTTAGTGCAGCCGGTAAGAGGGACACAAACCTAAGAATGACCGAGGGCCAGCTGGCACCTGCAGTATCTCACTCCCTCCTTCCTGTGCAGCCGCGCTCTCCTGCGTGAAACAGATCCCTCTGGCATCGAGCCCCGGGAGAAACAGCCAATGGCCGCAAGGGGCCACATCTGGTGAGAGAAAAAGCAACACCTTAGGTCACTGGGTAAAAGTGGGTCCTGTCCTCTCTCCTGCTTGCTCTGGGGCATCTGCTCTTCAATGACAATGACAAAGGGAAACTCTTGGTGGCAAAGATCTAGAATAAGCACGGCTCAGGCTTCTGCAATTCCAACACACCCACCACTGAGCCGAGTTGGGTTGGCCTAGTTAGCTGCCTGTCGTGTCCTCCGACTGCAATCAACATTAAACCACTGAAAATTCCAGTTCCTGCTTCAAAGGAGAGTGGGTGTTCAACGCTGCTCACTAGGACCACCGCTAATTTTTATTAGCAGCACCATCATGTTTAACCAGCCTCTACAGCAATGTAAAGAAAGCCTCTGTCAGAGGTGTGTCAGCCCTGATGGATGTCTTTGTTCCTGAGTGTCATTACTGCCTCCCTCTGTGGCCTGGCTGCAGGGGGAGCCGAGCTTATTAGACCCAACTCCATCTGGCGCCATGCCCTGCAGCTAGAACCCAGTGCAAGCCTTTGCAATCACACACCCGCTGAGCGCAAAGCCCGGTGGTCAGTGGTCCTGTCAGCTCCTAACTCGTGCTGGTCAGTGCTGTCACGAGGAACTGACAGGAACCAACGTGTGATGTGGCCAGCCAGTGACCAAGGTCTTGTTCTGTCTGGATGATCAGAGTGGCTCTGGGATTGGGGCACATAATCACACTACGCACTGGCCAAGTGTGGGGTCTGAGGTCCTATACAAAGCCCTTTTTATCAAAGTTGCTGTGTTGTAACTTTCTTGGTTATTAAAGCAATATTTTCTCAGAAAATCAGGACAGTATTTGTGTTGTAAAAGACTATAAATGTCACTCACAGCCTCTGTGGCAGCATGTTTTCTAAAGGTGGCCATGCACGTGCACACACTACACACATGCCCATGACATTGACATGACCTTGTAGGTCTCACCACTGCTCCCATCGGTTAGACTTCAGGGGCAGCGGAACCATCAGATTACATCAATGATACAAGGGTTTTGGCCTAGCCTCAAGCAAAGGAAAAACTTCAACCAAACAGTTGTTTTATCCAGACGAATGGATTAATAAAGTATCTGTTTATAAAGTAGAACCAATTCCCTGAAACCAAGTGGGGTACCCCAGCCGGCCAGGTGTCAGCAGCCGGCAGCGAGGGCTCTCCACCTGCCCTCCACCTGCGGAGCTGGGCTTCTCTCTGGCTTGTAGCTTTCCAAGGATGGGCTTCACATCAGGGCTCTTCATGCTTGTGTGTTTCAGCATCACAAACAGTTGTGCTTGTGCAGGAAGCCGGTTAGTGTTAATAAAGGGATCGGACACTAGCCGAGTAAATGGGGGACTGAGGTGGACAGGAAGCCTGACTCGCTAGGAAGCTACAGGGGACCCCCGCATCCCCCCAAAGTGGTGACCCGGTTCCTTCACCCCCCAGCTTTGCTGACCACCCCAACTCACCTTTCCAAGTCTTAACCCTTCTGACCAACCACATGAGTGTCTAAAAGTGTTTTTTATGTAAAAATAAACACGGCAGTGTCACACCTAATTTCTCCCTTTTCATATACATTTCATGTAGGAGGAAATGACAGATCGTGAAAGGTGAGCTTGTTGCGTACAAGCAGTGGCTGAGCTCTGTCCATGCGTCCACGCACCAGGGGAGATGCTGGGCCCTGGCTGGAGGCAGGTGTGTGAAGAACAGTGACTCCCAGGCAGCGAGGCAGGGAGGCCACCCGCAGAGAGGAGTCCGGGGAGGCCAGGAAAGGGAGGCGGAGATGGGGGGGTGGTAGGGGGTGGGGTGGGCAGAGAGTGCACACCAGACCAAAGGGAAGCCTGGAGACAGCACCCCTGGGAAGCTGAGGTGTTGGGGAATCAGGTGAGGGTGGGGGCAGGTATATGAGGGATGGGAGACCAGGAGGCATGCTTGGAGCCAGGCTGGGGGACCAGGGTCCACACCTGGAGGGACAAGAGTTAGCTGCTGTAGCCTCCCGCTAGGTAGCTGTAGGGTAGCCAGTCGGTTGGGTCTCGGGGTGAGGGAAGGACGGACAGATGTGGCCACAGCTGTGGGCCGGGCTGAGGGGTGTGGGCTGTGCCCAGGGAGTGGCAGGAAGAGGGCAGGTGCCTGGGTTTTAATTCCAGGAAACCTCCAGTGTTAAAATGGCATCAATGATTTTTAATGAACTTTCAAACCATGGCTTGGCTGAAATGGGAGACTTAATTAATTCTTGCCTGAGCCCTTGGGATATAACTGGGGAAAGGTCAGCAGTGCGGCCATGAAAACGGCGGGCAGCCGCAGTGACACCCTGGTGACTCCCAGGCCCCACAAACCTGGCCAGAGCCCTCCTGATTTGCACGTAAAGACGAAGTTGCCACATGCCTGGGCTGACAGCTGCTGCCACGTCCTCTGGGATTCGCGGACCTCCCCAGAAACTACATCAGTTGGGGGCACTTCTCCATCCTGATGACCCAAGTCACTTCACTTAACTCTCCTGACTGTGTTACACTCTGTGCTTATCAGAGTTACAGTATTTGCAAAAACACCAATAGGAATCCAGATGTAACACTTGCTCTGACAGCCCGTTCCCTTCAAAATCAATATTTTTTAAAGCTTCTATGCCTTAGGCCACACACACGTACATGCATGTGAGCACACACATACCTGCACGCATGCACACACATACACACATGCGTGCGCAGACATGTACATGCATGCATGCACACATATGTACAGGCATGCGCACACACATCCCTAAAAAGAAAACAAGAAACAAAGGCATTTACTTAAAAGTGAAAAGAAGAGCATGAAGCAAACAAAACCGGGCGTGAGCAAAGGCCGCTGGCTGACGGCACCTGGAGAAGGGAGCCCTGTCGGCGGGCGTGGACGGCAGCTCGGGTATGAGGGCCCGACGGGCCCAGAGGCTCTCGTCACCGTCTGGGGGACCCTGCGTGTGTCGGCAATGAAGGAGGCAGTGGCTTTCCTTCAGACTCATTTTCAAAGCTGAGTTTTTAATGGTGGGGATGATGTTTTAGAGCGGGAAGTGTGTTCACTGGGTGGCCACGTGGCCACTGTCAGCCCCTGCCAGGGACGCTCTGTGAGTGGACGCCATGTGGCTAGAACCCCCTCTGCTCCTTCAGCCTGTCCCTGTGAAGACAGCCGACGCTCCGCACGAGGACAGTGTGGGGAGAAACGTGTGAGAAACGGCGTGATCGCCTGCGGGGGAGGCACGCCAGGGTTTCTCAAGTGTCCTGCCCACTGCGTCCCTCCCAGTGGCACTGAGGGGCAAAGACTTGACCAGGACACACGACACGTGGACAGAAGCGAGACGAGCCTTTGCCAGGACCCGGTCAGAGCCTCACACTGTGCCGCAAGGTTGGGCGATTTCACCGGCGAACACCGCGGAGTTCAGGGGCGGCTGTGTGACGGGCTTGTTCAGCCATCAGCCCTAAAACTTAAAACCAATCACTGACAGAAAGAGGATTTGCATGCTGCCTCTAGTTTAAAAGAGCACTTTGCTCTTGAAGGAGCAACGGTCACTTCTTACGTTCACCAGTTTTCTTACAAAGAAACGGCCCTGAACCATTTGTTTCCATCAAGCGTCTGTGCCGCCCAGTCAAGCAGTACGTGAAACTCACTGCAGTTGTGTGTGAAACACAAGCCTCTGAGCCCCCGCAGGTCCTGGAAGCATTGGCATGTCTGGGTTTTGAAGAAAAACAGAGAAAGCTGTATCTGGTAAAGAAAATGGCTGGAAATTCTATTTATAAACTCTATGAGTTCAACTGCTTATGATCGCATGGATACACATAAGTATTGTAGGTCTTTATTTACTACAACTAACCCTCTAATTAATGTTACTATAATCCAATTGATTAAAAAAAGATTAAAATAAAGCACTGAGGTAGAAAAACAGAGCTGAGCCTGGAAAATCAAATTGTTTTTTCCAGTGGGTGGAAAAAACTGCTTTTAAAAAATCCCAGAGACTTAAGGCATAAATCATGATTTATAACCCATCTCACCTTTGACCTCATAGAAAGCAGGAGAGCACAGGTGGGTCTTCATTATGTATTTATTGTTTGGCCAAACTATTTCTCATCGGTCTTCATTTTGAAAGATCTAGATGGAGCATGTGCACATTTTCATAGAACCACTGCAGGGAATATTTTATGTGCAGAATTTACGGTGAGCCTAAATATGCCTAATTTGTGATTTGCCGTCTTTCACAGATTTATAGCATCACGGTCCTGCAGCCAAGAGGCGCGAGCTGCAGTGCGTCGTGAGAAGGTGGCTGATGGCTCAAGTGAGGTCACTGAGACCCTGCAGAGACCCTCCGGATCCTTTAATGACCGAATGGGGAGGCCGGGACTTTACGGCACGGCCACCACCATCAACACAGCCACCCACACGTGCACGAGCCGGAAAACTCCACCTACAGGACAGTGGCCAAAGTGAGGTCAAATTACAGAAGCCCTTCTGCTGCACACCTATGACAGGAAAGACGCAATTGCACAGGAGCGTGCTTCTAAACCCAGGGTTCAGTAACCTGTTAACTGAAGTTTGAGACCAGTGCTGATGAGCGGACAGAGCGAGGCGGTGTGTCTGTGGACGTGGGAGAGGAACGGGAGAGCCAGTCACAAGAACAACCAGGCGGTGTCATGTGGATGGCCCCAAGAAGGCCCGGGGATTCTGCACAGCGCAGACCCCACAGGTGAGATGCGGGCACCTGAGTTACTGGGACATTCTCCCCCTTTCCTCAAAGCAGGCTGAGCACCCCGTCAGTTTAGCTACTTGGGAAAGTGGGGTACATAACACCTGGCTGAATGACGTGCTGTGGTGTTCAGTTCCTATGTGGACTTGACTGTCGAAGGGCCCACATGCAGGAGTTATTCTGGGTGTTTGCAGCATGTTTCCTGAGAAGATTTGCATTTGACTCGGTGGACTCAGTGAAGTCCAGTGTGGCTGGGACCCAAGACCCCACGGCAGGAGCTGAACAAACGAGGAGGACAGGGGACCCTCGTCCCCGCCCTCCTGCTCTGGGGCTGGACCAAGGGCAGTGACTTCCTGGTTTTCGTTTCAGGACTCAGTCTGGAATTCCACCGCTGGCTTTCCTGGGCGGGAACCCTGTCGTATCCTAGCCGAGCACAGCTGTTCCTGGGTCCTTGTGTGCTGAAAGGTAAAATCAGGTTAGGGCGTTTTCAGTTGAACAAAGATCTACAGGGTTTATCACTTGGGGGTTGTTAGACCTCTGATGCCATGTGCACCACATATCCCTGAAGGCAGGCAGGGCTACACAGATTTTTCCAGGTAGACACACCCACTGAAGGTTTATTTTGGTCTCTTTTTTGCAGAATGCCTCACAAGACTAGATTTCTCAGGAGAGTAGCTTGGCAAACGAGAGAATGAGGAACAGTTTTTGGAACTGTGGCAGGCCGTTAGAGAGATATGAGCAGAGCAAAAATGTCAGAAAGATGGTATTCACTTGCAGACCCTCCCCAGAGAGGCTGTAGCAGGAGCAGGAACCACCGAGGTGCACTGAACCGGGGTGACCATGTATCCCACTGTGGGTGCCCAGCTTCCACACCCCTCTCCTGCAGGGCCCAGTAATGTCGGAGGATCACCCCTTGCCTGCGTGTGGTCAAGGTGGGATGCATATTGCAGAAAGCTACCCCATCATGGAAATCAAAGCCCAGAGCTGCCGCCTCCCATGGCCACAGCTTCTGGGACAAAGGACGTAAGTTAGGCAATAGTGTTCTCCCCAGCAGGACTCCAGTCTTGGATGTCACCAGGAGGGAAGGTCAGGTTAGCAGTAAGCCATGTTGGTGGCAGCTGGAGCATTTTTATGACCAGGGAATCACTGGGCTTCCTACCTCACCCCAGTTCTTGGCATCCAGTCAATTTACTGAGCTCCCTCCCCCAATCAACCCAACCAATTAACTTTGTGAGTATGAAACTGTTAGAATCCATGGAGTCCGAAAAGACCAGTGTACAGGCTTTAATGAAAGGAAACCTGCCAGGCTGGCTCGCCAGGAGAGACGCCAGGTACAGGGTTGAACAAGGCTTTAAGGGTCTTTTGAGGAGTGGGGAGTGAGAAGGGTCATGGGCATCATCTAATTGGCTGCTGGAAAAAGGTGGTCTTTTATGGAAGTTTGAGTATGTTAACTTCTAGCGGGTTTAAATCATCCAGGGCTTCTGGATTGTGACATCAGATATTCCTTTGCGGTCAGTCACCAGCAGTGAGCCCCAAAGCAAGGCTCACCGGCAGGGTTAAAGAAATGAAACTTAAGAGAAACCAATATTTCTGTCTGCTGGTGCAAGGTTGGCAGAGATAGAAATCTAGGATAAATTGGGTCTGGTCCTCAGCAGAGCTGAGGGAGGAAGACAAGGACAGGGACATAGTGAAGAATAAACCAAGCATCTGTGGTTCTCATGGGGCCACTTTGAAGAACAGAACAGTAAGTCTGGAGGGTGCGGGGCAGGCAGGTCCCCAACGGAGGCTGCAAGCTCGCACCAGAGGCCACAAGGGAGCCACAGCGGCTGCCAGGAGAACAGCCTGGCTCGTGCCTGTGGCTTGTGCCTGTCTCTGCCCTGCAACCTCCCACTTGCAGGCATGGGCCCCACCAGCTGGTGAAGGAACAGAGAAGTGCAGCCTGCAGGCACGTCTCCTCCCCCATGGGATCTCAGGCAGACACACCCTCACACCCACAGGCTGTTCTGCATAACAGAGTGGCTCCTTGGGAACCTCCCACACTAACCTCGTTTCATCTTTCACTTAAGACAAACACTTTCAGCCCCTACTTCTTACCACACACACACACACACACAAAAAAAAAAAAAAAAAAAAGAAAGAAAGAAAGAAAGAAAAAGAAAATAGAAGAAAGGCTAAAACATTTCCTCTGCCTCTTCTCCAGAGTCTTGGAGATGCCCGAGGCCCCTCATCGCCATGAGCATTTTATCTCACTGAAAAGCAAGCAGAATGCACTAGTGTATCTGCTGTTTCCACAGGAAACATAAAACCTCTAAGAAGTACTGGCCAGATAAGGATAAAAGGTAGTTCTGGTCTCATCACAAGAGGGATATGTTTTAAAGAGGCTGCATTATATGAAATTAGGATTTCCTCAACCACACTTAATACTAGCTTTTTTCCCCAGGGGATTTTCTGATAAAATTGCCCTCAATGGCAGGTCTCCTAATGGGATTAGTTGATCCTGTGTGCTGTTCGGCAGCCATTCTAGAAGAAGATGCCACCAGGGACACGCAGGGACATGCATGGCCACACGGAAGCATGCTTCCAGCACAGCCCGAGGTGCTGGGCGCCCCGTTTCTACCTCAGGGGAAGGGGTGCCTGGACAGCCGGGCGTCCTCCGAAAGCGCCTGGATTAAACACCTTCTCCCTGCTCCGTGGTCACAGCGCATCCCAGCTGTGGGGACACACCTGGCAGTGGTCCCCATGGAGACAGGGGCAGGCTCGCCCTCCAGGGAGCACAGCAGCTCCGGTTTCTCTGCAGGGCAGTGGGCTCGCGTCAACCAAAGAACCCTACTCCTGTCCCAGACTGCCCTCCAGGGGGAGAGAAATATGGGAAAAGAGAATCATGAAATGGACTAGAAATAGCTCAAAACACCCGAGGCCAAAGCTGCCCTTTAAGCCGGGCCCTGAGGGAGGGCTGAGATCTCCGAGGGCCCAGGAAGAGGCCGGAACCGCTGTGTGTGCGGCTGTGGAACCAGAACAATTGCAGAACTGTCACCACCGCCTGAGCTGACGCTTCTAGAGAACGCTAACAAAAAACACAACTCAGAGGAAGAACAGAAACCACTTTCACTGGTCTGAGTTCTAACCAACGTCTATGGTTACTCACTGCAGTGGCAGTGACTGGAGAAACAGTGTGTTTTGCATGGGTGTAAATTCTGAGGATTAATTACTCAGCCGTCCCCTAAGCTCAGGGACGCGGTGGCCTGTGCCAGTCTCAACACAAGTCCCTGTGGCTGAATGCGTCTCTGGGTTTAAACGGGAGGGTCGAGGCACTTCACTGGGTCAGTTGGTGGGGCCACAAGGGTGTTCCTGTTTAAATCTTTCCACCCAAAGACAGTTGAAAACCCCTAGAATTCATGCTGAAAAACGGAAACACAGACAGTGTTGAGAGAGTTCTGGAATTTGCGGTGAAATAAGATTTTTATGGATCCTGGTCAATTTGGCCTCATTTTTAAGAGTTTTCCCAAATATTTATGTATCTGTCACGTAATGTGAAAGAAACATTTTAAATTACATTAAAAATGTTCTTTGATCTACCATGAGCAAAAATAGATTCACAAAACCGACCACAACCATCGACTGAGCCTGACCGTGTTGGACTTTGTTGAAATAATTGACCGATTTGCAGAACCCTTGAAAACAAATCCTATTTGTTTCTGCAAAGTGGTATAAGGGTTCTCCTCCTTCTGTCACGAAAACCCACATTAATACAGTATAATTTAAAGTTTTAATTCATTACTTTTTTCCTTTTTGGTACAGTACTATTTCCTTTTCTTTTTTAATAGAGTGGCTACAAAATACGTCAATAAAAGGACATGGGCCTGACCAGGTGGAGGCGCTGTGGATAGAGCATCGGCCTGGGACGCAAAGGACCCTTGTCCGAAATCCCGAGGTCGCTGGCTGGAGCATGGACTCACCAGCTTGAGCGCAGGGTCACTGGCTTAAGGTGGGATCATAGACATGACCCCATGGTTGCTGGCTTGAGCCCAAAGGTCCCTGGCTTGAAGCCCAAGGTTGCTGGCTCCAGCAAGGGGTCACTGGCTTAGCTGGAGACCCCCGGTCAAGGCACATATGAGAAAGCAATCAATGAACAACTAAGGTGCTGCAACAAAGAATTGATGCTTCTCATCTCTCTCCCTTCCTGTCTATCTGTCCCTCCCTCTCACTCTCTCTTGCTAACACCCCCCCAAAAAAAACCCCAATAAAATAAAAGAATATTGGGACTGTCTGTATTCTGCGTCTGTCTGTTGCTGTTCTTTGTCTCTGAAATAGCCGCTGCTGGGGAAGGACGAGGGCCGGAGACTCTCACGGGGGGCAGTGGTTGAGAGGACCATTCCGTTCCGTCCACCACCAGCCTCCAGACAGCCTGAGCGGGAGCTGGGTTCTTGGTTGTTGTTGTCTTTTTCTTCTCATGAACCTGAATTTGACTAAAAGCAAACTTGGGTCTGACGGGTTCTGAGGGTGGCCTGATGGAGTGTACTCTGGTACCGACACCCTCCCTTCCAGATGGACTTCCCAGACTCTGGCCTAACGTTCCACCTGCCTATCACCTAAGGACACCCTGTTTCAGGTGAACAAGGGACCAGGTGGGGCTTCAGCAGCTCAGGCCTCTCCTCAGCCAGACCAGGTGTTTCCATACCTCCTGCCTTGTCCTGTCAGCTTCTGACTAACGCACTTACATTGCCTGAGATTGTGACAGTGCTTCACTGTGAGCCCTCAGGTCCCCAGCAAGAGCCTCAGGCAGCACTGAATGTTGGGAGCCTGGGGTGTGAGGCCGAAGGCGGTGGACGCCCTGACAGTGAGAGGCCTAGTGGGCAGACCTCTGCACTAACTGGGTCAGAACCAGCCTGCTGACAGCCAGGGTGGTCTGCGCCTTGCACGGACCCTCCCAGCAAAGAAAGTCCTCCTGCTCTCTCTCTGTGGTCAATCCCCCGGCACCACCTCGATGCCCTTCTAGGAAGCACCCTCAATCACTGGCTGACCATTTTACTAACTCACTGACATCAGCATCCAGGGGGCCAGGGCGGATCCAGCTCTGCTGTGTCCCCCACCCCTGAGCCTCACTTGTCAATCTCGGCACCACCCGACCTTGAAGAGGGGCACGAGGATTATGTGAGTAAGCGCATTTTAAGTGTTCCCTGGCACCTGGCACACCATAAGTGCCCAGTAACCAGTGGACCCACAATGCTGCCGTGAGTGTCTACACAAAGATTGTGGGCAAAGACCGAGGAGACAAATGGGCTCAAAAATACAAATCAGTCATGTGACAAAGGGTGTCAAATAAACGATATCTCACTAAAAGGAAACACATGGTGGCTATTGGCATGGCTAATATCATATTACAGCAATCACACAGAAGAAGTCTACACCTATGGTGTCATGTGGGTATCAATCAAAAAGATCCCCATGGGAATGTCTGTGTTTTCTCCCAGACAAGAAGCAGCTGAGAAAGGCAGCTAGTGGCTGAGGGAGATGAGTAGGAAGAGGAAGCAGAGGTAGAAACTTTTTCTGCGAGTCCCCATATTAGATCTGATAAATGTCCAAAGGGACCCAGAGGGTGAGCCAGTTTGGGAAGGAACCAAGAGCAGACTTGCCCTGGTCCACTGAGCTCCTCCCAGAGCCCACACCGCCTGCTCCTCCAGGCTCTGCTCCAGGAGAAAGAGCGCAGTGGGCACACCTTGCTCAGACGTTCTTAGTAACTTCCCAAGAGAGAGTTGTGTGAAACTTATACTCTTTCAACAAATTCTAGATTTGAAAGACTCAAAGTCAACTATGCCAGATTATTAACCAAGTTATGCGAGGGTAGTATATTAGAGCAATTTCCATTTTCTCCTTTGTACTTTTAAATGTTTTAAGAATTAAAAATGTGTCCTGTTTGTCCTGGCCGGTTGGCTCAGTGGTAGAACATCTGCCTGGTGTGTGGAAGTCCCAGGTTCAATTCCCAGCCAGAGTTCACAGGAGGAGTGCCCATCTGCTTCTCCACCCTTCCCCCTCTCCTTTCTCTCTGTCTCTTTCTTTACCTCCCAGAGCCAAGGCTCCATTGGAGCAAAGTTGGCCCAGGCGCTGAGGATGGCTCCATGGCCTCCGCCTTAGGTGCTAAGAAGAGCTCAGTTGCTGAGCAACGGAGCAACAACTCAGATGGGCAAAATATCACCCCCTAGTTGGCTTGCTGTGTGGATCCTGGTGGGGCGCATGTGAGAATCTGTCTCTCTGCCTCCCCACTTCTCACTTCAGAAAAATACAAAAAAATAAATAAATAAAAATGTGTCACCGTTTGAAACAAAATCTAAGCCTTGATTTGTGAACTGATAGGTACAATATGAGAATCATGTGAACTGAGTGGTCTTCTCAGGTTACATACCGGGGACCCATTATTTCAACTGGAAAAATGGTATCATTTCATGGAGCCTGGGATTGAAGCAGAGAAGAATTTGCAGTTCACTTGAGAATAAATAATACAGGACGGATATCGGGAATCTAGACACGGGGTTGGGGGAGAGGCGGAGCAGTGTGGCAGAGGACTTAAGGCTGCATCCCAACCAGTGACGCATCTTCAGTCAAACATCATTGTAGAAACAGGTGCACCTGGAGTCTTACTAGAAGCCTTTCTTTCAGGGTTTTGCCGTTGGGGCCCAACCCAGAATGTACTCTGCGTTCTCGGCCAACCCTGACCTGAACTGGCGCTGGGAACAGAGGTAGGGACAGTCACATACTCAATTCATGAGCCAGGTTTTGCAAATAACTGCTGTTTTCTAGAATGGTCTGTGGGCTGCTCTCATCTAAAGACTACAGCGCATTATAGGCCCAGGAAGAAAGAAAAGACCTTCTGTATGTAAGCGACCTTTAAGACTTTTAACTTGAAGCTTGGGTCCCTTTGGTTAGTCACTGAGGAAAGTGAAATATTTTTATGTGATAAAAGCACAAAAACTAAGAAAGGAACAATGTCGAGCAGAATGTTTAAATGACCAAAAGAAAGCAGTGTTTTCCAAACATGGTGTGTATGTGAGTTCTTGTCGACGTGAGACCCTGGACGCTACCCGGACCCGTGGCCAAGCCGTCCCTCCACGTGTGCAGAGTGGCCGGGACCTTTCCCCTTGTTTCCAGGCCCCTCAAACTCACTCCAGGTTGAAAACCTCTGATTAGGAAATCGTCACGATCATTCCCTCGTTCATTCATGATCTACACGGCTCTTCACTTCTGTGTCTGACCTGGAAACATGACCACCTCGGACGTTATCTTCAGATTGGCCTTTTGCAAATGAGGTGAAGGCCGGTCTGCGTCAGCAATGAGTGACTTTGTAAAGCCAAGGGGATCCTGTATTGCTGCACCCAGACACACAGACACACACACAGATGCCCATGATAAGATCGTGCCCTTTCTGTCTTCCTAAATTCTAGGACCTTTTGTCTAAGGAACTAAATGTCTCTGGCACACAGAGAAGTTAACTAGCATCCACGAAGAGAACCACTATTTCATACCCTGCATGGATTTATATTTTGTGTTTGTCACTGCCCAAAACACCCGGAGAAAAACTGACAAAATGAGTTCTGCCGTGCGGTGTCTGGGGGTGCTGTGTAGACTACCCCTTGGGCTGTTGCTTGTAGTATTTACATTTTTTACTGAATTATCTAGTGAAAATGCAATTGTTCCTAATGGCTTGCACTCTGAGTGTTTCCCATCCTCACATATGAGGAGGGAAATATCCATTTGTAGTAATTAAGACACTGATGTTATATAGACCCATAAAAATCCTTCATTAAGCCAATAAAGAGCTTTTCATCAAAATCATTGTAGCTAAATATTTATTTAAAAATAAAAACTAAATTAAAATGAAGATCTCCCCTGGCCAAAAAAAGAAAACTGAGCTTTGAGAGAGTTTTGAGAGTGGTGGTGGGCACCGTCCACAGCTTCTGGCCACAGAGCGGTACTTTCTCACAGGGCAGACAACCGTGACTGGCAACCAATCATTGCTAGCTATAAAGAAATGAAGTAATTAACCATAAGGAAATAATTCAGCAAAATGCTAGCAGTTTAGTAATACTTAAGTATTTGCATTGAAGCGTTATCGTTCTCAAACAGCTTTGTAATTGTTTCAGATCCGCAGAAGGTGCTAACACGGGAGCAGGACAAGTTCCGTGATTGACGGGTGGCAGATGTCACAGGAACAGGTCTGCTTGGTCCAGGAGGAACGAAGAATACAAACCCCTTTGTGAAGCAGGTCTGTGAGCGGAAACTCGACAGCCTTCCGGAAAAGGGGGTGGAAACCAGCAAATCTCTTCAGGAGGAGAAAACCCTCAGGTACTCTCATGACATCATGGGGGCGGGGAGGAGCAGGCTGGAGCCCAAGAATGCAGGCTCGGTGACCGAGTGTGTGAGGACCTCCCAGTGGGCAGCGTGGGGACAAGCTTGTAGCAGAAAGGCCTTTCTTTGCCTTTGAGGTTTAGGGAGAGAGGCAACGAGAAAGCAGTGCTTGTCCGTCAGCGGGGGCCTCCGCGTTTTGGTCACGACCCTGGAGAGGGAACCGGTCCGTCCCATTTTCCATCAGAGACCAGAGAAGTGTTTCTCACCCAGGACCGAGGCTCAGGGCTCCACGGGTTCTCCGTAAACACTTTCTGTTAGTCCCTGGCCTTAGGGTCTGTGAAGGTTTTAAAAGTATTGGAAGGACTGAGTGTCGCAACGGGGGAGGGGCGGGGGGGGCGGTGTAGAGTGGGGGGAGTCACTGTTGTGATTATGTAGCAACAGGGAGGCAGGAAGTGACCGCGGGACTCAGGGCAGCCATACCCTTAACTTTCCAGTACACCTGGTTTGTAACTGTGTGCCGATTTGTAATGTTAGGCGGAAGCGGAAGAACTCTTGTCCTTGGGCCTCCTAAGCGGGGCTGCTCTGGATGTTACGAGGCGGGGGGGCTGAGCGGCATCTCTGGGCTCTGCCCACTAGATCCCAACAGTACTGCCCCCCCCCCCATTTGTCACAGAAATGTCTTAAGACAGACCCAAATGTCCCCTGAAGGACAAAATAGTCCCCAGTGGACAACTGCTGTCCTGGAGAACGGGTCAGGGTATAGGCAGGAAAGAGATGACACATCCAATTGAGTAACATAAAGAGAGTTTTGTATAGAGACTATTAAGGGAGGTGTATGGGGGGGCATCCAGGGCCCCAACAACACTTTAGCACAATTCTTAGAGGCTGAAGCAGCAAAATCACCAAAAAGCAATGCAAACACGCACAAGGCACGGCTCTGAATGGACCCCGACAGACCCTGTGAGCAGCGTGAGGCTGGGGGGAGGCAAACGTCCGCTGGGATGCCCCCCCCCCCGGGATGCCCCCCCCTCCCCCCGGGGACTGCGAGTGTTCATTTGAGGATCTCATTGTCTGCAATTAAATTGAGTGAGTCAGCAAGTTTGCAAACATGCAACCCATGAATAATGAGGGTCGACTGCAGGATTCTCCCTTTTGCTACATGACAGCCCCGATCATTGGAGGGAAGACACATGAACTGGTAACACAGGTCAGAGCACTCCCAGTACTAATAATGGTAACAATGTTGTCAAACTGCCCCAAGCCCCTCACACACAGCAACTGTTCCTGCATCACAGCAGCCCTGGGAGGTTGGTCTCTAATCTACGCTGAAGCCCAGTGTAAGTGTCTGCTTTGTCGCCCAAGCCTTAGCACTAGCTCATCGCCCGAGGAGACCAGGCTGCGCTCCACAGTGCTGAGCAACGTCCTATCAGCGACCGCAAAGTTTCCGCTTTCTAGCTCCATTTCCATCAACAATCAAAGGGAGCCAATTAGCATAATGAGTGCCAGGAATGAACTCATTGATATGCTTCATGGCTTGTTAAATGTTACTGTGAACATTCAGGAAGGACTCTAGGTAGGTGACATCACCACCTATTGGGTAAAACACTGTTGGGATCCTCCTCTCATCACTACCTAAAGAACTCGGTGAGGTCTGTGACCTGCACCTGGGGACCGCACCCACATCTTGGTTCCTAAATGACCCTGTGCTGGTCACTGCTGTAGGAGCATTTGCTGGATGCCACCATTAGGCGTCACCAGTCCAGTCACCTTGCGTGGAAGCTGGTGGCCTGGCAGCTAAGGTCACGGTGCTGAGTGTGTGGCACTTACAGAAATGTCGAAAGGGGTGTTTTCCGCTCTCTTGTTTCGTCCAGTAAGTATGAGTGTGGAATTGTGTCTGAGGGTATTTGTCATACAACATATGATGCTCAGGAGAGGAGGGAACTGTAGCTAGCCCAATCCTGCACCTTCCTCGATGTGTCCTGTCTGACGAGGACGCTTGTCCCCAAGCCACACAACTACTAAGAGCTGAGAAGAGGTGGACCAGTACATGTGCCGGGAAGAGCGGGTAGTCCTGGCCACCGCGCACACAGCCTCTCCTCACAGAAGCATTGAGCATCTGATCCCAAGGCATAACCATGTAATGCCAAGAGCCCCAAACTGCGCTTTCGCAGGAAAAGGGGGGAAAAGGAGTCTTGCATAAGAAAGACGAAGACAGTGGACAGAGGTGAAATTACCTGGAATGTTAAAAGCACAGAACCGCCATTCCCATTGTAACACAGTGTTCACAGAAGCAATCGCCACGCGCATCTGAACACACGCTGGTAGGAGAACACAATCGTGAGAGCATTAAAATATGAAGAAATGACCTCTGTGTAATCGAAGAGTTACAGTATTTTTGTCACTGTCCCCTCAGGGAGGAGACATGGGAGCCCACACACCTTTATAAAACCTGCCCTCTGATCACACTAACATGACATTCACCGTGTGCATACCTCACCTACACACACCTTTTAAAAAATGAATATGTTTCCATAACTGTAATATTCAGAGGAAACCAAGGCCAGAAATTGAAAATAAAATATGTATTTAATATTTCAATACGGGACTACAACACTACTAGAGAACACAGTGAGGCACCCACGTGTAGAATCACGATAAATGCTTCTGTTAAAGGAGGAGACGGGGTGGGTGTGGTGTTGAAGTCTGAAGACAAGTGACTTCCAGCAGTCGGGGAATGTCGTAAAATTGTTTCATATCTTTTACTGGTTGCATTATTGGAAAATTCAGTATACAGTCAAGGTGTTAAGAATGTTTTATTATATAGAAAGGAGTTAGTGTCCATATATTTAAATAGGCTTTCTCCCATATAAATACTGGAGAGCATGGAAGATTATCTGGGGTTTGGAGCAATTTATCACTGAGAAAAAGTCTCCCACATATGGCAGAGTCTCCATGCCTGGCTGCCAGTCACTGTGAGACCCCACCTACACCCCAAATACCTCCTGGGGCCTCGGAGCTGGGGACTGCAAGATGGGCCAATCCTGGGAGTGTGAGGGCACGGAGGGACGTCACTGTGGTGCAGTGAGAGGACATGCCCCCGGGGAGAGTTGTTATGGAGGGCGGTGGGGCAAGTGAAAGCTTCTGAAATGAAGCTGAACGTCCACAGAAGTAGAAGAGTCAGCAACAGAGAGACCCCGAAGAGGAGGGGCTTCCTCTGGGCAGAGACCAGGCTGGGGGCCGGAGGCAGCAAGACGGGAGCTTCCTGCAGAGTGTGTCTGTGTGGTGCTGGCTGTCATCATTCCTGTCCCCGTATGGGGCTCCTCACCTCTGTGGGGGCACCCCCCGGACCCCCGCGCATCTGTTCCCACTCCGGCACTTGGGAGACACTGCACCCGAGAGGTGTGGGGTGGCCCAGCAGGTGCCTGGCGAGAGACAGGAACCTCGCTTCCCCTAAGAAAACGGGGGGTAATCATCTTCCTGGAGCTGAAGCCGTGACCTTCACCGTGATCCGCTGTAACAAGCCCAGACGTTCGGGGGTCTCAGAAAAGACTTTTCTTCGCAGGTGACAGTCAGGTCCCCACTTGAGAACGAGAGCGACCTGTGAGCAGCAGTTATGCTGCGAAAGTGCTCGTGGGTTTCCTGCAGACTCGCTCACGGTAGCCCCAACACTGAGACGACTTGGCTGCCCCTCGTGCAGAACGGGCTGTGCATCCAGGTTCATACGTTGAAGCGCTGGCCCAGTGGTCTCTGCGTCTGGACACGGGCAGAGGTAGTGAAGGGTGGCCTGGGTCCTCTGGGCTGGTGTCCTGCACACGAGCCCCGAGGGATGGCTGCGTGACAATGCAGTGAGGAACACCATGCGCGCCGGGGAACTCACCACACAGCAAACTGCCGCCCCTGGATCCTGGACCCCGGCCTCCAGATTTGTGAGCAATTAATGTTTGTTGTTTTAGCCCCCCCACCCTAACTGACCCCATCCACGGCATCTGAAGCCACCTAACGCACCGCACCTGTCAACAACTCGGTTACATGAATTACAGCGTGTTCGTGAGCGGGAGTGCTGTGAGACTGAAGAGAAATGAGGGAGACCACCCGCCATGTTGTGAAGGACGTCCCAGCATCATCGCATGATTAAAAACCCGGCTGTCAGCACATGGGTGGTGTGACCCCTGAGAACAAAGTCAGGTGGACTTTTCCAGTCTGGAGCAAGCGGCTACAATGACAGAGGTGTGGGTAATCGGAGGAAAGAGAGACTGGGGGAGTTTCTTCTTCTTCTTTTTAAAGTTGTACATGTATGTAATTCTTATGTTTAAGCAGGTTTTTTTAGATTTATAAAATGTGTCTACATTAGAAACAAAAAAATTATGTTTATTTAGACTGTCCCAATCTTCCGAGGCAACGAACACCCCTGAATTTGCCTGAAATTTAGGACTTGATTGATGATTGGTTGTTTGATTTCACTGAGAGAGAAAGGGAGAGTTAGAGACAGGAGCATTGAGCTGTCCCTGTGTGTGCCCAGACTGGGAATCAAACCAGCAACTTCTGTGCCTCGGGACGATGCTCGAACCACAGAGCTATCTGGCCAGCGCTCAAGCAGGACTTTCACAGCATTAGGAACCACGGCTTCATCAGTGTAAGAGCCCTACATGATAACGACCCGTTCTTTTCCCTCCCAGTGCTTTACTGTAAGAATTTTTTATACCTACATAAAAGATGAATTTTCAGTGAACCTCTGTGTCCTGCTACATAGACTCCACACATAACATCTTGCTATTCTTGCTTCACCACATGGCTATCTACCACTCTACTCATCTGTCCCTTTTTAAAATATATTTCAATGTAAACGGAAGACACGAGTTTCCTTCCCCATGAATATTTCCACATGCATAGCATGCAAGCTGCTTTTGAACAGATAAAGCATGGAAACGTCCACACCCCCGAGAGACCACACACTTCATGCAGGCTGGGAAAGGGAGGTGCTCGGGAGGACAGGTTTGGGACTTCAAAAGGACTAATTAAGTTTTGTTTTTCACCTTGGTCCAGACTTCACTAAGAACAGGGGAGCACCCACACCTCAGAACCTAACATCAATATGTTTGTCATTAATCAAAACTGCAGTTAAAAAAGTATCAAAGTGAGAACAGGGCCAGGACACGTGTTGCTGGGAGCACTTTCCAAGAGGGGCTGGTGTCAGACGGGGCGGGTCTGTCCTGGGCGCTAAGCCCGCAGCTTCCGGGGAGACAACTCCAGCCAAGCGTTCTTTCAAGCCTTTGAGACAGTTTGTTGCTGTTTTCCTACAAATGCTCGCGTGCAGTTCTTTCTAGTGTTGTTTCACCTACAGAAGCGTGAGCAGCCCACAGAGGCTTCCATGCTGCTCACAGTGTATTGGCTTTCCCTCCTGACCTGAGGTTTATATATTCATTCTCGAGGTAGTCTCAGGTTTTTAACTTTCCAAATAGCAAGTGACCAAATAGGGCTGGAAAGGCATGCAAGCCACGCCCTCTTTGCCAGATGGACCCCCCAGCCTGGTTCACGGGGAAGCAGAGCCCTATTCTTCTTCAACCTGAGACGGCATGAGCTCGCGCTTTGAGAACGATGCCCGTGGGCACAGCCCGCACCACATTTGAAGAACGCGGCTGCCCTGACACACGACCTAGCTTGTGCCTTACCTGCGAATGCCCGTTCCGCGGCTCCCACCAGAACCACAGCTGCGGGGGCGTGTCCTCACGCGGGGGCGCAGTGTGTACACAAACCTCCACACAGCTTTCATCCCCATGGGAGGAGGTGCTTTCTAAGATCATGGGAGCATCTAAAATGCCAAAGTTTAAGATTGCCCAGAAAATTCTGGAATATATTAGTATGCAGTGGTGGTGGTGGGGGGAAGCATTGGAACATCTGCCACAAAGATTAGAAAATCATTAGATTTAATTATTTCCCTACTTGGCCGGGATGTCCTCCCCCAACTGCAAGCCGCAGATGGTGCGTTGACTGAAACAATGCCCGGTCCCGGCGCCTGTGTGTGGCGCTTGGTTAGGAAGAGGCGGGATCAAAGCAGGGTGTGTGTGTTTTAAAGCATATCTGTTCTAACGTACATCCTCATATGTTTTCCTATTTAAAATTCAGGAAGAAACTGAAACCCGAATCCAGTAAGACTTTTAAAGACTGTCCTGGTGAGGAGCGAGCGACAGTCCATTTACGTCTTGAGGAGATGAAAGGAACACGAGTCTGAGGGAGAAAAGACTAGTGACTCAGAGCAGAAATGGCTGCGCAACTTCCTTTGACCTTAGAAACCACCAGACAGTACAGCGACCTCTCCGTGAATCCGGCACTGTGGAGACAGAGGCGGCGAGTGAACAGGAAGCCCGGAAGCACCGAGTTCAAAAGACGGGCCAGCTGCCCCCCTCAGGTTTTGGAGGGGCGGCTCGGGCCGTCTGTGTGTTGCTGCGTCCTGGGCAGCTGCTTCCAGGTTTCCACCTCGTGTGCTCGGAGGACCTCGCTGCCCGCGCTCCTGTCCAGTCCTGCGCACCAAACTCAGCCTAAGAAAGGAGTGAGTCCCAAGCTCCTCGCCGTCTCATACGCCCTCAGGGAGCCACAGCAGCCTGGGAAGTGCAGGACGGAGCGAGGCAAGGAGATACAGGGTCCGGAAGTCTGGGTCTGTGGGGACAAGGGGGCAGACTCTCGGGGGACTCAGAGTAGGAGGGGAAAATTGGGGCCAGCGCCGCAGTCAGAGCTGCGTGGAGCAGGCAGCAACATTGCGAACGCTCCTCCGGCCCCCGTGACCTAAAATGAGACCTACACGTGAACATAAAACCCCGTGAAGGACCTAGCAACTTTGAATGCTTTAACAAGGTATATCTCCAGGGTTGTCTGATTTTGTTCATTCCTAAAAGAAAGGGAAAAGGCACACGAGAGGTATTTCTCTGAACTGAAACTGTCCTGTGCAGAAATCTGACTTACAGAATTAGCTAAAGCGGTGGTTCGATGACTCAGAGTACCAAGAAGAGGAAAAGCAGAAACCAGGGGCCCTAACATTATCCCGGTTTTACAGACAGACAGACAGAAGCTTGAAGAGCTTGTCCAGGCAGTCACGGCAACGAGGAGCTCTTCGCTGTCCAACACCTTGTCACAAACCGCCTTTACCCACAGTGTCACCACAGCCTCAGGAAGGTCCTTTCTAAGAATTAAACTTCACCTATCCTGCCACAGGTAGGATTGGGTTCAGCCAAGAGATCAAATCGCCAGAGTTCTCCTCCGGAAAAGAAGACAGACAAACACAGACTGAAAACTTACGAGAAACAATGTGTTTCACACGCTGCCATCTGTTAAAGTGAGAAGAGGGCTCGTGCACATTGACATCTGCTCCGTTGGCATGACACTTAAGTCACACAGGCAGCAGGGCCTGCGAGGGTCAGCCGCTCCCACGCACACGAGGTCACACTCCGAAGTTGTGAGCCACGGACTCTGTCACCTACGTCATTAAGTCCACTCCTCCTCTGGTTCTTAGGATTAAATGCTGCAAAGCGTCCAGTGGGACCCTGTGGCTCTGAGGCTGGCCAGCGCGTCAGGGAGCCCCCTGGCTGGCAGCAGGAGCTAGTCGGCTCACGTGATGTGGTCTCCACACTGGGCACAGGATAAACCTCTCCATTCCAAACACCCCAACCCTCCTTCACCTTCACCTTCACCTTCACCTTCACCAGCTGAAATGGCGCAGGAGGGTTTTCCTGAATAAGCTCAGAACTGTGGCCCCCAGGCCTGTCAGGAGGGGCAGAGAGCACAGCAGACTGAACTTACCTGCATAATCCTGCAGCTGGACTCCGGCCAGAGGTCACCAGGTCATGACACCATCAGCTCTCAGGCTGTGCGACACCCCCCCTACCCCCCAGTACCAGGAAAAGCTCTCGCAAAGGAAGCTGGGTGCTTTTCTGCTGAATTCTTTTTCCAGGTGAAACTTGTCTCCCAGCCCCATTAAGAAAATTGTAGCAGGAATTCTTTTTTTTTCTTTTAAATATTTATTGATTTTAGAAAGAGAGGAAGGCAGTGAGGGAGGGGCAGGAAGCATCAGCTCATAATTGTTGCTTCCTGTATGTGCCTTGACCGGGCAAGCCCAGGGTTTCAAACCGGCGACCTCCGTGCTCCAGGTCAACGCTTTATCCACTGCGCCACCACAGATCAGGTTATAGCAGAAATTCTTTTTGTTTGTTTGTTTGTTTTTTTATTTTATTCATTTTAGAGAGGAGACACAGAGAGAGAGAGAGAGAGAGAGAGAGAGAGAGAGAGAAAGAGAGAGAGAGAGAGAAAGGGGGGAGGAGCTGGAAGCATCAACTCCCATATGTGCCTTGACCAGACCAGTGCAGGGTTTTGAACTGGCGACCTCAGTGTTCCCAGGTCGACGCTTTACCACTGCGCCACCACAGGTCAGGCCTATAGCAGAAATTCTTAATCTAAGACCATAAAATGAAGACATTTTCCAGCAAACAGAAGGTATGCATATTGTCCTGAGAAAATTCTCAAAGATTTCTGATCCCCAAAGATGTAAGAATCATTGTTCTGGAGAATGTATTTGAGGTGTGGCCCTGAGACTTCCCACTCAGGGTACCTGGACCCCTCTTTTTTAATTTATTTTATTTAAAATTTTTTTTTACAGGGACAGAGAGAGAATCAGAGAGAGGTACAGATAGGAACAGACAGACAGGAACGAAGAGAGGTGAGAAACATCAATCATTAGTTTTTCGTTGCCTTCGCAACACCTTAGTTGTTCATTGATTGCTTTCTCACATGTGTCTTGACCGCGGACCTTCAGCAGACCGAGTGACCCCTTGCTGGAGCCAGCGACCTTGGGTCCAACCTGGTGAGTTTTTGCGCTCAAGCTGGCAACCTCTGGGTCTTGAACCTGGGTCTTCGGCGTCCCAGTCCAACGCTCTATCCACTGCGCCACCGCCTGGTCAGGCTGGACCTCTCTTTTTAAAGGCACATCCACAACCTGCTGGCCTCCGGCATCTGAATACCTGCAGACAATGCCTAGGGAGCCCCCTGTGAAACCAGGGTGAGCGAATAACGTTGTGAGACAGATGAATACACAAATGTGGTGTGTGCATACAATGGACCAGTATCCAGCCTTTGAAAAGAAGGAGGTTCTGCCATCTGAAATAACATGGATGAGCTTGACCAGGTGGTGATGCAGTGGATGACCTGCAATACTGAGGACCCAGGTTCGAAACCCCGAGGTCACCGGCTTTAGCGCAGGATCATAGACATCGATATAACCCCATGGTTGCTGGCTTGAACCCAATGTCACTGGCTTGAGCAAGGGGTCACTGGCTCAGCTGAAGCCCCTAATCAAGGCACATATGAGAAAGCAACCAATGAAACTAAGGAGCCGCAACGAGGACTTGATGCTTCTCATCTCTCTCACTTTCTGTCTGTCTGTCCCTGTCTGTCTCTCTCTTGCTATAAAATAAATAAATAAAAAACATAACATGGATGAGCCTTGAAGACATGCTAAGTGAAACGAGCCAGACAGAGAAAGACAAATACAATGTGATCTTGGTTATATGTGGACTCTGAAAGAAGTCCATGTCATAGAACAGAGAGTTGAAGGTGTTTCCAGGGGTTGTGTGTGGAGAGATTGGCCAGAGGAACAAAGGTTCAGTTTTGCAATGTGAATACGCTGTGGGGATTTACTGTACAGTGTGGAGTTCTGAGAAGCAGATGCTCACTTCTCCTGTATGCCCTGACTGGAATCGAACCCAGGACTTCCACATGCTGGGCGGACACTCTGCTGCTAAGCCAACCGGCCAGCACCTCAGGTGCCGAATTCTACAGCCCTTCTCTGTACACAGTACTGTGTGTTCACCCCCCCAAGTCGAGTCTTCGTCCATCACCGTTTCTCTTCCCCTAAATGCCATATTCAAAGGGCTGCCGTATTCTCTAACTTTATAAACCCTTCTTTGAAAACTATGCCTGATTTATATCTAAAGATCAAAAGAAGTCTGATTTATTTATTGATCATTCACTTAATTACCAAGTGTAAGGAGTCTGCATTCTCAATGTGTGACTTATTAAGGCTGAAAACCTGAGTGACGTCACGCCTGCCTGAGACATGGGGACACATGCCCTGTTTCTGTGGCCTCTCAGTTCCAGCATCGTGTCCCGGTGGAAGCCTCTTCATCTGACCCAGGGAGTTCCCCCAAGCTTTCCTCTCATGGGTAGAGATTGTCCTCATGAAATTCCTTTCATCCTGGTATTTTAATTGAACACTAAAAAGAATAATAGTTCAAGGAATACAAGATTTAGTGTGGCACATAAAAAGATAAAATGACACTAATAAAAAAATCTGCCACACTCACATAAATTAAGGCAAAGCCCTAAAACGTCAACCTCTGAATATCATAGATTCTGCAATAGATTTTCCATTTACAGCCCCAAATGCAATAAATTGCAAAGTATTAGCATGCAGCATGGAGCAGATCAGAGACAGTAATTCTCTCCTAAAACATCTCAGCCATTTCTTATCATATTTATCTTTCCATGTCTTTATTAAGTCCACCTAAAGAGCTTATTGAAGACCTACCTTCAGTCTGACCTCAGGGGCTTCCAGCCAGTAAAAACAAAACAAATTACAATTCTGATATTCACATATATACATGGGAAAATCAATAGTTTTAATTTTCACATTGAGGCCCCCAATTTTCAACTGATGGCCTCAGCAGGTTTTAATGGACACAAACAATTTACTTTTACTGTTTTAATTGTTTTTAGTCAATCGCTTTTTACTGCCCTCTACGTCTGACTAAACAAATTAATTGAGCTGCATTCATAAGTGATGATGGGTGGGATGGCTGGCTTGTCTGTTTTACTATTTGCGTCTCAATTATAGGCAGTGTTGGGAAGAAGCCGGCCAAAAGGCAGCGGAGCTCGTTAAAGCAGAAAATGGAAAAGTTAGGACCAGTAGTCCTCGGGGGTCAGGGCCATCGAGGGCCGCTGCGGGTGGCTCTCCTACCTGATGCAGGTAGGGGAGGAGCGGGTGGGTTTCTGGCAGATGGCTATGCCTGCACCCCCTCCCCCGCCCCCCGCCCACCCAGCCATGGGAGGAGCACAGCAAGGGTCCCGCAGGGACTGAGATGGGAACCAGGCTTCCTGGTCCCCGTGGCTCTGAGCCTGAACTGGCTCTCAGCTGAGGTGGCCCCAGGAAGCGCCAGTCAGGAGACATCAGCACATTGGACTTAGTGAGAGATGGGCCTGTGGTTTTCAAAGCGGGGCCTTCCTGCAGGTTTTGAGGGTGACTGGGCCCGCAGTATGCTTCCGCTGCATTCAGAACTTACCTGGTGGGGGGTTTCGCTCCCCCAAGAACTGCTGGAGTCCCAACTTGGAATATCTGTTGAGCCAAACCACAGTCTAGAAAGACTCCTCTGGGACTTGACTTATTAACACATCACAGCTGCTGGGGAAAGCTAGGGAGACACCGTGAGCACGGTGGGTCCGTCCCTGTCGCCTGTCCTCCTCTCCTCCCCAAGGATGGCTGTGTGTGGTCGCAGGGCACCAGGAGAGCACTTCCAGCTAGTCCTCGCTCGCCACGAGACGAGTTCAAGTTACACGAATGTTCCATGCCGCAGTGTACTCACCTGCGAAGTGGGAGTCGTCATCGCACCTGCTTCTGAGGGTTGCTATTAAGACCTCAGTTTATATAAATACTTGTTGCATGAATAGTAAATGAATGTTGGTTGCTCTTATTACCACTCACATCAATATCACCTTCATTACTGTGGAAGCTTAAAAAGCAAAGAATAAAACAATAATAAAAGAAGACACACCCAGTGCCTCTCTGTGCCTGGCCCCACGACGTGGCAAACATTCCGTAGCCGTGGGCCCGTCTGGCAGGCATGGCCCCTTTCAGGAGAGTCACATGTGCACAAGGCCATGGTGCCCATCTCTCGTCTGCCCTCCTTGCGACTGCCTGCAGGGCTGTGACACCCACGTCTGGGCCCTGGGCAGTCAGATCAAACCCTACAACTTTCTGTGTTCTGGGTCCAGTGATCTAAGAGAGCCAGAGAGCCTCACGTGGGCCAGCCGGCTTCTCAGACTCGCCAGCATCTATCGGCATCTCGGCACGGGTCCCCGGGGGCTGTGGTGCCATCGTAACGTGGTGAAAGTTCAGGCTTACCTGCAGCTCACTCAGCCATGACACACAGTAAAGAGGACATGCACCGGAATCCCAGTTTCTGGGCGTTGAAACATGGCCACGTGGGGTTTCTGGCTCCAAGTTCAGGCTCAGAGACACCAGGGATGAGACGTACAGGGGAGACAAACTGCATTGTGCTGACCCCCTTCCCAGCACATGTGGCTAACGCCACACCCACTCCGCTGACGCCTTCTGAGGATGCAGCAACGCCGTGAGACTTACAGCCCACAGACCAATCCACTTCTCCCCCAGGAGTGGGACACAGACCGGCATCACCACTGAGGTTCTTTGCCTACAAGCAAGAGAAACCAATCTCACTGAAAAGATTTAACTCAAAAGGTAACAAGGTAGTTAGAAAAGAGGGCCTAGCTCCTCACCCCCAACCTCGGACCCTGTGTGTGTCCCTTAGCACTGCCCGCCCAGTGCAGTCAGGCTGACTTGCTCCTCCCTCTGACCCCGGGCTCAGCCGTGCACCTGGCGTGGGGGTGGGGTGGGGCAGAGACTAAGGGCAGGTGGTAGGACGGGTGATGTAGACGCACTCTTCCCAGTGCTGCAAAGTGCCCTGGACACCGTCCAGCAGACGACCAGCAGAGGCAGAGAGAGGAAGGGACCGCAGCACCTGAGGAACGGAAAGGTAGGGAGGTCCCTGGGTTTTCATTCTGTCTCCCACCTGTCCAGACGGGGCTCCGGAGAGCCTGCAACCCGGAACCTGCAACGGGCACTGACCAGAACACAACACCGAGCTGTCCCACTCTGAACAAAGTCCCCGGGGACTCAGAAGGATGGCCTTACCCAGGGACGATAGTGACCCGACCTGCCTTCAGCATTAGCACGACCCTTTCTCATCTCCTCAGCTCACCAACAACTCAGAACCTGAGTGGGTGGAACCACCCCCAGCCCACAGCCCACCCCTGGCTCCCCCAGAACAGGTGGCATCTCTAGGCACCCCACACAGGAGGTGCCCACAGAAGTACAGGTGGGCCGGTCCCCAACTCCTCACCCCGACTGTGACCTCGGCCCTGCAGCTGCAGAGGGTTGGCAGAGGGTTCCTCCTGCAGAGGCACCTGCACCAGAGAACAGAGCAGGGGAACACGCTGTCCTGTAGCTCCAGAACCCTCCAGGACCCTCGAGTCCACCAGTCCTGGGCAGCAGCAGGACAGATGCAAACGGGAACCAGGAAACCTGAGCAGAGATGAACACGACGGGAGCTCAGAACACTAACTTGTCACCGGAACCACAGCTCACAGAAGTTGTTCACGAAACCAAGCCAGGTGACTCTCTGAATTGGTGAAATATAAGTAGGATCAAGACACAAGACAGTGTTTGCTCGTTGGAGGGAAGATAACCAGTGGACACCAGCCCGAAGAGGGGTCAGCGCTGGGGAAGGCCGGACGGAGACTGAGGAGCAGCTCTCACAAAGCTGCGTGAATGAGTCGTGATGAATTCTCTAGAACAGATTAAAATAGGTTCCTGGACGGTCAGGCGTGACACACTGACAATGTCAGTTCTCCCCAAAGAGATTTATAGGGTTGATGTCATTTCTATCAAAATCTCAGAGTGGACACGCTTATTCTAACACTTAGATAGAAAGGCATCAGCAGTCAGACACCTGAGTCATCTCAGAAAAGAAGAATGTGGTGGGGGGTTGACTGTACCTGACACCGAGCCTTGCCAAACGGCGACGGCAATCCAGGGTGGCGCTGGTGGAGGGAGAGCGGCGCTTGCTCAACAGAACAGAACAGAGAACCCAGAAACAGACACACAGATGTGTTGAATGCATTTTTCACAAAGTTTCAAAAGCATCTTAATGGACAATGGCTTTGCCTGACCAGGCAGTGGGGCAGTGGATAAAGCAATGCCCTGGGATGCAGAGGACCCAAGTTCGAAAACCCGAGGTCGCCAGCTTAAGTGTGGGATGACCAGCTTGAGCCCAAGGTCACTGGCTTGAGCAAGGGGTCACTGGCTCGGCTGGAGTCCCCTCCCCCCGGTCAAGGCACATATGAGAAAGCAATCAATGAACAGCTAAGGTGCCGCAACGAAGAATTGATGCTTCTCATCTCTCTCCCTTCCGGTCTGTCTGTCCCTCTGTCTGTCTCTGTCTCTCTCACTAAAATAAATAAATAAAAAGAAAAAAGAAAAGAAAAATGGACAATTACCTTTTCAACAAATGGTACGGAGCAGATGGACATCCCCAGACTAAAATTGAGCCCTGATGTAAACCTAACACATACAAAATCAACTCAAAATGGATCATGGACATAACTGTAAAATGTAAAACTATAAAACATTTAGAACAAACCTAGGAGAAGCTGTTTGGGGCTCAGGGCTCAGCAAAGAGTTCTCAGACTTAACACCAAAAGCACGAACCATCCAAGGAAGGGTAAGAAACTGGAAACTTCCCCTGAGAACACCCTGGTGAGAGTCGGAAAGACCAGCTGCGGACTAGGAGACAATGTATCCAATGAAAGAGGTAGAAAGTTATTACATAACTAGACGCGCAGCCAACACACACCCAGGGATTGCAGCTTAAGCACCCCACCCCCCAATAGCTACTATCACCTGGACACAACAAAGCACAACTGTTACTGCACCTTTATTCTTCTCAGCTGGACACTAGATTCTAGTGACTAGAAGCAACTCAGATACTTTTCAGTGGTGAGGGGTTCAGCAGTGGTCCACCCACGCTCTGGAACTCTACTCAGAAATAAAAAGAAACAAAGTCTTGATACTTTCAACAATTTAAATGAATGTCTAGAGAATTATGCTGTGGAAAAGCCACTCTGAGAGGATTGTATACTGTAATACACTTATGTAACTAACGTTCTTCAAATGACAGAGCTCACAGAAACAGAAAAGATGAGCAGTTTCCGGGGGAAGACAAGGGTGGAGAAAAGTGGGCGTGGTTATCCTGTGTCGTGTCCGGATGATAGTTCTGCAAATCTACACGTGAAAACTGTGCACAACTGCATGCGTGTGCACCCTCACACACACATGAGTACAAGTAAGTGGGAAAAGCTGCAGGTCAGTGGTCACGTCCGAGCCAATGTCCTGGTTGTGACACTGTAGAGTTTGTGAGACATTGTCCTTGGAGGAAATCACACAAAGGTACTCAGGATCTGGCTGTACTGCTTAAAACTTCTTGTTAATCTAAATAATTTCAAAATATTTTTTAAAGGGAAAAGTTGGAATTTCACTTTTTGCACATGGGCCGTGTATTGGGGCTACGCCCTGTGCTGGGCAGTCACCACAGACTGGCCAGGTCAGAATGCCGGACCATTGACATGAGCAGAGCTAGGGCCCTGCCCAGTGGGTCAGCTCAGCCAGCAGCCAGCCCTCCCGTCATGTGGGTAGCCCCCACCCCACAAGGAAAACTTACTGTTGCAGCCACTGAAGACCTGGTCATGTGGCATTACCACGGTAACAGATGATGGATGCAACAGCTACCTCTCAGAAAAGGCACAGCCGAGGCAGCTGCAGAGGCAGACCGCCCAGTTCCTCACTGGGCCCCCCAGGGGCACCCCCCCCATCCACCCCCGCATCTGAGTTTGCATCCTCTGGCTTAGGTAGAAAAGGTCCACATTCCTAGGGGAGAGTCTGCTGGGCGGAGCCTGGGTCTGGACTCACCCCTCCACTGGCAGTGACGTGTTTCCACCATGACTGCAGGGGTCACGGGCGTGTGGGACCCACAGGACACGTGAGGTCCAGCAGCAAGAAGTGGTGACGGACGCCAGCCAGGCCAAAGCGACACTTGTCCTCTGCCGAGACAAGCTGGTCGTGTGCAGTTATTACTCCAGGGTGGAGATCTGCTTCTGACTGACAACCCGAAACTCCCACTTCCATCATTCTAGAGAAAAGCAGCTTTGGGAAAGTAGGCCACGTGAACAGTGCTGTGACAAGGATGAATAAATGTTGGACCCTCGAACCGGATTGTGTTGGTTTAAATTCAGCTCTTATGAAAAATGACAAACTTCCTAACTGGGCAATGAACAAATTTTGAAAAAGCCTATATCCAGATATTAAAGATTCGTCATTCTTATCACTGTATTAAAAGTTCTGAGAGTCTAGCCTGACCAGGCGGTGGCGCAGTGGAGAGAGCGTTGGACTGGGATGCGGAAGACCCAGGTTCGAGACCCCGAGCTCGCCAGCTTGAGCGCGGGCCCATCCGGCTTGAGCAAAAGCTCGTCAGCTTGGACCCAAGGTCGCTGGCTCCAGCAAGGGGTCACTCGGTCTGCTGAAGGCCCGCGGTCAAGGCACATGTGAGAAAGCAATCAATGAACAACTACAGTGTCGCAAGGGCAACGAGAAACTAATGATTGATGCTTCTCACCTCTCTCCGTTCCTGTCTGTCCCTATCTGTCCCTCTCTCTGACTCTCTCTCCCTGTCCTTGTGAAATAAAAAACATAATAAAAATAAAAAGTTCTGAGTCTTGAAGTACCGACAGCTGTTTACGAGGGACTGATGCCGCCCGTCACTCAGAGCCCGTGCGGCCGAGTGAAGCGTTTGTGTCCCGGCTGCCCCCCATTCCCTGTGTGACCTTGAGTAAGTCACTTGTGCCTCAGTGTCGTCTACAAATGGGAATACTAACTGCTCATACGCCGTTGTGCACACATAGTGAATGTCTGGACGGCACTCAGAACAGTGCCTGTTCCAAACAGCAGTTACTGTTGTCAGTGAGAACGTAACATCCCACCGAGTACTGCCTGCAACGCACTCTGCTTGAATATCGAAGCCCTTGCCTCGATTCTTTCTCTTGGAGGGAGAAGACAGAATTGACAGCATTTGACCTGTGAGTCTGAACAGTGGGAAAGGCCAGTGCCAAATTTCATCCCTCAGCAATTGGGGAAAATAACTAAAGCACCCTAAATCCTTATTTTAATGGCTATAGTGACTGATCGACACCCAACACCCTTTTTGCTATATTTAATGTCCCATTTCTTTCAAGGTTTCAGAAGGATGCTTTATGGGCCCCAGCCAGGTAGCTCAGTTGGTTGGAGCATCATCCTGATATACTGATACACCAAGGTTGCTGGTTCGATCCCTGCTTAGGGCACATGCAAGAATCAACCAATGATGCATAAATAAGTGGACCAACAAATTGATGTTTCTTTTGCTCTAAAACCAATTTTTTTTAAGAACATGGCTTTCTGCCCATTCTTCCATTGATCACATGATGCACTGACATGCCACAGTGGTCTTTCTAGCAGGTCTCCCTCCATTCACAGGCATTTTGATCACAATGCCTGTGTGGCCAGCTTGCATTGGGCCACACAGACTTAGACCTGATGGAGCAGGTTAAAGAAGTGATTTTTCTTCTCTGGAGACTTGGGTTTAAACCTCCCTGATGCCACCAGAGAAACAGGTTTTGTGGGTTCAGTTTTTGCCACCATTTGTCAACATCCAGCAGGAGTAAAATCCTTGAAGGCCACGAGTCAAAGAAAGCCAAGGGTGGCTGGGTGTGGGCGCCCAGAGGCTGCCCTTAGCCTGGGGGGGGGGGTGGCTCCTTTCAGATCCGGCATGCTCGTCAGCGCACCACACTCCCCTCTCCTTTGTCTCTTGCTCGTTGATAAAGTGACGGTTTCTAAGTCTCTTCCAATTTCTTTTAGGAATTGCTTTGCTAAGTTAGATTTGGGAAGCCTTGCATCACATTGCAAATTATGTCCAAGCGTGTCAACTGAGTTGGCATGGAAGTGTCTGGATTAGTTTTTATCTCCCTCCACTTTGCCAGGAGTGGCACAGAAGAAACTTCCAAACCCAGAGCTGCCCAGGGGCCCGATCAGAAGCCTCTCTGCTTGTTCCTAAGGCCGTGCACCTCACCCCCAACTTTAATGAGAACACGCAGGTGGGCAAACTCTTCTCCCCAAGGAAACTGACATTGAGATGTACCTGGCAGCACTTCATAACCCACCTGACTGGTGTTTGTTTCCTGGAAGGAGAGTGTGAGGTGAGGTTGGGACCAGGACCTTCTCCTGGAACACTAGGACCCAAACTACTGGAAATCCAACTAGGAGACCACTGGACACCAGGCCAGCAGCCTGCCCCGTGCACACATCTCTGGAGGGTTATCAGAATCACACAGCAGCTGTGGTGAGCTCTGCAGTGCCTGGTTCTTACAGAGGTGACGGGCAGACATCTTAATCAGGGGGCACGAGTATTCCAAGGTCTTATCATTAAGCGGTTCTATTGTGAGTGTGACTGCTAATTAGCCTCAAGTTTTTGGTCCCAAAGGGGGAATTTTGGTTGGAATAGGTTCTGTGGGAGAAATCTATGTCTGAGATGCTTGGCATCATGGCAAATGATACCTTTCCTTGCACGATCCTTTTCTCTTTTTTCCAGCACTAGAGCTGGAATTGTGAACTCTATAACCAAGGAACAATGTACATTCATTTTGAGGATCCTGGGGTTGTTGGACGCTGAAAGATATGTTTTGAAGCCCACCTCTTTGATGACCCTCGTTTTTCTATGCAAATACAGTGACTTCAGATGCACCTTAGAAATGGCAAATTGAGCACCTTCACCAGCAGTGCTAATTACTGCGGGCAGTCGGCGATGGCTGCAGTGGACCAGAGACTTCATTGTGAACATGACCCTGACTGAACAACGGCTCAGTTACTCCTGTTTATAACACTGGCCAGGGGAGGCTTTCTGCAGGACAGACCATCGGGACGCAGGGTTCTAGGGCGAACCTGACTTCTCACTCTTCACTGGCAGACCTTGTTTTTACACCTGTATTTAGATTCCTGGCAGAATGAAGGGTTTTATGATCAGAAAAGACCAGGTTATACAACGAAGGGAAAAAATACACATGGCAAAAAGCTTTTTATTTTAGAAGCTCCACTTCAAAAATGAGAAATCACTTCCAAACATGATCAAACAGAAAATAATTTATTGAACTTCATTTGACTTAGTGTTTGGAGGTAATCACGACTTTTGAACTTGCCTGTAAAGAGCCTTCCCTTCAAATCTTCACGGCCAAGGTTTGTGAGGTGGGCACTGCATACTCTACACGATCTTCACCTACAACTCCCGGTGCACCTGAGCACCGCCCGCGGCAGCAGCGTTTGCAAATATGCTGTAAACTTCCGCAAAGCTGCAGGACGCTTGGCTTTCTGTTTAAACCTTTACACTTGCCTGGGCACTTCCATCAGAAAAAGGCTTAGAATTGGGACACACATCCAAACACGGCTGGTTCAGTGACGTGCATCAAACCACTCACTGGTTTGGTGGTTTTGAGCTAAAGCCCTGACCTAAATAATATATTAATGACACACGTTCAGTAAAGTAACATTATAAAATAGGGTTCTGTTAAAAATACATACTGGCGGTGTATTTGTGTTTTCTGCAGGAAAAAAAAGCATGTTAAACTTTTTAATATGAATATAGTTTAAACAAATTATTTTGTGAAAGTATGCTTAATAAAAAGATCTTTCGGAAATTTAAACACTTCATGTAAAAGGTAACAAGTAAAAAAGTACCACTGCTATTTGAAAAAAGGCCCTGTTTGTTAATACTGCCTCCCGAGAGTTCAGGGTAGTTTTCCCCATTTAAAATAGAGCTCTGACCCTGGAGTCACAGAGTTGCACTATAAGCATGACCGTATCATATATACAAAGGCTTGCCACATTGAACGAGGCAGGACTCTCCACCCCACCGGGAGTGCTATGTACACACGCTTATACAGTAGTCACCGAGAGGAAGGAATTGTACA
Source organism: Rhynchonycteris naso (assembly GCA_037038555.1). NCBI lineage: Eukaryota > Metazoa > Chordata > Mammalia > Chiroptera > Emballonuridae > Rhynchonycteris > Rhynchonycteris naso. Next base: position 76,739,333 of record CM073004.1, on the reverse strand, counting down.
CTCTTGTGCCGTCTGGGGACTTGGTGCCGTGGGTCAGGAGCTCCTGGATCGTCATCCAGTTATCCAGAATCTTTTTGTTCCTCTTCTTCATCATCTTCTTGTGGCTCAGCTCCAGGATGCTCACCTCCCTCCGGTCGTCCTCGGCGGGCTGCTCCCGGGGTCCATCCGAGCGGCTCTGCAGCAGGAGTGCCCGCCGCCGCCGCTGTTCTCTGGCGCGCGCCACATGCTGCTTGCGCTCCTCGCGGCTCCAGTAGCGGCCCAGCTTCATGTCGCTGGCAGCGTCATCATCTGTGGTGACACCGCTGCGCTCCTCACGGATGCGCAGCGCGCGCTCCCTCAACAGCCGGTCGCGCACAGGCCGCTTGGTGATGTAGCGGGAGCCGTCGCTGCGCACCTTCACCTTCCACTCGGTGCGGGGCTCTGGTTGGCCGGCGACGCCGAAGTCCTTGCACACGCCGAGCAGGCTCACCTGGCTGTGCGCGTACTCCACGGCCGATTTCTGTTGCACCAGCTGCATGTAGCTGCGGTAGCGTCGCGCGTGCGCCGGGATGTGCGCCAGCTTATGGGGCGCGTGCGCCACGGGCGCAGGGCCCAGGCCATCGGTGGAGCTGTGCTCCAGGCTCTGAGGGACCCCGAGCACGTCTGCGTCCTCGGTGATGCAGAGTGGACTCTCAGGGGATGGCCCGCAGGCCCCCAAGGTTCCCTCCAACCCTCTCCTCAGGGAGCTGTCGGGGGACATGTCCAGGGCGAGCGGGGTGCTGCGGCAGCTCTCCCCGGTGTTGTAGGCGCTTGAACTGTCCTTGTCCGACTTCTCAGGGAGCTCGGTGATGTCTGAGAGCTCGCGTCGTCGGCTGTCTGCATCTGTGTCGCAGCTGCGGAAGCTGCCGGGGTGCAGCATCCAGGCCTCGCGCAGTTGCCGCGCCCGGTGCGCGCGCACGACGCTCAGACACTCCAGCTCAATGCTGCGCAGCTCGGCATTAAGCAGCTCCAGCTCCCTGTCCACGCTCTCGGGGGCGCCCCTGCCAGCGCCCACGTCCGTGTCCACGTCCTGCCCTGGGCACTTGAGCTCCAGCAGCTCGGCATCCAGCAGCCCCAGCTCCCCGTCTGTGCTCTCGGGGACTCCGCGTCCCGGGCACTTGAGCTCCAGCAGCCGGCGGAAGCGCTCGCACTCAGCGACATCGGCGCAGTCGGCCCAGAGCAAGGACTCGCCGCTGAAGGGCAGATCGCCACTGCCCAGTGTGTCCTGGCTGCACGTGCGTGCTCTCTGTCCAGTGAGCGGGGCAGACACGGGGCCCTCGTCACCATTGTTCTCCTGCTCAGAGCTCTCGTCGTTGCGTGTGCTCTCGTCCGTGCGGCCCACGCCGCTGTCCTTCTCGTGCTGGTTGGACAGGATGGTGGCCGTGTCTGTGGTCCCCCCGTCTTCTTCATGCTTCTTCTGCACAACGGAAAGCAAGAAAAACCGGTCACAGTGAGGGGGCCGCTCTGCGGCTACCAGGTGTGACGTCCTGCAGGACAAGGGTTTGGGGTCTGGCAGGCCTCTGTATTTCTCAGCCGTCAGGACCAGGACAAGGCCTGGGAGTCAGACCCAGGTAGGCGACCACTGATGCCCTCTGAACAGTGAGGGTGATGGCCCCCTGACCTGGATGGATGCCCAGGGCAGGGAAGCAGCAGGACCTTCTTTAGCTTGGACAGTCCATGGGGGTGGTGGTGGCAGAGGTTGGACAGAAGGCGCAGCTCTGGTTAAACTGGGGGGGCACTGCTTTACTTTTGCAAACATGACCACTTCTCTGCTCTACACTGATGCTGCACGCACACGAGTTTCCCCAGCAAACACCAGGGTCAGGGGCCCTTGGCATGCTTCTCCCTCCGGAATGTGCGGCCGGTCCCTTGGTTGGGCAAATGCACGAGCCTTGTTGGTTTTCCCGCCTTCCAGCAGGGGTGGGGGTGGGGTGCGGGCTGCGGCTTACCTGCTGGAGCATGCTGGCCGTGAACTGCATGGCCTGTTGGTGCTGCTCCTCTAGCATGTCCATGTGCAGCTCGTCCAGAAAGTCATTCCTGTCCTCGTCCATCCAGCCCTCGTCCAGCTGGGGAAAAGCAGCAGCCAACACACCTCAGAAGAGAGTTCTGCTTCCATTCAATGAACTCATAGTTTTTGAAAAAAGGCATTTCTAGGGCAGTCTGCCTGTTGTGCTGTATGTCAGAAAACCCCGCCGCCCGCCACTGGGAGGTCACCAGCGTCCGCGGCCGTGGTTTTGCAGGGGAGGCGCAGGCTGTGGAGCAGGGCCCCGGGTAGCGTGCCCCGCATCCGGCATGCCGGGCCCCCACAAGTGCTGCTGCCCTGCTTCCTTGTCCACAAAGGAGCAGACTGACCAGGGGCCCCTGATCAGCAGCCACGTTGGACGTGTCACTTTTGCTTCCGTACAACGTGTGTCGCCCATGCTTCCGTTTATTTACACGGAGGCGCCCAGAGGAACGCAAAGGAAATGGCGCGTCACCATCTCCCCTGGAAACCTGGGGCACGCTGGACTTGACTCCAGGTGGCTCCTGCCCTGAAGAAGCTCTGTTAGGCCCCTGCTAAAGGGAATTACCCAGTTTCCTTCATTAAAAAAAAATTGTATCAAGTTGGACGTACACATCATGTTTGATAAACACAGTGAAATCATTACTGTAGTCAGACTAGTTAACATCATCTCACAGTTACCTTTATCTGTGATAAGAGCACCTGAATTTGACTCTCAGCAAATGTCCAGTGGTCAGAGCTGTAGCGTTAGGCTCAGCCATGAGGCTGCACACCCTGGCCCTTTACGACTATGAATGAGATGCGTCTAGGCTGGGGCATCGGTCAGATGCTGAAGTCAGTCACCCTGATGGTCATGACCCTGGCATTTCCCAGTCCAATCTTTCTCCTCTCCCTCACTCGGCCCCTGCACTAACACACGGCCGGGCCACGGTGTAGCTGCCGGGTGGAGGGCAGCCCCAGCCGTAGGTGCTTTGCATACAACACAGATTCCAGGTCTCACCGGGAGAGCACATTTTCAGGTTCAGACCTGAGACTTGGGAAGCGTTCTGCAGGGACCGGGACTTGGGTGTCTGGTGTGGAAATACAGACCCAGCTTCTGGCTTGAGAAGCGACTCACCTGGAGCTCAGGCCGGGCAATGAGCAAGGAGAAGTTCTTGTTTTCTTCGCTGGTCAGGAGAGCCAGGGCCTCTTCACGGTTCCGGACCTCAACTCCGTTAATCTTTAAAGTAAGGTGGAGGAATGGACAAATGCAGAATTAGGTCACATAGATCCCTGTGCTGTTTCAGGCCTGCCTCTGTTACCCACTGATGGCTAGAATGTAGAGCTTCCACGAGCTTGAAAAGAATGTTCTGGAGAGCCCGAGCTCAGAGGATGCAGTGTCCGGCCCAGGACAGAGCCCCCGGGTGTCCAAGGCCAGGGCACACTGCAGCCATGTGAATGTGAATGGAGGGTATGAAGAAGAGACATGTGAGCAACGTGCTCAGACCTGATGCTCGGGCAGGGGAAGGTGCTAAGCATTACTGCAGGTACTTTCGGACAACATGGGACAAGAAGCCAGGGACGCTGAGGGCAGGGAAGGAAACTGAATCACATAGGTGGCTGATGTCTCCAGTCTGGCACTGTAGCCTGCTTGGGCAGGACAGATGATTTGTGGGAGGGGCCTTTCACGGTCATACCTGACCACCCTCCGGCAGGACTTTTGCTTCCTGTCCTGAGAATTTTGGGCTCTGCTGGTGTGGATGTTTCAGTCTCAGGGTGGACGATTCCTTTAGGGGTCACAGGGAGGGATTGTCCCCCTGAGCGAGGAGGCGAGCCTTCCACTGACTCCTTATGCCAGGGACCCAACCGGCAAACACAGGGGTGACTGCTGGGTGGACTGACAAGTCTCGGGTACCAAGGAGAAATGGGGTGGCTGAGACACGGAGGCAGACAGGGCCAGGCCAGCGGTCAGCGTGAGTGGGAACCTACAGCAACCACAGAAAGGCCCGGCTGTCAGTCACAAAGGTTTGGGGCACTCCACCAGATGGGGCACCTGAGCAGCAGAGGTTTGGGAGGAAGTCTGAGGAAATGTAGAGTAAGCAGTGGAGAAAGAGACTCAGTCCTCGTGAGGAAAGGAGTGCTGGGTCAGAGTGAGGGAGGCCAGTGTGGACGCGTGGACCAGAGACCCATCTCGCGGAGGTCAGACCGGCAGGAAGCGAGACTGTCTCACTTTGACTCAAAAGAGCTGCAGCTCAGATGTTCCTGCAACGGTGAGGGTTCCCACTTCAGAGACGAGACCAAAACTAACCCCTCAGAGAAATCTACAGTGAAGAATTACTCTGGTTCCCAAATTACAAACCGTTGGCCTGGTCTGGCCCAGTCACGTGCTGTCTCCAGTCCACAGAGGACCGAGGGGGACCAGGGGAGCCCACTTAACGGCCGAGGACGCGGCACCACCTTCTCCCCGCCCGTCCCCACGGGTCCCGGTGCGCTGACCGCAGACTGTGCGCTTCACCTCAGCTCCACTCGTCCGCCGGCACACGTAGGCTAGGTGTGGGGCGCATGAACCTTACTTCCACATCTGACGGTGGCCACTGGCCCCCGAGCTGTCCCCAGAGCCTCGGCAGCTGCCCACCTGGATGATGCGGTCTCCCTCACGGATGCGCCCGTCCTTGGCTGCGATGCTGTTTGGGTCGATCTGGAACACACAGCGGACGTCTCAGCACCAGGTGGGTCACGACGCACGCAGGAACCCCCAGCACCCCGTCCCCCCAGGGCTGTCTCCACTCAGCCATGCTGGTACCCGAACGAGACTCAGTGCCCCTCCCCTCCAAGGAAGGACACACGGATGATCAGCTGCTTCCCACCGCCTGCCAGGGCGTGTGGTGGGGTCCCTGCATGGCAACCCTGTCACACGGCCGGTACACAGGCTCGGGACACGAGGCCAGCACACTTGCCTCACAGAAGTGAGAATCTGGGTGATGTCCCACCCTAGCCTCGACTGTGTCACCACGTGCTGCTTCTAAGTAAGTTCTGGAAAACTCTAAGCTCAGGGACACTGGGGACAAGCGGACTGTGGGAAATAGGCCCCCAAACGCGACCGTGATGGACCCACTGCAGCCTGGGGGCAAGGGACGTCCAGAGGGAGGGTCACTGCAGCCTGGGGGCAAGGGACGTCCAGAGGGAGGGTCACTGCAGCCTGGGGGCAAGGGACGTCCAGAGGGAGGGTCACTGCAGCCTGGGGGCAAGGGACGTCCAGAGGGAGGGTCACTGCAGCCTGGGGGCAAGGGACGTCCAGAGGGAGGGTCACTGCAGCCTGGGGGGCAAGGGACGTCCAGAGGGAGGGTCACTGCAGCCCATGGACACACCCTGGTTCCTCCCAGGGACACAGACTTCATTTCCAGACAACGGCTTTGCACTGTCTCCTCCAGCGAGGACAGTACAGCCTCCGTCCATGTGCAATGAGGTCCACTGCCTCCTGTGAACTCACTGCACCCAGGGAAACAGAGCTGCACTGGACAGTGCGGGTGGCTCCATCCAGCAGCCTGGACATGCGTGTGCTGTTCCCTCGGGGTGAACTCCCAAGACTGTTTACGGCCCGTCTGCAGGCTTCTCAAGGCCAGTGTCGCCGTATGTGCCGACGTCAGAACTTGACCCCCATTACAGATGCAGCGCCACGGGGTGTGGTGCAGGGGAGAGGGGACAGAGAAATGCGCCCGTCTTTCCCAAGTAGCCAGAGTCAGGGTTGGTCAACACGGGAATAAAGGAGTACCGCTCGTCCCGACACGGGAACTAGGAAGAGCCCCTCCTACCTCGCTCACATAAATCCCGATGTCGTCCTCGTCGTCGTCGGTCCGGTAGCACACGGTGAGGCCCAGCTTGTCCTGGCTGTTCACGCGGTACAGGTCCACTTCCTGCAAAGAGACAGCGTCCCCGTGAGACCCCCTCGGGCCGCAGCAGGACGGCCATGCGGCCAGCTGCCAGGGGTAACTCACTAAACAAAAGGTGATTATGGACATGGGATCAATGCTTAAGGCGTTCCTGACCTTTCAGTCAATATAAAGTCATTTTGAAAATAGTTATTTTATTGATCCCCCAAAAGAAAAACTACCCATATTTCACGCAGCATCACGACCTCGGGGAGC